>CM040245.1:195660582-195987688 GCA_022545495.1 Chrysanthemum lavandulifolium | reverse complement strand
ATAAAAGTCAATTCTAAGGTCGTATGAAAATTTTGAGTTATGACAATTTTGACGCTAAATTTGACCGAAAAATTTGAATTTAGGCCCAAAATTTGAATTTTTGACCAAAATTTTCATGATTAAACCAAAATTTGAATCTCGCGTAAAATTGAACGCTTAGTCTCCTCAAAATTATTATTATTATTATTTATTTATTTTTTTATTATTTTTTTAAACTTAGGCGTAGACCGAAGAAGTTCTGAGTAGGATGGCTTAGGCTAGGATTCCTTAGGCGTAGGAAATGCTTATGCGTAAGTTTAAAGTTAGCGAGAAAAACTTATCGTAAGATTTAGTTATCGTAAGACAAGCTTAGGCATAAAAATTACTTAGCGTAAAGTGTTCTACGTGAAGTCTAAGCTTATGCGTAAGATTAGGTTTTGCCCAAAATCCTTTACACTATCACGATGTAAAAGATTTCCAAAAGTCAAGTGTTCCACAAACTTATCCAAGTGAGGAAGCACCGAGTAATCTTTATAGCTCAAGAATCGCACCAAAAGCTTATGCGAGAAAGTTATGCGTGAGCAGAGGACGTTGACTTTTCTTACGCGTAGAACTAGGGTTTTGACCTACGCGTAAAAAATTTCCAGTGATTCAAACGATTTCTCTTGCACAGATAGCCTTAAAAACACTCGAATAACACAAAAATGTTGACCTTTTTCACCCAAAGTGCTTAGAAAGCTTATGCGTAGAAATGACCAACCAACCAAAACGAGCTTAAAATGATTTAAAACACGTAAAGCTTGAACTTTTGCAAAACACGAAACTTTAGCACCAAATAAACCTTAAACCACAAGAATCTTGAATTTTAAGTGCAAAATTAAAGCTTTAAGCGTGACCACTTTTGATAACGAGCAACGCGTAATACTACAAAAAACTTCAACCAAAACACTCCTAAACCATTGTTAGGCGATTGATACCAATTGTAGGACCTTACAAATATCAACCTTATCACAAACCCAACACGTATACAAGTATAACCACGTGAAACCAAACACAAACGTAGAAAGATAAAGAAGAAGGAAAGATGGTGACTTGATGTTAAAATCGTGTATATGTGTAGAGAAAAAGATAAACACAAGATGTGGTATTGCTCCAAAGAAAACACACACACACACACACTTTCAAGCACACCCCTCAAATGACCATTTGAGGGGTATTTATAGTTTTAAAACATGATGCCCTAAAAGGCTTTCTATGGGCCGTGGATATGGACTTGGATTGGATTGGGTTACTTGGACTTATACAAGGCAAGCTTATCATAACGCATAGCCATTTAGCTTAGCCCAATCCACGAACCCGTTGACTATTCTATCACGATATCTAACACACGTTATAAAGTTCCTAAACGTGAATGACCATCACTTCTAATAAAACTATTAAGGCTAACAATACGTCTTGTGGTCGAGATGGTTTGCGTGCCCAACACCTTTCAGATTGTTTAAGTGGTTCAGCTATGGCTATTTCTGATGAGTTGATCGCTATCACCCAAGTGGTAAATCTTTTTCTGGATGGTAAATGCCTCAAGGCGTTAGGTGAATATATTGCTAGTGCTCCTCTTACACCGCTGGTCAAGCCAGGTGGTGGTATCCATCCTATTGCTGTAGGGACCATTTGAAGACGTTTAGTTTCCAAGGTCAGTGCTTTTATGATTGGCCATTCTTTGGATGGTTACTTGAATGATCTACAATTCGGTGTTGGTGTATCGGAGGGAGGGAGATATTCTTCATGTCGTTAACCAGTTGATTGAAGATTGTGGAGATGATGTGGGTCTTTTTATTTTGTTGGTGGATTTCAAAAACGCCTTCAATTTGGTAGATCGTGAGGTTATGTTACAGGAGGTTCGCCTTCGTTGCCCTGCTATTTCACGTTGGATGGAATTTTGTTACTCCAACCCAGCTAGATTATATTATGGGGAACACACTTTATGGTCACATCAGGGTGTGCAACAAGGTGTTCACTTAGACCGCTGCTTTTTGCTTTAGTTTTACATCTTTTGGTATGCAAGATTCGAGACTCCTTTAGCCTTTCTCTTCAAGCTTGGTATTTGGATGATGGCACTATTATTGGAGATACTTTTGTTATCAGGAAGGTTTTAGAGCTTATCATGGTTGAGGGACCTCGTTGTGGTTTGCACCTCAATGTTGATAAAACTGAGATTTTTTTTGCCAAGGGAAGACCCTAGAAGCAGGATTGTGGGTGTTTTCCCGCTTAATAATGCCCGACCTTTGCACGGAGTTAAATTATTGGGTGGGCCCACTTGTGTGGACTTTGATTTTAGTAGTGAGCTTGTTATGAAACGGGTTGCCAAACCATTGAGCTTATGGGTGCTGTTTGTAAGATTAATGACCCTCAGTGTGAGTTGCTGCTCCTTCGTGCTTGTGCCGGTATTTCCAAATTATATTTTGCTATGCGCACATGTTCTCCTCCGATTTTTGAGCATGCTAAGATTTCTTTTGATTGGCAATTCGTTCTTCTTTGGAGCGTATTGTCACTGCTTCTGGACCTGGTTTTGGTGATTGGCAATGGAGGCTTGCCACCTTACCCTTTATGTTTGGAGGGCTTGGTGTTTATTCTGCAGGTGATGTCTTGAACTATGCATTCCTTGCTTCTAGACTCCAATCTGCTAGCTTTCAAACTAAGTTGCTCTGACATTCTGGTATTGTAACTTCTGGGCCTTTCTTTGATGTTGCATTGTGTGCTTCTAATGTGAAAATGGAGATTGACCTCTTGAGTACAAGTGAGATTGCCGCCCCCAAACTCATGAAGAAACTGGCATATATATATTTCACACGTGTTACCCAAACGGCTGAATCTACTTTTTCTCTATCTACTCGATAGATGACGTTATGGAAATCGAAAATGGAGGATTACACTTCAGACTGGCTTAGGATGGTTCCGATATCTGGGTTGGGACAGACTATGAATGCTAGGACCTACCATTGTATGTTATGTTATCGGCTAGGTGTTCCACTTTTCTCTGTTCAAATCCCGTGCTCAGCTTGTTCCAGGGTCTTTACGGGTGATATTTATGGGGATCATGTTGTATCCTGCGTTGTTATTATTGGTATTAAACATCGACATAACATGGTGCGTTACACTTTGTTGATATATGTTCTCGATCGGGATCTCGGCTCGTAAAGAAGTTGATATTGGCCTTAGTGGACAAAGGGAAAGACCACTGCCACCGGTGATGTTTTGTTGTACTTGTGGGATGGAGGACTTGATGTTTATGTCGATCTCACAGGTCATCGCCTTGACGCAAACTTGTATGGTTGATTTTGTGCGGGTAGTGCGGTGATTGAGGCCGTAACGAAGCGCGCCAAATATCGTGCTAAGTGCGTGAATATTGGATATGGGTTTCTCCCTTCTCATTCTCTTCCTTTGGGGAACTTGAGAAGGATGTGGTGACCTTTGAGCGAATCCGAAGTACTCCATGACCAAGACATTCGGGCACGCATCGCTATTCATATCTTTAGTAGGATTAGTTTTGCTATAGCTAGAAGAGTGAGGGCTCACTAGTATCGAGGCTCCCATTAATTTTTATAAATCTTATAAGTTTCTAATAAAGTGATGTATAATAATAATAATAATAATAATAATAATAATAATAATAATAATAATAATAATAATAATAATGATTAGCTTTGTTATAGCTAAAGGAGTTGAAGCCCAATTAGTTTTTCGGCTTCCCACTAATTTTTGTAAATTCTATAATTTTCTAATGAAGGATGTTTTATATATATATATATATATATATATATATATATATATATATATATATATATATATATATATATATATATATATATATATATATATATATATATATATATAAATATATAATATAATAATAATAATTATAATTAATGATAAGATATATAAATTTAATTAATGTTTATTAAATTAATTTTATTGATATAGAATAAGAATATTTGCTTATTTAATACACCATAATATTCGACGGTCTATACATTATAACTATATTACATTTATTGGGCTTCTTAGGAATAGTAACGTGGGTTTTTTTTTTTTAACGGGCCCGTGGGTCATTTGCTTTACCCTACCCGAACCACCGCTATTCATCTTCACTCACAAAGATACGCTACCTTTTAGATCCGATCGGGCGTGACTCCCAAAATTATCCGCAATTTGAGGCTCGAAGGCTTAAAATTTGTCCTGCTACAAGCGATCGTAAGGGGCAACTGCTCGTAGCAACATGAATTATTTTTTATGTTGAATTTGTGGATGGCCTCTTGCCATTTGTTTCTTCTACTGACTCATGTTATTTTTCCTCCACATATTTTTTTTGGCTTCATATATTGTCTCGATTGTTGTGGTGAAGTTAGGTAGATCAATTATTTGTGTTGGAAAAAAAAAGCCGCCTCACTCTTTCGCGCTTGATGCTAGGTTTGATGTTTTTCTTTTAATTTTTGTTTGTTTTGGTCGAGGTTTATGCTTGTTTTTGTTATTTTTGCGATTGAGTTGGTGGTTGTTGTTGGGTTAGGTAAGCGGTTATTAGGTCGCTTTATATTGCTTCCTTTTATTCTAGGTTTGTTATGTTTAGTTGTTACGGTATTAGGTTGCTTTATGTTAGTTCCTTTGATTCTAGGTTTGTTATGTTTGGTTGTTAGGGTCGTTGAATCTTGATATGCAGATTTGAGGGTGCATTTTGGTTTAATGGGTCTTTGGAGTTGAATGTTATCTTCATTGAATGCTTTCTGCCTTTTTGTTAGTTGCTTCTCTTAGCTTTTGTTTTAGGGGGTTTTGTTTTTCCTTTTGTTTTTGTGTTGGATCATAGGTCCTAGCTTTGTTCTATTTTTTTGGGACACCTTTTTGTTATCTTATGTGTTTCCAAAATATTTTTTGTTGATTCTTTTGTTGCTCGCCATAACTATTTAAAAAATGTTGATAGTTCCAATTTGCTTTTTGGGTGCTGTCTTGCTTATTTGTTTACCGATTTTATAAATATGGATTCAGAAACTATACCTGCCTCTCAAAACATTTGCGTGCGGTCATGTGAGAACCTCATACAAAACAATGTTGCAAATATACATGGGTTTACTGGATGTCGAATGCGTGAGGTCATTGCACCCGTTGTGTCCGCCTGTGAAGTGTATGTGTCTCGGTCTTTCGTTGCACCAAACCATTGCTGTGGCACGGTTAGGATGGCTATGTTGTTATTTGTTGTCTATAGAGTTACACTTATTGTCATGTTTATTCTCAGAACATTCATACACTTATGTTGTTTTTTCGTATGTAGGTGTTGTTCAGGACCGGCTCATGCGCAATACAGGCTAACAGATGCCTTATATTATAGTGGTCATACAGGAGTGGGCTATGCACCAATGGGTGTTTTTTTGGGGGTAAATGGCAATACCGCAGGCAATTTGGAGGCGCATTTGCTAAAGACTCCTTTATATTCCTATTCCTGATTCCTGATTATAATTATATTACATTTATTGGGCCTTTTAGGAATTGTAACGTGGGTTTTTTTATTTTTAACGAGACCCGTGGGTTATTTGCTTTACCCTGCCCGAACCGCTGCTATTCATCTTCACTCACAACATACGCTTACTTTTTATCATGGCTGGTACAACCAATTGTGAGGGGGCTGCAGTTGCCGTACCATCAATCCTTTTTTTATATGGATTTGGTGGATGCCATTGGGCCATTTGTTACGTGTTAGAGGTTAGCCCTTTGTTTGCTCCATATGTTTTTGGCTCCATATATTGTACAAGTTTCTTGATTGAAGTTAAGTGGGTCAATTATTTCGATCCAGATAAGGTTTTGACGGCCTTGCTCTTTAGAAGATTAGATGCTAGGTCGCATGTTTTTTTCACTTTTGTTGTTGCCTACCTTCGTTGTTCTTCTTGGTTATGTTTAGTTTCTCGTGTTAAATGGTTTGTATTAATTAGGGTTTGGCTTTACTTTAGGTTTCTTTCTTTTCTGAAATTAGTTTGGGTCGTTTGCATTTTGTGGTGTTTATGTTTGATTGCTAAGGCTAGATGGTTTATACTGGGTACGGTTTAGATTTGGTTTAAATACTTTTTGTGAATTAGATTTTGCTGAAATATTATAAAATCTGCAAATGTTTGTGGGTTTCCTATGTTTTTAGGTGATGCTGTGGCGGGGTAGGCTTTCTGAGCTGGCAGCCATAGCAGTCATGTGTGTCTTGGTGGCCTGTGATGGCCGTTTCTGGTGAACAATGCTGTTGCAGGCAGTCGCACGTTCATTTGTCTCTGTCTTGGTGTAGTGCGGTCGTCGGAAACATGCATTCCATTAATGCGGGTTGCAAATACAAAGAAGGGTCAATGAATGTTACTTTATCATGATAGGTGGTTGTTGTTTGTGTTCCTTTTTGAAGGCTGTGATGAATTGGGATCTATTCGGTAAATATGAGATGTCCCGTATCTTGGCAGGGTAACAGCGGCATGTTGCAGCCATGGCGGGTCTATCCTTTTTGCCTGAATATTTGCCCATCTGAGCCACCTGTTCAGCGACATCCCCACTTCTGTGGTCAAACCCATTGTCGCCTGTTGACCGTTGAGCTTCATTAGCTGCAGTTGCCAAGGATAAAATTGTTGTTGGCTAGGTTCGTTATTCTTGCTGTTTGTGTTTACTTTATGAGGTGAAATTGTTTATAGCAATCAAGGTTTGGGTTTGGTTTAGTTTTTTTTTGTTTTGCGAAATTAATTTTGGTGTTTTCCACTTTTTTTGGTCTTTGTGTTTAATTTGTGAGGTTAAGTGTTTTATACTGATCAGGGTTTGCATTTGGTTAAGGGTTTTAAATTTCTAAAATTATTTTTGCCGTTTTTCATTTTAAAGTTTCTCTATTAATTTAATGATGATGATATTAACTCCTCTTTTGATAGTCATTGCCCATTTAGTCTATGTAAAAAAAGGGTCGGGTATCTGCTAATGTGGGTCGAATTAGTTCTTATACCTTAGCTTTAAACATTTTTTGTCAATAAAGTTTTACCGAAATGTTATAACATGTGCAAATGTTTGTTGGCTTCTCATGCTTTCAGGTGACGCTGTGGCAGGATAGGCTTGCTGAGCTGGCATCCATACCAATAACTTGTATCTTGGTGGCATGTAATGCCTGTTTTTGCTGAAAAATGCCGTCGTAGCCAATCGCCTTTTCTTTTGCAATTCATCCTGGCGAGATGCGGTTGTCGGAAACATGCACTTCATCATTGTGGGCTGCAAATACAAAAGAGGCCCAATAATGTTATGTTATCCTGATTGATAGTTGGCCTTTGTCTTTCTTTTTCGAGGCTGTGATGAATTGGGGTTTGTTCGGTAAATATGAGATGTCCCGTAGCTTGGAAAGGTAACATAGAGCTGTTGCAACCATGGCGGGTCTATCCTTTTTCCCTGAATATTCACCCATCTGAGCCACCATTCCAGTGACATACCTGCTTTGGTGGTGAAGGCCAGCGTGGCCTCTTGACTGTTGTGCTTCATTAGTTGCACTTGCCAAGAATAAAATATTTGGTTGAGGTGATGATGATGCCTGTATGCAATTGGATATTTGCCTCACGAAGTCGATGATCTTTGGTATCTTGGCAGGCGCTTTGGATTGCGACCATGGCCGCTTTTTGTTTCGATTTTTGTGTGCGGTGTCTCGAGCCTTAAGGTAAGATTATCTGCGTGCTGGTAGGCTAGCCCATAATTGTTGCAGCCATGTTGGGTATATTGTTTTTGGCTGCAAGTATTTTCGGATCAAAATATCGCCGGATAATTTTCTAGAGGCACACCTGATTGGATCTAAAAGGTAAACGTATGTTGCCAGTGAAGATGAATAGCCAGCGATTCGTCTAGGCTGAAGCAAATAATCCTAGGGGCCCGGTAAAAAATTAAAAAAACCCACACTACTATTCATAAGAGGGCAAGCTAAATGGGATAGGTATGCTATTCTAACAAAATGTGGATATCTGCTGGCATGAATAAATACGGTAAATATGGGTATTGTGTGAATCTTTCGTTTGCAGCATCTGTCAGTACTGGTGTCTTGGTAGGCGGTTTGAGTCGCAACCATGGTCGGTATTTTGTTTCGTGTTTTGAATGTGAAAATTTAAGCATTGCGAGATATTTGGTGAGCCATACACTCACATCAAATACATGTATCCATTGGCCCTTCTTATGAATAGTCTCTTGTGTGGTTTTTTAAAAAGACCGCTCGCTTTGGGTCAATCTTTCGTTTGCATCATCTGTCGGTCTCGGCATCTTGGCAAGGCGCTTTGAAGCTCAGACCATGGCGGTATTTTGTTTCGCTTTAAATGTGGAAATCTCATGTTACAAATATTGGGTCAAACATATGGCATGTTTGCATACCAACATGCTCCTATTTGGTCATATGCAACACCATAAAAAACTGCTACTCTTATACCAGCCAGTACATGTAAATCTAATGTATGTTTTACAAGGTTTGCCAAGATTTTTATGCTGCAAATTATTGCAACAGGCATCCTTGAAATCTTATGACTTTCGCTGCTGCTATCTTCGACAGAATATGTGACTTGCTAGCATCAGTTAATGCGAGCAGGAACTATGTGTAGGACAAGTTGTATGTGTAAACTGCTTGCATCAGTTGGTGTGTAGATTCCTTGCATCAATTGGCATGTGAATGTAGAAACACCTTAACTATGTATGTACGTTTACATCCATGCTTCATAGAACACACCACGTTTGTATTCCTTTTTCTCAGGCTATGATGAATTGGGATTTCTTTTGCAAACATGAGATGGCTCAGATCTTGGCATGGCAAAGATTCAACTCAATTGCGACCATGGCGGGTCTATCCTCTTTGCTTAAAGATTTGCCCATCTCGAGCCACCGCCCAATGACATGTCCAATTTTTTCTTGAAACCGATTGTGGCCTCTTCAATGTTAAACTTAATCGCTTGCATGTGCGGACAAAAAGAAGGCATTGTGTTCAATTGAGTACCCCCTCACAAAATCTGCTTATAGTGGTACTAGCGTCTTCTTTCCATCTCATACCTTATTACATATGCTCTTTTTTGTTCTTGCTGCAGTCGCATTTACTAAAATAAGAATATGTGTGTCATTACAGGGTTTTCATATTTTGTTGGTCAAGACAATGGAAAAGATGTGCGGCGATTCTTTTGAAATGGTGTAACTTTTCTCTGCCTTTTGCACCAAGTTTATAGCGGGTGTAAGAGCGCCCAAAAGGTTTGAAATTTAAGATGCTTATACAACTATGTATTATACTTTCTCTTTCTTTATCATCGGACACACCACGCTTGTATTCCTTTTCTCGTGCAATGATGAATTGGGATTTCTTTGGCAAACATGAGATGGCGGTATTCAAGGTGGCAACATTCAACTGTTGCAGCCATGGCGGGTCTATCCTCTTTGCTTGAAGATTTGCCCATCTGAGCCACGTTCCCAACGACATGTACAATTTTGTCTTGAAACTCGGCGTGGCCTCTTCAGTGTTAAACTTAAGTGCTTGCATGTGCGGAGAAAAAGAAGAGACTGTATGCCATTGAGTACTCCCCTTACAGAATCTGCTTATAGTGGTACTAGCGTCTTCTTTCCATCTGTTACCTCATTACATATGCTCTTTTTTTTGTTCTTGCTGCATTTGCAGTTACTAAAATAAGAATACGTGTATGATTACAGGGTTTTCATATTTTGTTGGCTGAAGACAAAGGAAAGGATGTGCAACGCATTCTTTTTTAAATGGTGTCACTTTTCTCTGTCTTTTATACCAAGTTTATACCAGGGGTGAAGAGTGCTGAAAAAAGGTTTGAAATTTAAGATGCTTATACAACTATGTATTATACTTTATTTTTGTTTATCATCTACATCGATGAAATAATTTCTATTTCACCATGTCTACAAATCAATGTGCTTATTGTAAGAGGTCGCAAATTGCACCATCAAGAGAGCCAACTACTTATGGAACAAGTCATAAACTTCCAAGATTAATCAAACACCGCATGGGTAGAACATCAACATGCCAAAGACAACAACATACAATAAATATCAAATGCGTGTATGTTTCACCAATATTAATATGCTGCCATAAAACTTAAATTAATCAACCAGTAAAAACTATGAAAAAAAGAGTGTTCAAAGAAACAAAAGCAGAAATATTAGCAAGTGTTGGTCAGCATGCCCAAACACCCACACCCATCTGGAATATTGTCTGCAACCAAAATAGATTTCAAAAACACCGAAAACAGACACATCAATACACCATCCCCTTAAGCTTCTCAATGAATGACGAAAGCTTATGTGCTCAGTTCTGCTTCTTCGTGACATTCACCAGAATACCCTCAGCTTCATTCAAATCCTCAGTTTGCAGCTTGGTGAGCTCCAAGATACTATGCACAAAAGAATCAGATGGATACAAAATCTCCAACTCTCCAATCACGTAGTCTCTCGCAGCCACACGAGCCCTAATTTCTTGAACTTTTTTCATCAATTCTCCTTCATCTGCCATGCTCGCAGCTACCTCTCTCTGAAATTGAACAACCATCATATCCCTTACAAGGTTAGATCAAGCAACTGCAGCAAGCTCATCACAAAAAGGCACTGGTGTATTCATCATTTCTTTTTTCTTGGTTTTTTCCCTTTTTTATGCTCTCAAATAGATTCTCTTTGCTATATGTGTGTTTTAAAGGACAACTTTGCTTTAAACTATCATTGCTATAGTGTGAAGGTGTATCAGTTATAAAGGTCTTTGATTTGACTGCATTATGCAGCCTTTCACATGCTAATTACTGTTTTCAAATGACGTTCCATAAAACACAGGTCTGCTTTTATTTTATTTTTTTTAAAAAGAGGAAACCATCAAATAAGATTTTAAAAAAATTTGATTCATATATATATATAAAATATATATATATATATATATATATATATATATATATATATATATATATATAAATATTTGGGAAGGGTAGGTGCTGGAAACTAGAAACATGATGCTCACAAAATTTAACCATTGTACATGCATAATGAAAGCTAACATATCTTAAATGTGTGTCGACAGAACCGTCCCAAACCATTTCTTTATTTACAATCCAACTTTGTTGATTGAATGGCATGTCAAACATAGGGTCATTTGCCCGATTTATAGATCATCCTAAATCTGACATGTCATTCAATCGAGAAACCTGAATTGCAACTGAAGAAACAATATAAAACAAGCTGCTTGGACTTGCATGCATGGAAACCCTAAAACAGTATGTTCGACAATGAATACAAACGTCACCCTCATACATACCATTACCCCGTAATTTACAAAAGTAACGATGCTTACTGCTCATGAGGGTGCGATTGTTTTCCATCAACTTTTTTCGTTATTGTTTTTACTAATTGTGTCCTCCTTTTTTAGATTCATAAACACACTTTCCATCGTGCTATGAATGTGAATGAATGTTCACCAACCAACGGCACCTCATTGGTTCTAAAGTCGAGGTCGCCGAGATTTTTAGTTGCTCGAGGATGCTCGCTACCGAAGGCTATTGCACATTGGTCGCCTTATCACATAGCAAGATATTTTAATGTCATGTGAGTAATCTATCTTCAAATTTTGATCATACTATCGACCATGGTCGATAAGCGCATTGTCATGATTCTTTTCAAGGTTCTACTTATGACCAACAATGCCACATTTTGACATGCATTTTTCCCACCCAACCTTTATTTAAAGGATTCACAGTTTCAATTTTAAAAATGTCCAAGATTTTAAGCAATAAACCATGATACACATCGACAGTTTTTAATTCTTTTGTTAATTGATAACACATATTGATATTAAATTTGATCACCAAACGGTCTTTGCTAATAATAGTTTATCCTCACCTTATTGTCGCTACCTTCTGCATACATAATTTACAGCACATATAAGTCTTGCAATGATAAAAAAAACATAAAGAATTTATAGTAAAAAAATATTCAGTGCCCCATAAAAGGAACTTGCACTTGCCTCTACACATTATCCAAATAAAACACAATTGACTCAGTCATATCATTGCTTTTCTCCACCACATAAGAAAACACACATCTTCAAAATTGCTAGACCAAACAAACGTAAATTTTATTCATATTCGACATAAGTTACAACCATACCACCAAAGATTAACAACACCCTGTTAATCTAAGACATAACACCATACCATTAAACATAAAGACCATGAAACAAGCCATCACAGCATACACACGAGGATGCTACCCTAATCATGCAACTCCATTGTAAACATATGGCACCTTTTCTCAATGCACGCTTCCCTAGCCAGATCAAGGGCCTGAATCAGTGCAACAAGAATCTGTTGGTCCCTGTCCTGTGCCTCCTCCAAGCATTCAACAGTGTCACTCGCAGCATCATCATCACCACTCAACCAACGTCCCTCCTCCAACAATTCATTCCTACTCCCAAGTCGGCGGCGAACATCATCACATTTCTCTCTAAGCAGCATGATGAACCCCTCATTTTTACTTTGCGCCTAAAAAACAGGAACTTAAAGGCATTGTGGACCTCATTGGAGCCACATGCTTCTTTGAGTTGATACAAGTTTGGGGTGTAAGCCATTTTCTTGACAGAGTTTTAAAAAAACTCAAAAGGTGCAAAGGTAGCTATGTGAAGCCACAAAAAAAACACCTTATATAGGCAGATAAAAAAAACTGTAGCAGTAACTGTAGGATCTTAAATATTATTGTGTTTGACGATTCGGGTGGTCTTGGATGATGGAAATACATGTTAGCCATTTAGAGAGAGAAAGATAAGAGAGGGTGTTCTTGGTAGAGACTTGCTTTACACAATAAAAGGTTAGATTAATGAGAAGCACCACCCCTTCCAAGGATGGAAGGGGTATTTATACTTACAGACTACACGACCTCCGACGGCACGTGGATCGTGGATACGATGGGTAAAGACCGTTCTTCCTCCACGGTGTTACACTAAACTATACTACGCTACAAACTAACTAATTAGCTACTAAATAACGTAAATAACGACACGTCTACGAGCTAACATATGCTAGACCATAATTGGGGTGACCGACACTTTAACATGGAATTTCCAATTCCTAACAATCTCCCCCTAAGGGAGGTCACCCCATGAAATACATTTTGCATCCAAGCGTTCTATCTTTGAATTTGGTTCTGAGCTCGTAGACTTCAATTCTTCAAGTTCCGCAATCTTTGTGCTTTAGTAGCGATTCTTCAAAGTCCGCATTGATTTGTACTTTTAGTGGAGGCCTTTAACTGATCTACATCTTTGATGATCTTCGAGCTTTCATTGATATCATCAGCCATAGTAAATCTCTGGATCACCCTTTGCAGTGTTGCCATCATGTGATGTTGTGGCTTTGGACCGACATGCTCACACTTTATGGATCATGACATCTTTCCATCGAGTAGCGGAAGCTTTATCGGTTCATGATATTTGCAGCAGCAGAGCAAAAACATAGTATAAAAATATCGAGCCGTGTTCGTAGATATGCACAAGTCATGATTTCTTCAATTAAGTGTGGATCTTTGTGAGCATGAGGCTTTGGATTGAATTCTCAATTACGATCACCGCAACCATCCAAATGTACCGCAAACAACAGCTAGCAATAAACACACGAAAGTGTCTTTGATCACTTTCGTTGAATTGAGGTACATGGCCAACGATTCCCGTTAATCAAGACAAGTACGCTCGCGATCGTATAATTTCAAGAATCTCCTTGACGGGTTTCGTGAATCGTTCTAGTCGTTCTCAAACCGAACGCCTCAAAGAAGACAACACGGAGTGAGTGAACCCGATGAATTGAGATTCACCGATTGATGAAAATTGATTTGAAAACAATCTCGTATTTCTTGAAGAAAGAATTTTGCAATACGACGAAGGTTTTATGAGAAAGATCAATTTTCAATCAAAAATACCTTTTGTATTTGAAAGAGAATACACATTCGATGTGCTAGAGAAAAGAAGAAATTTGCACATCGAACGGTTTTTCTAAAAGTATTTTTTCAATCAGAGATACTTTTTGAGTTTGAAATATGAATACACATTCAATGTGCTAGAGAAAAGATGATTTGCACATTGAACGGTTTTTCCAAAAGTATTTGTCAATTCATTTCCTGGACCAAGGTTGATTCACTAGTGAATCGCCCCATCGTTTCTATCCAGTTGTCACAAGCTTGATCTATTGAAAAGATCTCACATGTTACCCACCAAGAGCTTGTTTGATGTTGGCCCTAGAAGGATTTCCATCTTCATCGTGAATACTTTTACATATCACTTGGATGTTACGCAATACCACAAGGATAATGCGATGACTCTCAATATGTACTTACTTTCCACATTGTGTGAAACAAAGAAGTCTTCATTAATTTTGTGTCCTAATGAGATATTGTGGATGATCTCTTGGCTCTAGACTCAATTGTGCACATTTGGTTCCTATGTCGAGACTAGGAGAGGGTCTCCTTCTTCAATATCAACAATCTCTAAGAGAAAGTCGATAGAATATGTAGGTTCCCGTGAGAATGAAACAAGTCCTTTTAAGAGGAACTTGAGTGGCTTGGGAAGTTGTAGTACAAGTCGTCCTTTGGGTCCATGACGCCTTGTCTTCAATACGGCGTTACCTTAGTAACCACCAAGAGTATATGTATTGAACCCACATCGCCCCTAATGTTGAATTATTGGAGGGCTATTTCTTTTCATCCTTTTCACATTCAATTCTTTTTCATTCTTCAACCCTTTAGTGCTTACCGAGACTTCATAACTAGAACCTTGTTGGGTTTATTCAAGTACTAGCTCTGCCTCATCCGCACTCTTCCCATTTCTCACTTTTCTCCTTTTTTTTCATCATACCTAAGGACTCTACACTATCTAGTGGATTGTCTCGGTAGATCCCTCCTCTGGCGGGATCGTGGAACGAATACCTAACCTAACCATCCTTATAACACCATGCATAAAGTAAATTGGTCGGTCTTTTGGTATTTTTCTTTCCTTCTTGAAACCAATTGAAAAATCATTTGGAAAAACACTCAAGGTACATGTGATACGAGATCAAAGCATTTTGTACCTTAATAGTTTTGATCATTTAGAAATGCTCCCCCTCAACATGTGCATATGATTTTATAAATTGTTTAGCACATGGAGGCAAGAGTTCTTTTGAAATAAATTCTTGATCACAATTTCCATGGAAAAAGTCATTTGATTTATTGGTAAAATACTCCCCCTCAATATGTGCATAGGATATTTGAAATCATTTTATCACATAGAGGAAAGAGTTCTTTTGAAGCACATCCACGATCACAAAAGTCATTAAGAAACCATTAGAAAATTAATCAAGGTACTTTATGTTGAAACATATAAATCTTTATACCTTGAAAGTTTATTTTCTTTTGAAATGATCCTCCTCAATATGTGCTTCGAGATTCGAAAGCGTTTAGCACATATGGGAGAGCAGTATGCACACTTAAATCAAAACGATCATCTTTTATCAAATTTCATTATTAAATCACAAATTCTCCCCCAATCAAAAATATCAAACCCTTTGAGATTTTGGATCCCAAGTAATTTAATAAGGTTTAGAAAACATGGGAGAAAATGTGCCTGATTTAAAAAAATCATCTAGTTTTTGGATAACTGCTCCCCCTCAACATGTGCATTATATATATTGAAATCGTTTGGTACATGGAGGCAGGAGTGCCTTTGAAGGATTAAAACCAATTCCATTAAAACATATTTGAGATTTAAATCACGATCTCTCCCCCGATCATAAATTTCAAACCAATTGAGATTTGTGATCCCAATTGATTTAAATCATTTAGAAAAATTTTTGGGGAAAGACGTGGCAGGATCTGATTTTGAAAAATGACAGAAAAGGACCATTTTAAGACATTAAAGATTGTTAGTGTCAGGTATGATTGTTTTAAGAGATCTTTTAAGAAAAATAAAACAATTTCACAATCAAACAAGAAAAGAAAAAATTTCATTTTGAAAGATCTTGATTCTTACCAAAAATCATACCATGACATAACATTAAATCTTTAGATCACCACTTAATTTCGTACAAACGGACTTTTATGAAGAAATATCTTTTGAAAATATTTTATTTTAAATCACTCTCCCCTTAATCGATGACCGTAATCGATGATTGAGTGACTTAAGTTTTGATAAAATGAAGACCGGTGATTTTTAAATTTTGAGTTCAGTTTATTTTCAAAACCAATATTTTTCCATTTTTCAAAACAATATTATTTAAAAAAAATTGTTTAAAAAATGGTACCATAACAATTATCCTGCACAAAGACACGTTAGGTGGTTGAGCTGCTTTTGTTGTTGTTGCTGGAGGTTTGGAAGAAAACCATCTGCAGAAGCAGTGAGACCTCTGAAGTTGCATCTATCGTGCCAACTATCCATGGAGAGATCTGATTAAGCGCCGTTTCTTCTTTTGTCGACCCAAGATATAATTACCCTTTCCTTTCGGCATCCAATCATCTTCATTTGTGGGATCCGGATCGGGAACATTCTTTTATACCATGATATCTCGCATATGTTAGTGGACACAAATGATATATGGTGGTCGACATCACCCAAACAAAGAATCGACTAATAAAATCAATCCAACATATCAATCGGTTCACATAAGGCATGGGATTTATATGTTCATCAAACTTTAATCATCTAATTCTAACAATCATATCCTAGGCACCTAGTCCTTCAACGTAGGTTAACATGTTTTGCATTTAAGTATATAGGATAATTAGATAAGCTCGTTAGCTGATATAGATTTGAAAACATTCTCCCCCTCAATCAATGACTTATTCTCTGAAAAGTTTAAAAGTGCTGAAGTCATTGATTGAGTTTTCAATTTTATGAACATTCTGATACTGATTGTTTTTCAAGCAACTCATTTTCCACCAATTTGTTAAAACAAATATTTTTCTAAAGAATTTTAAAAGGAAAAATATTTGAGTAGGAACAGCAGTCCTTCGACGTACTTTCCTCAATGTTTTAGGATAAGTGCACGAAATTTTTATAAATTGGTTTAGCGCAGCACTTTCCTTTCTTTAAAATAGCGGGTTGCTATCTGAAATAATAGCAAGCCATAGTTTTAAGCACGGGTTATAGTCTGAAATAACTGTAAGCCATATTTTGAGACATGTTTTGGAAAAGAATATTTACACCTCCTGCTCGAACTTCATCTATGGTCCCGTGCCATTATTGAATGACATTTCTAAGACCGCAGATGTTATCGATACTGTAAGACATGTCTAGAGAAAACATATTTTGTGTATTTTTAAAATTTTCTGATTTTTATGGATTTTTGATGATTTTATATTTTTCTATTTTATTTTGTTGGTTTTATATTTTTGTATTTTGTTTTTGATAAATATTTACAATGATAGAGAAGATGATATAGTATAAGAAGATGATGATACGAGTACCGAGATAAGGATATCGAGCAGCACGTTGTAGAAGATAGAATTTGTCATCTCTTAAACTTCCACCACCAAAGCTTCCAAGGCTCTTGTAATCAAGAAAGAAATTGAACAACTGAAAGTGAGACTTTGGCGACTTCCCCCAAACCGAAAATCCATCGATGAGCGATTCAAGCTCTATTTCAAGCTTGCCTTAGCCAGGTGCACAAAGAAGCACACCATTATCATAAATCCTGCTGCTCCTTTTAAGAACGATAATCGAGATTCTCCGTTCGGAGTTATATCATCAACAAGAATAGCAACGTATCATCCCACGCTTGAATGACTCTTCTCAAATTCCCTTTCCACTGAAGTCTGAAGCGATCCATTCCAAAAGGTGTTAAGAAACCACTTCCCCCAAGTTGTTGAATTGATGCAATCAATCTCTTAGACTAGAGGTCACGAACCCGAATACACATATACCCAAAGACAAAGAAACTTATACCATCGAAGTAGTAGATTAAGTCCAAGCCACAAAGAATAACCCCGATGTATACTTTTCTCTCCCCTTAAAGAAAGTGTATGAAGCTCAAGAACCCGAAGTACCCGAATGCCCAAAGAGAGAATAACCGATAACATTGAAGAAGTAGGCCGAATCACTGATTATCTCTGCGGATGTCAACTCCGGAATAAGTGATTATATCTCTGAATCACTGATTAAGCCCTCAAGTGAAACAGCTGAGCATCCCTAATGTACACAATATCTCTCCCTTGATGATTGTGATAACATCGAAATCATCACACACTTGTGTACCTCTTTTATCTTCAGAAACTAACTCTTCCATCTCTTCCCCCACATAGTTGGAATAAGAACACTAAACGCCATGAGTCAAACCTTGATTTTCTCTGCGGTAATGACATTTGTCATTCCGAGATATCTTTAATCACTTAGAAGTATTAAGCTCATCAAGTTTACTCGTGTTTAGATACGTGTCTCCTTCCCCCTTGCTGGTTTTGATACTTCGGAATCAGCAACATATTATAAGCCCAAATACTAGAAATCTGTAGAGAAGAACGCTTGAAGTCTTTGTGAGAATCAACTTGCTGAAGTACAGTGTGAGCAAGTATAATTGGGGATTAAATTCGGCATTTCACTCTCCCCTAAACCGACAATCTTTTATATAAATTCCCGGGATAAGAAGAAGTCTTTAGATCGTTAAATGCAACTCATCTTTAGTCTTCTAACATGTAGCACAGATTGTAGACTCGACCTTCTTCAAGATTGTCCAGTTGGGGAATAGATAGTTAACATCTTTATCTCACCAAAAAAAGCATTTCAATTAACTTACCTCTTGCAAATCCCATAACACAAATCCCTCCCAATCAAACAAGAATGTAAATATGTCCATCAAGGAAATCAAGAATCACCCACAACGAACACACTAAATGCTAACACCAAACTACCAATCACATCAAACAAGAACAGAGATTCTTTGAATCATCATGTTGATGTGTACGTGAAGCATTAACCGAAAACACTTTGTCGATAAATTCATCGGTCCGTGAGAAGATGTTAACCAACGACTCTTAAGAAGAAAACCCCATGTGAAGATGACCCGATAAGAAGAAGCTCGGTTCTTACATGAGTTTGGAGCCGTTTGACCATTTATTCTCATATAATAATCAACCATGCAGTAATTTCACACTTCTTCTCCCCCTCAAGAATTGCATACGGAGTTGCCATTCTTGATTGAATAAGTGAATATCATCCAAATTTTCTATTCACACTTCTCCCCCGCAAAATTAGCACATGATGTCGCCATCTTCATTATAATCGAGCAAGTGGAATGAGAAAACAATCAATGGTAGCCCGAATCACTTGATAATTAAAAGTGCATGGAAGAAGCACGAAGCATGTTGATGAGAATGGTCATAAATAAGAAGATTTCTCTTCTTCAGAAGATAAAGCGCACTGAAGCGTACACTTTTCTTTTCTTTGAGGTATGAGGCTTGAACTGTTGTGTTCAAACGTCATAAGAAGATTTCTCTTCTTTCTAAGATAAAGTGCACTGAGACGTACACTTTTCTTTTCTTTAGAGAACGAGGCATGAACGGTTGTGTTCATACGTCATAATCTCTCTTTTCATCATCTTTGGCAAAACTTGTAATCACCCCATTATCATTCAAGAGGCTCTTTGTTGTGACGGTGATGGAGAAACCCAATATGATGAATTTGACCTCGATGTAAACTAACCCGAACTCGTGACTTAAACTTGCACATATGTAACAAAGAGCGGTGCCGAGACTTCATCCTCCATTGAATCTCTAAGTACTCTATACTCTTCATCCAACCAACCATCAAGTAAAAGACGACATCACCTCTTTAAAATCCACAATTGAATGTGACACTGAGCACTACAACGTAACTCCTTAAAGTGATAGTTATTTTGAGGTGATAAGAGCCCAATTCCCCAAGTGGTAAAAGGAAAGGAAAAAGTCACCCAACAATAACTAGATTTCCAAGTCTTAGTTTTTGATAATAAGCTCGAACAAGGATCATGAAGAATCTTCATCCAACCATCCCCGATACCTTCAGATACTAAGTACACTCGCGCGTGATATATCACTTCAACCTCAAATAAATAATAGTGAATTAACGCCGTTGTCACATCTTCTGGTTAAAAGCTCAAATCTTGCCTCCTTTGACGTTTTAAGTGAACTTATGATAATGGTTTTATCCCGACCATGGTTAAAAGCACATAACCCCATAAAACCATGTAATAACCAACCTGTCATGAAGACAATCCAAACAAACACCCAATCCATGAAGTACCCCCTTTTATCTTCCCTTTTATCCCATAAAAATCAGAAAATTTGAAAAATACCAAAAATATTGCTTTTCAAAGACATGTCTTCTGGTGTCGATAACATCTACGGTCTTAGAAATGTCATTCAATAATGGCACGGACCATAGATGAATTTCGAGCAGGAGGTGTAAATATTCTTTTCTAAACATGTCTAAAATATGGCTTGCGCTTATTTGATCAGAACTGTGCTTAAACTATGGCTTGCTATTATTTGAGATAGCAACCCGCTTTTCAAGGAAGGAAAGTGTTGCGCTAAACCAATTTTCAAAAAATTAGGTGCACTTATCCTAAAACATATTGAGGAAAGTATGTCGAACATTGTTGTTCCTACACAAATGTTTTTCATCTAAAATTCTTCGAAAAATATTTGTTATATTTCAAAATGATGGTCAATGAGTTGCTTGAAAATCAATCGGTTCGTAGTTTTTGTAAAATTGAAAACTCAATCAATGACTTCAGCTTTTAAACTTTTCGTAAAAATAAGTCATTGATTGAGGGGAGAATGTTTTCAAATCTATATCATTTAACAATTATCCTATATTCTTAAATGTAAAACATGTTAACCTATGTCGAAGGACTAGGTGCCTAGGATAAGATTGTTAGGATTAGATGATTATAGTTTGATGAACACATATATCCCATGCCTTATATGATTTGATTGATATGTTGAATTGACTTTTATTATTCGATTGTTGTTTGGGTGATGTCGACCACCATATATCTGTTTGTGTGTCCACTAACGTATGCAGATATCATGGTTCATAAGAATGTTTCCAATCCGGATCCCAAAATGAAGATGATTGGATGCCGAAAGGAAAGGGTAACTATATCTTGGGTTGACAAATGAAGAAACGGAGCTTAATTTGACTTCTATGGAGAGTTGGCATGAAAAAATGCAACGTAAGAGGTCTCACTGCATCAACAGATGGTTTTCTTCATCATCAAATGAAGAAATGGAGCTTAATTTGACCTCAATTGGCATGATAAAATGCAACGTAAGAAGTCTCACTGCTTTAGCAGATGGTTTTCTTCCAAACCTCCAGCAACAACAAAAAGGCAGCTCATTCACCTAACGCATCTTTATGCAGGATACCATTTTTAAAGAATTTTGATAAAATTTGATTAAATTGTTTTGAAAATAGAAAATATTGTTTTGAAAATTAATTGGACTTAATTTTGAAAATCACCGGACTTCATTTTATCAAAACTTAAGTCACTCAATCATTGACTACGGTCATCGATTGAGGGGGAGAGTGATTTAAAATAAAATATTTTCAAACGATATTTCTTCACAAAAGTTCCGATTTGTGCGAAATAAAGTGGTGATCTAAAGATTTAATGTTATGTCATGGTATGATTTTCTTTAAAACTCAATGATCTTTTAAAATAAAATTTTTCTCGTTCTTGTTTGATTGTGAAATTGTTTTATTTTACCAAAAGATCTCTTAAAACAATCATACCGACACTAACAATCTTTAATGTCTTAAAATGGTCCTTATCCGTCATTTTCAAAATCAAATCTTGCCACGTCTTTCCCAAAATTTTCTAAATGATTTAAATCAATTGGGATCACAAATCTCAATTGGTTTGAAATTTTTAATCGGGGAGAGATCGTGATTTAAATCTCAAATGCTTTTAATGGAATTGGTTTTAGTCCTTAAAAGGCACTCCTGCCTCCATGTGCCAAACGATTTCAATATACATAATGCACATGTTGAGGGGGAGCATTTATCCAAAAACTAGATGAGTTTTTAAATCAGACACATTTTCTCCCATGTTTACTAAACTGTATTAAATCACTTGGGATCCAAAATCTAAAAGGGTTTGATATTTTTGATCGGGGGAGAATTTGTGATTTAATAAGAAATTTGATAAATGATGATCGATTTGATTCAAAAGTGCATGCTGCTCTCCCATATGTGCTAAACGCTTTCGAATTTCGAAGCACATATTGAGGGGGAGCATTTCAAAAGAAAATAAACTTTCAAGGTACAAAGATTTATATGTTTCAACATAAAGTACCTTGATTGATTTTCTAAAGGTTTCTTAATGGCTTTTGTGATCGTGGATGTGCTTCAAAAGAACTCTTTCCTCTATGTGATAAAATGATTTCAAATATCCTATGCACATATTGAGGGGGAGAATTTACCAAAGAAAATAAAATGGCTTTTTCCATAGAAATTGTGATCAAGAATTTATTTCAAAAGAACTCTTGCCTCCATGTGCTAAACTATTTCAAAATCATATGCACATGTTGAGGGGGAGAATTTCTAAATGATCAAAACAATTAAGGTACAAAATGCTTTGATTTTATATCACAAGTACCTTGATTGATTTTTCCAAATTATTTTTCAATTGGTTTCAAGGAAGAATGAATTGTATCAAAAAACCGACCATTTTACTTTATGCATGGAGTTATAAGGATGGTGAGGTTAGGTATTTGTTCCCACGATCCCGCCAGAGCCGAAGGGATCTACCCAGGGACAATCCACTAGATAGTGTAGAAGTCCTTAGGTACGATGAAAAAAGGAGAAAATGAGAATACGGGAAGAGTGCGGATCGAGACAGAGCCAATCTTGGAATAAACCCAACAAGGCTCTAGTTATGAAGTCTCGGTAGGCGAAGGGGTTGAAGAATGAAAAGAAATGAGATGAGAAAAGGGTGAAAATAAATAGCCCTCCAATAATTCAACCTTAGGGAAGAAAGCAGGTTCAATACATATGCTACCGGTGTTTACTAAGGTAACACCGGTATTGAAGACAAGGCGTTATGGACCGGGGACGACCGCACTAAACTTCCCAAGCTACTCAAGTTCCTCTTAAAAGGGCTTGTTTCATTCTCACGGGGAACCGACATTATCTATCAAATTTCTCTTAGAGATTGTTGATATTGAAGAAGGAGACCCTCTCCCTAGTCTCCGACATAGGAACCAAATGTGCACAATTGAGTCTAGAGCCAAGAGATCATCCACAATATCTCAATAGGACACAAAATTAATGAAGACTTGCTGTTTCACATAATGTGGAAAGTAAGAATATATTAAGAGTCCTACGCATTATCCTTGTGGTTTTGCCAGAGCATCCAAGTGATATGTAAAGTACTCACGATGAAGATGGAAATCCTTCTAGAGCCAACATCAAACAAGCTCTTGGTGGGTGACATGTGAGATCTTTTCTAAAGATCAAGCTTGTGACAACTCGAAAGAAACGATGGGGCGATTCACTCGTGAATCAACCTTGGTCCAGGAAATGAATTGACGAATACTTTTAGAAAAACCGTTCGATGTGCAAATTTATTCTTTTCTCTAGCACATCGAATGTGTATTCATTTTCAAATTCAAAAGTATCTCCGATTGAAAAATACTTTTGGAAAACCGTTCGATATGTGAATCTCTTCTTTCTCTAGCACATCGAATGTGTACTCCTTTCAAATACAAAAGGTATTTTGATTGAAAATTGATCTTTCTCATAAAACCTTCGTCAGATTGCAAAACTCTTTCTTCTAAGCAACACATGATTGTTTTCAAATCAATTTTCATCAATCGGTGAATCTCAATTCAATGGTTCACTCACTCCATGTTGTCTTCTTTGAGACGCCGGTTTGAGAACAACTAGAACATTGCGAAACCCCGTCAAGGAGATTCTTAATTATACCGATCACAGCAAGACTTGTATCGATCAACTGGGAACCATGGGCGTGTACCTCAATTCAACGAAGTGATCGAGACACTTCGTGTGCTTTATTGCTAATCGTTATTTGCAAGTACATTTGGACGGTTGCGGTGATCGAATTGAGAAGTCAATCCAAAGCCACATGCTCACAAGATCCACACTTAATTGAAGAAATCATGACTTGTGCATATCTACGTAACACGGCTCGATATTTTTATACTATGTTTCGCTACACCGCAAATATCATGAACCAAAGAAAGCTTCCGCTACTCGATGGAAAGATGTCATGATTCAAAAGTGTGAGCATGTCGGTCCAAAAGTCACAACATCACATGATGGCAACACAATAAAGGGTGACCCAGATTTATGTGGTCGATGATCTCAAGAAAGCTTGAAGATCATCAAAGATGTGGATTAGTTAAAGGCCTCCACTTAAAGTACAAAGTAATCGGACTTTGAAGAATCATCGCTAAAGCACAAAGATGCGATGTTGAAGATTTAAAGTCTACGAGCTCGGATCAAGATTAAATAGAATGCTAGGATTCAAAATGTAAATCATGGGGTGACATCCCTAGGGAGATTGTTAGGAATTGGAAATTACATTGTGAAGTGTCGGTCACCCCAAATATAGACTAGCACAAGTTAGCTCGTAGACATTACGTTATTTATGAGTTATTAGTTAGTTATATAGTTATTAGTTTAGCTTAGTGTAACACCGTGGAGGAAGGACGGGTCTTTACCCACTGTATGCCTGATCCATAGCCCGTCAGGAGGGCGTATTATGTAAAACTATAAATACCCTCTATCTCCCAAGCTAGAGGGTTGGACCTTTCATTCTAATATAACCTTTTCTCTTTTGTTTACTTTCTCTCTCTAGAAAGGCTCCCATCTTCCACTTTATCTCTCTAGAAAGGCTCCCATCTTCCATGAAAAGCAATATTTTTGGTATTTTTCAATATTTTTGTGTATTCGGTTCGTGAGCTCTAGTCTAAGAGATTGATCGCATCAAAACCATTCAAACATCACCAATACCCATCAAACCGCACGAGTCACAAACCTCATAAAAATGCTAAAACCATACGAATCATCAAAAAACAATACAACCTAGGCTCTGATGCCAATTGTAGGATCTTAAATATTATTGTGTTTGATGATTCGGGTGGTCTTGGATGATGGAAATACATGTTAGCCATTTAGAGAGAGAAAGATAAGAGAGGGTGTTCTTGGTAGAGACTTGCTTTACACAATAAAAGGTTAGATTAATGAGAAGCACCACCCCTTCCAAGGATGGAAGGGGTATTTATACTTACAGACTACACGACCTCTTGACGGCACGTGGATCGTGGATACGATGGTAAAGACCCGTTCTTCCTCCACGGTGTTACACTAAACTATACTACGCTACAAACTAACTAATTAGCTACTAAATAACGTAAATAACGACACGTCTACGAGCTAACATATGATAGACCATAATTGGGGTGACCGACACTTTAACATGGAATTTCCAATTCCTAACAGTAACTTAGTGTAACCAAACTGGTACAGTATGCCATTACTTATCATTCCAATGAAATATTCCCAAACAACCCAGCACATAACTTAGGGTAAGCTAAAGGCATCTTTAAACACTTCATGAACCAGCCACTAATCTAATATTTTCCACCAAACATTGGCTGACTAGACAATAATCTAAAAGAAATTGCAACATGAATTCCAACAACAAAAAAGGTTGCTCTCTGTCATTTCAATCTTTATATCCAAAGCGCACATCCTAACTTTTATTATTTCATTTTATCTGCAGAAATCATCTACATTTCAAGCAGCCATTCAAACTTGGAAGGCCCTGATCTTCCTATGCAATGGAAAGCCGGCTTTCTGGTTAACAACTCGGGTCGATTCTAAAAATAAGGCGTGGGAAGCTCAAAACTTCTGCATTTCGATTGGCTACTACGGTGAGTGGCTTTTATCTATAACTGGTCACATCACGCCATTAATCACTAAATGCATTTTATACTTCCTTTTGCTATATGGCTATGACCAAAACTCATGAAATTTTGTGATACTTACTTATGGATTTCAATAAATGTTTTGGTAATTACACTTTTAATATTTTCCATGTCATGACAAACGACGTATGATCTACTGCATCAAGAATAAGGTTTTATCTTTGTTGCATGCTAGTTGATGCTTCATTTTTATAGGCCAGTTAGATAAACTCAGTTTCTAAGAATAGCGGTGTTTATGTGGCAGCACGGGAATGACTCTATCCCAGTTTCTCACCATCGGTTGACGACCGACTGGCATCAATTTAAAAGATAAAATGAACCATAATTGTCAGGATCCCGGTCCTGATCTTAGGATCTTACGATTTTACGATACTGCAAAGCAAAAACGATTCGGATCCTACATAGGATCTTTGCAAACTTAAGATCTTATAGGATCCCGATCTTTACCATACGATCTTACGATCTAATCCGATCCGATCTTACTTTTCTCGAATTACAAACTAAAAAACTACAAATTTATGGGTTGTTTGTTTGTAGAATTAAAAAAATAACATGTTAATCTTTTTAAATATTTTATAATCATAATTTAGGACAACATTTATATGAAACATTCATAGTATTTTATGGTTAAAATGTATTAGAATTTGTAGATTTGTATAAAATTACATAAACTATTAGAAATAACATTAGAGTGGGATCTTAAGATCCCGATCCAATCTTACGATCACGATCTTGCAAAGACGAAAACGATCCTGGGTAGGATCCCGATCTTGACAACTTTGAAATGAACAAAAGCAGGGGGGCCGGAGATATGTTAAAGTAGCCGTTGTTGCAGTTTGCGGCAGCTAACAAATACGCACGGTACTTACAAGTTTATACACCCATCTTAATATTGGTGTTACACTTATATTTGTGGCCTCTAAGTAAAACCATTATGGTTGTAAAATATGATTTACAATTCTAAATTTGTCTTCAGGTTTTGGTTTCTTTTCGTCACAGCTTTATACAGCAAGTGGAAATCATCTAGGAAAGGACAACATTGCTGGCATTGCAATTAAGGTAATCACTACCACCACTCACATGTGGCAGCTATTTTTTTAGTGAAATAAAAAACTATACTTCACTGTTTTTTCTTCAGGCATAGACTGCACATCTGTGCATATTCCAGTGTCAAAATATGCTGATACAAAAAACTAAAATATAAAATCTATGTTCTCTGCTTTGGTGACATGAACAGCCTATGTTGGGTTTTAGGTTCCTTGGATAATGAATTACTCTAAGTACTGGAACCACGGACAAGCTTGATGTAACCACGGATCGAAGAGTGTAACCACGGATGAAGATAACCGCGGCTAGTAGTATTATGTAACCACCGATAGTATATAGTAAGTAATCGCTAGTTTTGTATAGTCGGTTAGTTTATTGTATTAGATAAATATGGAAAGATATTTATCTTGTAGGTTACGATTGTATATTGTATAGGACTCCTTAGTCTATAAAAGGAGGTCCTAGGTTAGGTTAGATATACGTATGTTTTATATCTAAGGTCGATACACTTCAAGGTTGCAAAACCCTAATACTGTAAGAGTATTCGATTAATAAATAATATTGAGGTGTCGAATGTTAATTGTTCTTCTTCTTAAGATTAAGTATTAAATTCGCGTAATACTTGATAAGCTTTTGTTACAAGTCGGTTTCTATATTAGATCGTTTGCTCAACTGGGATCAACAAGTGGTATCGAGCTTGTGATCTAGAAACCGTAACCAAGAAGAAGTCTGTTAATCTTTACTCAAGTAAGTTATGATGTCTCAAGAAACTCACATGGTGATCGCTTCAAAAGTGCCCATGCTCAAACATGGTGAGTATCAAATCTTGAGGATGCGAATGAGGCAATACATTCGTATGATTGATTATGCTCTCGGGATGTCATTGAAAAGGAGACTCTCTTCCCAAGAAGGGTGAGGATGGACTGGATATTGTTATTGTTAGTGAACCTGATAAAGCTAAAGGAAAATGGAGATCAAAGCTCACAGTATTCTATCTATGGGAATACCTAATGAGTTTGCTTTGGACTTTGATCAATATGAATCGCTAAAGAGTTATTGGATGCTCTTGAATTAAGGTTTCTTGGTAATGAAGCTACTAAGAAGTCAAGGATGAATATGCTCAAACATCGCTTGAAACCTTCACCGCTTCTTAGTGGAGAAAAGATTGATGGTACATACAATAGGCTTCAAAACTTATCACCAACCAAGGCGTTGGGTTACAAGTTCCTTCAAGAAGATATTAATTTGAAGTTCATTAGAGCTTATCATCCGATTGGGCTATTCATACAATTGTGTGGAGAAATAAGACGGACTTTGCTACAATGACTCTAGACAATCTCTTCAATAACTTGAAGGTTTATGAGTCCGAGAATAACTTTTCTAACTCATCTTCTTCTAATCAAAACATTGCTTTTGTATCCACTAATCACAAAAGCCCACAAGATGTATCCATCACGATATGGTATAACCACGGCTATTGCAAACAATACCACCGTTAGTGATAATGTCGGTGATGGTGCAATCTGTGCTTTTCGGTCGATTTAACTACCGAGTTATTCTTGTCTTTGAATCAAGATCCGATGAAATTGATCCCGATGATCTTGAAGAGATTAATCTTCAATGGCAAATGGCAATGTTGACTCTCCAAGCAAGGAAGTTTCGAGGAGGATGGAAGACGGGTTAAGTATGATGGTCAAAGGAGAGTTGGATTCGACAAAAGCAAGATGGAGTGCTTTAACCGCAAGAAGAAAGGTCACTTTGCTAGGGAATGTCAAGCTCCTAAAAATTGAAGGCATAAAGAAGACAACAGATGAGCGCTACTTCTTGACTTTGGTTGCTCGGGATGGACTTGGTGATTATGATTGGGTGATCAGTTGAAGAAGGTCCAAATGAGCTTTTCTTGCTAGTGAAGCTTCAAAAGAGCATAACTTTGCTCTAATGGCATATGCTTCATCTTATGGTTCGATTACGAGGTATCTAATGATTCTAAAACATCTACTTGTTCTTTTAAATCATGTTCGATAACTTAGAGTCTCAAAAGGCTATCACCGAGAGTATGAGAAAAGAAGTAGAGATTGACTCTAGATAACTTAGGATATAGAGTTGGTTTAGAGGGTGTGGAAGAGAAGCTAAAATTCTGTATTAAATGTGAGTTTGAGTATGTAGAAAAGATCAATATACTAGGTGGTGAAATTGATCTTAAGAACAGAGAGATTAAAATGCTTAACGATAAACTAGCAGAGGCAGAACGTGTGAAAATTCAAGCCCTAGATGAAAAAGAAAAACATGTTGTTAGGGTTGCTAAAACACAATATGCTTCTGATCTAGTAAGGAAACCAATAGGTCAAAAACTATTCAAAGATGGTCTTGGTTTAGGTTACAATGATATGCCACCACCCCTTTGATGAAACATGCACCACCGCTAAAGAAGCTGTCATTTAGTAGTGAATTCGGTTTTAACAAACCTATTGAAGAGATTGAAATACCTAATATAAGTTACGATAAGTTATCGATGCTCCAATAATTGAAGATTGGGAATCGATTACGAGGATGATAGAACCGAATCAACTAAATCGAAAAGATAGAGACAGTTAAGAAAGTTGATTCTAAGCAAGTCAACCTTGTACCTAGATTTGGAGCTAAAGTTACCAAGAAAGTTGTAGAGTGCAGGAAATTCCTAGGAGCAGATGAAACAATATACACCTAGGGGTAATCAAAGAAGCTTAAATGGTCTAATTTCTAACAGATTAGGTGATGAGTTTCAATGTGTTAAAAGGCTTGTTTTGTGTGTGGTAGTTTTGAACACTTACGGAGAAATTGTCATAAAAGCAGATCACAAGTTTGGAATCATTGGAGGAGGGTAAATCATCAAAACTTTTCAAGAAAAACAAACCCTCATCCTAATAGTAACATGATTCCAAGAGCGGTCTTGATGAGGAATAGGAATACAAAATCTATTGTCATTGCTTCACCTAAATGGGTTCCAACCAATGCTAAGCAAAATGTAAACACGGCTAAGCGATGTCAAACCATCATAAGCAAAATATCACCCCGATTCAAAAGAAGTTTTAAAAATTCCAAAGGTGATAAGCGATCGATGGTTGGAAATCATTTTATCTTTGTTAAGGCCTTAGCAAGTTGGCAATGGAAGCCTAAGACCAAGGTTTTACCACATGTCAGCTGTGCATCAATGGACCTAAAGAAATTTGAATATTTTGATGCATAGGCGGACCCAAGTCGATACTAGCTTGGGTCCACAAGAGGAACTAACTTGTGTAATTTTATGTGCTTGGGCAATCTTCAAACCGAGCTCAAAGATAAAGGAGTTTTTGATAGTGGTTGCTATGGGCACATGACTTGGGATGGAAGCAATTTGGAAGATTTTGAAGCTTATGATGGAGGATATGTGGCATTTGGCAATGATCCAAGGGAGGAAAGATACTTGGCGAGGCACAATCGAGCAGGAAACTAGACTTTGAAAAAGTCTACTTGGTACATGGACTTAAGTACAATTTATTGATGTTTCTCAAATGTGTGATAAGAAAAAGCGGGTACTTTTGGGAAAGCGAGGTGTGTGGTGTTATCTCCCGAGTTTAAGATGCACGATGAGAAGTTTATACAACTTAGGGTACCTAGGAAGGAAAATATATATTGTTTTGATCTTAAAATGTTCTTCCTAATAGGTCCTTATGTTTGTTTGCTAAAGCATCATTGATGAGTCAAAGCGTGGCATAGAAGGCTAGGTCATCTCAATTACAAAACAATCAATAAAGCGGTAAAGGAAACTTAGTGAGAGGTTACCTTCAAAGGTTTTTGAGTGTAAGGAGCTGTGTGTGGCTGTCAAAAGGAAAACAACATAGAGCTTCTTGTAAGACCAAAACTATAAACACCATAACACAACCATTGTTTATGCTTCATATGGACTTATTTGGACCTACCTTTGTTAGAAGCTTGAACCATAAGCGGATTGCCTAGTTATCACCGATGATTATAGTAGATTTTCTTGGGTATACTTTTTGGCTACTAAGAGTGAGACTAGTGAGATTCTTAAGAGTTTCATTACTAAGATAGAAAATCTAGTAAATCATAAGGTCAAAGTAATCGGATGTGATAATGGGCCGAGTTTAAGAATGATGTGATGAATAAGTTATGTGTAGCTAAAGGTATTGAAAGGCAGGTTTAGTGTTGCTAGAACACCACAACGAGAATGGTGTGGTGAAAGGAAAAATAGAACACTAATTGAAATTGCTAGGACAATGTTGTCGAATCTAAGTTACCAACTACCTTTTGGGTTGAAGTCGTAGGAATTGCATGTTATGTGCAAAACATAAGTAAGGTAGTGAAGCCTCATAACATGACCCCTATGAGTTGTTACATGATAGGAAGCCAATGATTGCATTCCTAAAACCTTTTGGGTGTCTGTTACCATTTGAATACCATAGACTACCTAGGCAAGTTTCAAGAAAAGCGGATGATGGATACTTTTAGGCTATTCAACAAATAGCAAAGCCTTTAGAGTATATAATAGGAGGACTAGACTTGTTGAAGAGAATCTACATGTTCAATTCGGTGAAAAGACTCTAGTGTTGAGACAAAAGGACGGGCTGGTTATTTAACATTGATATGCTAACCAAATCTATGAATTATGAGCCTATCATTGCGGGAACTTCCACTAATCTTGATGCGGTATACAAAAGGATTACGAAGAAGATTCATCTTCAAAGGAAGTTGATTCTCCAAAGGAGTTCTATTTGGTTGAAAAGTGGAAAGGCGGTTCATTCCTTCCATCATACACAAGCAAGGTCCCTACGGTGATGATGTCTTGAATTGGAGGCAATGTTGATCATCATCAAGATAAGGATGATTTGGTGCAAGATAACTCGATGTCGGTAGAAGAAATTGAAAAGAAGAAAAAGCGATCGCAAGCTTTGCTAAGCTTCTTGAAAGTCTTGATAGGCCATCATGTGTGACAAGACATCTTCTACCACCGATAGGTCAAGTGAAATTCGACTACAAGTCTTGGAGATAGTACTTTCTTTGGACCTAATCCAAAGCCACTATTTGGTGATGAGGAGTATCCACATGATCCTAATATGCACGAATTAATAGAGATTGATACTCCTATCGATGATGAAGACATGGATGAATTCTTCAATGCTAATTTGACTAATTTGGAAGCGTAATTAATGAAAGTCCAATTACTACTACGAAATTCACAAGATTCATCCCAAGGAGCAGATTCTTGGAAATTTGAATACTCCGGTTCAAACAAGAAGCGGGGTAAAGAACAGAACCTTTTCACGAACATGGGTTCTTTGCAAGATCTCTTCACAAAAAAAGCAGTCATAAAGATCGCAAAATTGCTTGTTTGCTTGTTTTACATCTCAAAAGGAGCCCAAGAGAGTAGAAGAAGCTTTAATGAGAAGAAGAATGGGTAGAATCAATGCAAGAGGAGCTTCTTGGTTCAAACTTCAAGAGGTTTGGACATTGGTTGATCTTCCAAATGGAAAGAGGGCTATTGGGACTAAATGGGTGTTCGAAACAAGAGGATGAAAGAGGAATTGTAGTGAGGAACAAGTCAAGGTTGGTTGCTCAAGGATACACAAAGCGAAGGTTTGGACTATGATGAAGTATTTGCACCAGTTGCAAGGATAGAGGCTATTAGATTGTTTTGGCTTATGCTTCATTCAAAAATTTTGTTGTGTATCGGATGGATGTTAAAAGTGCTTTTTATATGGCACTATTGATGAGGAGGTTTATGTTTGTCAACCTCACGGTTTTGAAGATCCCGATCATCGACAAGGTTTCTGAGGTGAGGAAGGCTATGTATGGATTGCATCGGGCTCTAGGGCATGGTATGAATGCCTATCTACTTATTTGATGGACAATGGGTTTAAAGAGGAATGATTGATAAAACTTTGTTCATTAGAAAGCACAAAGATGATATTTCTTGGTTCGAGGTTTATGTAGATGACATCATCTTTGGTTCCACTAACAAGGAGCTATCAGAGATTTTGAGAAACTTATGCATGATAAGTTTCGAGATGAGTTCTATGGGAGAACTCACTTTATTTTTAGACTCTGAGTTCAACAAAGGGTGATGGTATTTTCATTAGTCAAGACAAGTATGTAGCGAGATGTGTTGAAGAAATTTGGGTTTCAAGATGTAAAAGTGCAAGTACACCTATGGAGACTCGAAACCTATGCTACCGGATGATAGAAGTCCCAAAGTTGATTTGAAGTTATACGGATCCATGATTGGATCTTTGATGTATCTTCGCATCTAGGCAAACATTATGTTCTCGTATGTGTGTGTGCAAGATTTCAAGTAACACCCAATACCTCACACATGAATCTTTGTTAAGAGGATCTTTAGATATTTGAAGGTCATTCTAAATTAGGCCTTTGGTACTCTAAGGATTCTCCTTTTGATTTAGTGGCCTACATCGATAGTGACTATCTTGGAGCTAGTGCGGATAGGAAGTCTACCTTTGGAGGATGTCGGTTTTGGGAAGCAGATTAATTTCTTGGCGGTGTAAAAGCAAACTATTGTGGCAAATTCTACAAGCGAAGGGTGAATATGTGGCTTTGCTAGTTGTTGTGGTCAAGTTCTATGGATTCGAGAATCAATTCTTTGGATTTTGGGTACAATTTTATGCATACTAAGATTTACATTGATAATAACGATACAATTTGCATTATCAAAATCTGTTTTACATTCTAGAACTAAACATATTGAGATAAGACATCACTTTATTAGAGATTGTAATGAGAAAAGGTTGATTCAAATGGTAAAATCCATCACGATTTCAATGTTCTTGATCTTCTCACCAAAGCTTTTGATGTGGGAGGTTTGGTATCTTGTTGTTAGTATAGGAATGATTAATCTCTAAAACTCTCAAATTGTTTTGTAGAAGTTTGTAAAAGTATTGAATTGTTATTATGTAATCTTAGTATTGCTATTTCTTTTATATCCTCCGATAGTGTTGCTTCAACCTCGATAGAGTTGATCTATCACTGCTAGTTGTTACGTGTTTCCACTAATCTTTGTGCGGATAAGCGACAAGTCATTATAGATATTCAAGAAATCTTGAAGTTACATTGATCATTCAACAAAGCGGTTTACGATACGACGACGACACAATGAAACTTCAAGTGCTAAATAAAGACTACAACTATACATGATTTCTACTACTACTATCCTTGCTTATATCGTTTGAATCTTTGGATATGCATTTATCATATGCAAGCAAGCGACTAAGGATCAAAATGGAAAGGATGGATTGATGCAAGCGAAGAAAGTGAAGGCGATTGTGGCGAGATAGATGGATGATATGATATTCTTCTTGTGCTCCATCTTCTCTTACCACCATTCAACAACTTACTCCATCTTCCCTTTTCCCTTCACAGTTACGATGTGTGAAGAAGCACCATGATTTGGTGCACTAAGACCAAGAACCACCTCTCTGTCATTAGGGGTGGTGGGTTTCTTCTCGTGGTCTTGGTTGGGGTTAGATGATGAAGGTTTGGGGTTTGAAGTCCTCTTCTTAGAAGAGTCATCGAGTCTTGAGGCATCACTTGGATTCACCACACTATCATCTTGGATGATGGGAGAAATGGAGATTTTCTTGGTCTTGATTCTTGTGGAGGAAAGTAGGTAAGCCATGGGTTTCCATCTTCACTTGATGATGAAGATGATGAAGAGGATGAAGAGGAGGTTAGATCCACCACTTACGGTTTGTTCCAACTAGGGTTCCACATTTTGATTGATTGGGGATTTTGGAGCAATTAGGGTTTTACCTTTTGATTAGTTTGGGCGTTATATGATATTTGGGTTCTTTTTATAAGAGAAGTTTAGGGTTATTGAAGTAACTATGAGGCAGGTTAAATGTGGTTGGAGAGTTAATAAGGTTCTTGGGGATTGGACTGAGATATGTTCTAGAAGTTGACTATATTGACTTTCCTGTTTTAACCACGGATAGGTCTTTTGTAACCACTTCTGGCTATTTCTAACCACTGACAACCATAATCTTTGTCTCTGTGTTTGTTTTGTGTTTGTCTTGCAGGAAAGAAGGATTTGTGTGCATAAGGAGCTAGTATGTTTCTTTGCTTGTGTTTGTGTAAAAAAAAAAAAAAAAAAAGTGTGGAATTCTTCATATCTGTGAGATCCTTTTTCATTTGGCACGAGACTTGCTTGCTTTAATTTGGATTGTTGGGAGGAGTAATCATTTGTATCCATTGGTGGTTTGTTACAAGCTGCGGATCGTTGTTATAAAGCAATGGATAATATGTTACTCTGTTTTGATATTACAGGGGTTATTTTGACACTTTGGCAAAAGTATATAACTCTCCCAAACTCACGGATAGATCACTTTATTTGATCTACTAATCACTTCCTTGGCAATACCTTTAAACCCTAATCACTTTTGTTGATTTCTTCACAAACCCACTTCATTTACATCATTAATCACAATGGCTAAGGCGTATTCCACTTCACATAATCTTGTTGCTATTCTCACCAAAGATGCTCATTACGAAGGGTTTCATCAAATGATTGATTTCACGATTAATAGTCCCATTCACTATGCTTTAGCTGTTAAACCCACCATTCTTAAATCTTACATTCATCAATTTTGGAAGAATGCTACAATTGAGAAGGTTGATGGCATGGAGGTGTTTAGTCTTGTTGTGGATGAGAATGCTATTTACATTTACGAGGAGATCATTAGAGAAGTTTTGAGGCTTGATGATCTTCTTTGGTGTTGATAATCTTTCGGATGTTGAGATTTTCTTTGGTTTAGAGATTAGGATACACACAGAGGTGAAAAGGTACAATTTTTAAGAGTTTGTTTTCACAACAATGGAAGTTTTGATTCATACTTTGTTGATGTGTATGAGTAACAAGACCACGAGTTTAATGACTTTCCTTCAAAATTGCTCGCTATTATTTGTTTGTCGATGGAAGGAAATTTAACTGGTCTCGGATGATTTATGAGGGGTTAGTTCAGAACATTAGGAAGAAGGGTAAATACTATTTGTATCCTAGGTTTGTTCAACTGCTTGTGGAACATCAAATAAAGGAACCTATTGAACATGCTAGAGAGTATGAAGTACATCATATGCTTCCTAGAGTTTTTGCTCATATGAGGAATCAGCCACAGAATGTTGTCATTAGAGATGTTCCTTTATTTCCTCACATGCTTAATTTGCCTACTGATCTGAGTTTAATGAAGGTCTTGCATCATGGACTAGGAGAACACAGGGCACTCAGCTTCCTCGGGCTAGTGCTAGTGGTATGGTTAATGAGGTTGTCACATGGAGTGGAGGTGACATGATTGGAAGGGCTTCCTTCTTGATTCATGCTTTGATCTTTGGTCGGGCTAGTGGAAACATCAATAAGACCCAACCTTTGGCAACTCCTAATGTGGAAAGTTCTTTGGAGCTTAACACGGTGGAGGTATCCTAGCCTGGCAGCCTACGGGGTACATAGATGATCGGGCTCGATGCGGTGCTATGTCTTCTAAATCCAAGGATTCACCTCTCGGGCGATTAACACATTTCAGTGATGAGGATAGATTGGAACGACATTGAATTGATGGTTAATGACTTTGTACATGATGACTTTTCCAATGAACCACCTCTCGGACCGAGTTCACACAGGTCGAAGTGGGAGGATATTCTTGAACGTTTACATGAATTGACGGTTAAGTGTGCTAAAATGGAGGTACAATTTCGGTCTAAAGGAATTATCGTGCTTCAAGGTAAGGATATTCGGAGGTTGAAGCATAGGGTCTTGGTTTTGGAGAAAGTGAAAATACACGGTTGTTGTTTTGAAAGCTATGCGACGAAAGAAAAGAAGGTGAACTCCTCTTGATCTCGAATGTGAATGATGTATCCAAGCAGGGAGGAGTGATGGTATGAATTCGGGGGGCTGTGGATGTATCTGTTGGTGTAACTATGGAGGAAGATGTTGATAGTGGAGATCAAGATTTTTGGTTTCGATAAAGATGGGAATCTTGTTGTTCTTGAAGAATTGAAGAATGTTGACGTAGTGCGAGAACACAACAAGCGATAGTATACCTAAAACCATGGTTAGTACTTTTGTAACCACCGATGTAGTTTCGGACTTGGCTATTGTTTCTACTCATCACACCCACGCTATCACAACTACTTCTCTTTGTTGTTACAACTCTTTACGTATTACCAACTAAGCCTAAAGAAAGAGAAAGAAGCTCATGAGTACATTGATTAATCTGAGCAAAACATCATCTATACCTACATCTATCATTGCACTGTTTTATCATTAGGTCTCGCTACTAAACCAAGAGGTAAAAGTTTGGTTATTGGTGAACCTTTAAAGAAGAAAATGGTTAAATCTAATGTTGGAAAAGGTAAAAAGTAGTCTTTGAAGTTTAAAAATAAAGCGAGAACAAGAAGCTTATGATGAAGAGTATGCTAAAGGTCTTGAAGGCGAGGATAAAGCGTTTTGGTGAAGAAAGCAAGATGAAGAGAAGCTAGTCGAAATTATTAGCTACATGGTATGAATGCCAAAACTATCTTGAAGCTTACGAATTAATAAATGATGAGTATCTGATACAAGAATGGGCTTTGTTTGATGATGAAGAAAAAGCTAGACTTTTGGGTACATTGGCAAAGAAGGTTAGTAAAGAAAAGAAGCAAATTGTAAGAAAGAAACCTCCTACTATTGCTCAGTTGAGGAATGTATTGATGAAGATTATCAAGAATTCAGGCATACATGTTTCTGATAATCTTAGTAGGTGTTCATTTAACAGAATCTTGGAAATCTATGAGAGATGTATGAAAATTAATCATGATGATTTCTGTCCAATGAATTCTCAAAAGGAGAAAGAGTGGATTAAAGAACATGATGAATGGATGCAAAGTAAACGAAAAAGGACATCTGAGGTTCAGGTGACATCTGATTCTAAGAGATTGAAAGTTGTTGAAGATGTAAATCAAATCATTTCTTATGAGTTTAAGCTTTTAGATGGAAGTGAAGGAGTTTGGAAAATTCAAAGACTCAATAATGAAGTTTCTGAGTATAATAAATTTTCACAAATGCTTCAATATTTTGATAGAGATGATTTGATGAATCTTTGGATACTTTACAAGAATAAATTTGGTGAAGTACATCCAAATGATTATCATGAGAGGATGATGTATCATAATTTGAAGATTCTATTTGAACCTACTCATGTTGAACACGAATGGCAAGGACTCTACAATGGTCAAGTTACTAGATGGTTTTATATCAAACTTGTGGAGTTCATATTTTAACATTTTCGGAAAGGTTATTCATATGCTTGTAGAAGGTGATTATCCTCAATTGAATAAGCATCCGGGAATAATTGCTCGAGATGTTGAAGCTTTGGTTGTATCAAGATGTTATTATCCTATGATGGTCAAGCTTATGATTTGTTGAAGAAGTATGAGAAGATACTTAAAGCTAGTAAGTGTTTGGCTACATCCTCCAATTCAGATGTTTTGAGCTTAAAGGAAACTTGAGAATTCTGTAAGAATTTATCAAGTTTAGGGGAGGATTGTTGGCTTTTAGGTTCCTTGGATAATGATTACTCTAAGTACTGGAACCACGGACAAGCTTGATGTAACCACGGACTGAAGAGTGTAACCACGGATGAAGATAACCGCGGCTAGTAGTATTATGTAACCACTGATAGTATAGAGTAAGCACTGCTAGTCTTGTATAGTCGGTTAGTTTATTATATTAGATAAATATGGAAAAGATATTTATCTTGTAGGTTACGTATTGTATATTGTATAGGACTCCTTAGCCTATAAAAGGAGGTCCTAGGTTAGGTTAGATATACGTATGTTTTATATCTAAGGTCGATACACTTCAAGGTTGCAAAACCCTAATCTTGTAAGAGTATTCGTATTAATAAATAATATTGAGGTGTTGAATGTTAATTGTTCTTTTCTTAAGATTAAGTATTAAATTCGCGTAATACTTGATAAGCTTTTGTTACAAGTCGGTTTCTATATTAGATCGTTTGCTCAATGGGATCAACATCCTTTGAGTTGTAAAGCTAGCGAGTTAATTTAAGCGACTTGGTGTTCAAGCGAGTTGATTGTGTTGCGAGTTGATACTAAAGCGAGTTGGCTATTTAGCGACTTGATTCATTAAGCGAGTTGTTGTGTTGTGAGTTGATCTTGATGCGACTTGGCTATTAAGCGAGTTGATTACTTAGCGAGTTGTTAATCAAGCGAGTTGTGTGGTTAGGTACTTATTCATTTAGGTTTGTTACTTGTTCGTGATACATTCTTACGGTTGTTCTTTTGGTTTAGTAAAATCCGTGAAAGAATCAATTTCCGGTTTAATCAAAGAATAGTAAAATCCGTAGAGCTTGAAACATGTCTACAAACGTTCCTACTATCATCTTCACTGTTGTCGAGGATGTTCAAGCGGTGGCTCGGATACTCGTCCACCCATGCTTGATGAATCGACTATGACTCTTGGGCTCAATGAATCGATTGTATTGTCTTGGAAAGGAAAATGGGGTCAACATTCTCAAATCCATTGATGAAGGACCTTATCAAGTTGAGACGATCGAGATACTCTTGAAACAGTACGACGGAATCGTGATCTTAGGCTTAGATAGACCAAAGACATATGATGAGCTCGGTGATAAGGAGAAAAAGAGATTCGATGTCGATATCGTGGCTTCTAACATCATACTTCAAGGTCTTCCAAAAGATATCTACAAACTTATCAATCACAATACCGAAGCCAAAGCGGTGTGGGATAATGTCAAGATGCTTCTCTCGTGGTCCGAATTAAGCGTGGAAGACAGAGAATCACAACTCTATGATGATTTTGAGCACTTCAAGATGAAACCTGATGAGAATGTTTATGAATACTATGTGAGATTTCACAAGCTTGTCAATGATATGAGGAATATCAAGATGACCATGCCAAACATTCAGTTGAACTCAAAATTTGTGAACAACATGAATCCAGAATGGCACAAGTTCATTACATCTGTGAAGCTTACCAAAGGTTTGAAGAATACAAACTATGAGCAACTCTATGCCTTCCTTCTTCAAAATGAGAGACATGCAATGTTTGAAAAAAGGATTCTTGATCAGTTCAAAGCTCAGGGAGAAACAAGCTCAACAAATGATTCAACCGCATTTTACTCAAAAGTTGGGATTACCACCAAAGCTTCTCAAGTTGTACCTATGGGTAATGGTAATCATAAACTCATTCCAGATCCAATGTTCAAACAAGTCGATCTTGATGCGAGCATGGAAGAGGAGTTGCTTGTACAAGCTCGGGATAATGGTCTTTGCTTTGGATGAAGAGGAGTTGTTGTTTCTTCGAGGCAATGCCAAGACCTATGATGCGGATGTGGATGAGCGACCAATTCGGAGATAGGTCACAATCATCGAATGCCTTTCAAGTCGCCGATTGTGATGCATACGACTCGATGTGGATGATGGACCTCCGCACACACAATTTTTATGGCTAGCATTTCTCCAATGGTTTCTCCCAAGGTCTCATCTTCACCACAAGCTGGCCCATCCAAAGACAAACTCATCTCGGAGGTATTAAAACTATACGATGATCTTGATGTGCAAAGATGCATGACAAAGTACATTCAATGAAACTATTGAATCAAATATTGAAAATATGGGTAATATCAATGTTGTCCCATATGATCAATATGTGAAACAAAGTGAAAGTGAAGTTGTACCAAGTGATGCATCTTCTGCGATCAACAATGACTATGTTTTTATGAATACATCGCATGTGCCCCGATGATTCGTTATCTCCGAACTGAATGCCTATAAAGAACGTGTTGCTATTTATGAACAACGTGCCAAATTTGAGTTGACCACCCGTGAGCAGGAAATGGATGACCAAATGCGTACAACTATTAGAAAAGTAGGTTTAAAGAAGAAATATTAAAACAAGAGTTAAACTCCTTACAAGAAAAGCTTTCTAAAGCTGCTAAGCAAAACAAGAACTTCAAGAAAATGTTAAAATGCTTAAGCAAGAATTCGATGCTAATGAATCAAAACTTTTGAATGATTTTTCTAATCTAAAAACCTTGAAAACAAGCTTGAAAATAAGTAGTACGTACAAGGAAATACCATTGATCGCTCACTTAATCACTAAGCATAGAGTCTTAAGCGATCGCATAGCATTCCCCTTGTTGAGGAACCAAATCTAGAGGTCATTAAAAGGCTAGAAATGCTCATAAGGTTCTTTATGATGGCAATGAAATCCTTAAACCTAGATAGAAACCTAGTTGCGTTGAGTGCACCGAGGAAGATAAGAAATCGATGAAGTCTCTAGGAAAAGATGAACAAGAAATTAGATGATCCTAAATGTAAAGAGAAGAAAATAAATATCACACCCCATGATTACAAGAAGGAGAATTGAATTTCTTTGAACATGTTTAAGCCTCAGACATTGTTGACTCCAGAACAAGTGTTGGAAAATGGACTTAGATAAGCGTAAAGCGGAAAATATTGTTGAAACAAACTCTCCCTTAGGAAAATGCCTAAAGTGGTGTGTATCCTCCCAATACACCAATGCATCTAGTTCCTAGAACTATTGCTACTAAAAGCAAGACCTTAATCAGTCAATATGTTATTTTTCAACTATTTGTTGATTTTGAGAAAACTTGTAAGAAAAGGATCACACCCATTGGGATAATCGAAGGGAAAGGGGTTTTGAACAAACAAAGAATGCTATTTAAGCGAGGTCATGCCTTTCTTTAAACTTCTAAAAGATCACTTTGAGAGTCTTAAAAGGGATAGATACGATATTAAGGGAATGGAAAAGGAATTTGATGCAATGATAGTTGAGGTTAGTGACTATGAGCGAGCACTAAAATATAATGAGATTGAGAGGAAGAACTTGCATACAATAAATGAGAACTCGATTTACGAATGTATTGCTCAAGATGTGTTCTACATCGCTACTAACTGTTCTATTACTGCTTCTCAATTTCAATAACTGTCTATTGCTTTAAAATTGTCCCATGATCGTGTCATTGAGCTTGAAATCAAAAAATCTAATACCGGCCAACATGTAGCCATTTAACATGTTATTCGTCGTGTCATTCGTGAGCCATCATACCGGCCAACATGCCAAAGTTGAGCCAAATGAATTTGAGTTAGTGAAATGGCTCAAGCCAATGGTTTCTTTTGTGCTTTTTCTTATTTTTTATTTTGTGTATTGTGAGTGAGTGGGTATTTTTAGTGGGGTATTTTGTGAGACCCAATAATATGTTAGTGATGTGTTATGAGGGAGAGATGTTTTAGTTATTGGTGTGTTATTGGATGAAGATGAGATGACGCTAATGTGACATACCAATAACGTGTTATCAGATAACACCATAACTAGTGCTCTAACCGGTAGTTGGTTCCATAGGCCTAAATAAAGAAGATTTGGTGTTTGGTAACTTTTATTAAGAAACGAACAATCCTTTCTAACTTTCTAACTGCACATAGCAAATTAATAACCAACATAAGAAATAAGACACATGATACAACACTTAACCTATACGTGGAACACATTTTTTAACTTTATTTTGATCACACATTTGAAGTTGGCAATGGTATTTATAGAAATATCTCGAATTTGTTTATCTGTTTCGATGAAACCGCAAGCAGCCTTTCTCTTACAGAATGTATAACGAAGTGTAAAATGAGAGTAAAGCTCATTATCTTCGAATAGGAATATTGAACAAGGATAACTGCTAAGTGTTGTATGTTTTAAAAGCTATTGATGATTTATTTTCAAAACTAATCTTCTAGTGTCATCAAAGTGTCCCAATAAGGATGCAATGTAAATCATAGCTAATCATTATGGCATACCCAGAATCAGTGGCGGAGCTAGAAAATCTAATCACGGGGGGCATTGAGCAATACATGTTAAAAAAAATCTTATAACGTAACTTAAATCGGTCGGTTCAGTTCGGCTTTGATTAAAAGCATGACAAGATCTATTTCGATGCAAATAAGACTACACATTGTGTCTATAAACAAACCCATTCATAGTATCAATCATTTTATTTAAGAAAGCAACTTAGGTTGTAATTATATGTCGATAACCAAATTGAATTTAAAACATGCATCAATGTGGCACACATTGTATTATCGCGCTAGCAATTCTATAAATAATTGAAACATGGTGATTATTATATAGATACCTAAGATTAAAAAGTTGAGAAAACCCAACGAAATCTTGTACTCATTTTCATTTATGTTATGCATTGACATCTAAACACAACATATTTTCAAAAGTATTCTTCCACAATGAGTTAATGCTATGCGGATATACATGATATTACTTCAAAAGCATTTCTCAAAGCTTACTATAAAATTCTAGTATCATAGTATTATTTAAATAAGTAATCAATTACGGAGTTATAAAGTAGAATAACCCACTACCCCATATTCACATATTCCCATGTAGTCTTTGCCTCTTCACTTCCCTGACTCTCCCCTTCCCACTTCCCAATTAATTCGGATCCTATTTTTCACCATGAGTTCCGATTTACAAACCAGAAAAAAGGTTTTTTTTCAGCATGATTTCCGATTAACAAACTAGAAGAAAGGTTTTCAGCAAACATTGAGGGCACTCAGGAAATTGTGGGGAGGGCACTCAACCTATTCCTTACAAATTTGACCTGTTTAATATATGATTTTATGTGTTTAGTGTTGGAAATGTATATATATTTACAAATATGTGAATGTCCGGATTCGAACTCGTGACCACGGGATTGCACACATTAGCGAATGAGAATTAAAGTTAATAATTAATGTTTGTGTTTACGATTAATTATTACATTAAGTCCGGTTAACGATCGTTAAGTATTTAACGGAAAAATGACTAACGACCGTTAAATGGAAAAGAAGGACTAGAAATGGAAAACTTGGAAAGTTATGGGTTTGGCTTTGGGCTTGTGTACATGGTCGCCATAGGGCCTCTCAAGGCTTAATTCCTTAGCTTGTTCCTAAGTTTACCTACTAGTATATAAGGAGGGTTAGGTTCTAGGGTTTCATACACTTGTGCATTGAATTAACCCTAGATCTCTCCTCTCTCTCTCTAGTCCAATATTCGCCGAACACCCACTTGTAAGGGAGTTTGGTTTCGTTTTCTTAAACGAGGACTTGTGTTAGATCTAGCAATCGCTTGATTCATTTGGTTAATCGTGTGTATAAGAAGCGTGGTTGTAAGACATTATTCTTACACCAATAAGTACTTCTTTGTTTTGCTTTGCTCGAGGGTTGTTTTGCTTTGCTCGAGGGATTTGATATTCGCAAGAGGTACGTTACGCATACTTTCGTTATTTAATTTATTTGTTATGATCTTAAGTCTTCATTGTGTACTCTTGATGTCTTTATGTTTTATTGTATTTTATATATCATAAACTCAACGGTGGCATCACGAGCCTTGTATAACAAGTAATTAATTCTTGAAACACATAATTAAAATAAACATGAATGTGTTATTATTTGTATGCTTAGATCTAGGGTTTGCAAAACCTAAACCCTAATTTTGAGGGGGCATTTTATTGGTGCCCTAATTGGGTTTTGTAAACTATTGTTTTAATTGGATTAGAAACCCTAAGATGCATGCAACTTTATGTATATGCGTAACTCTGTTTAATTGCATTAATTGTTAAGTGTAATTTATATCCATGATTATTATCGCATGTTTTATCATGGATCTTTTTTTATTGTATGTCTTTCATGTTTTAAGTGATATACATTAAATTATGATAGATCTTAAATTGGGAAGACCTCAATCATTAATTATTTAATCAATTATGTGCTATGTGGTATATATTTAGTTTTGACTTACATAATCGATGAATCGATGCATGTGGTTCCTTGTACATAGATGAAAGCGGTGGAAATCTTAATTAAATATATGCATATTGATGATATAAAATTGGTTATTAATAAGATTTATCAAAACCGTTTGCATGTGGCTATTTGATATGCATGACTTTTATTTGTTATGCATTCATTGTTTATTTGTTTATTCTTTCAAATACTTGCTTGTTTGTTATGTGTAACAAGGGTATTTTACAAGAAAAATAAATGACCTAAACAATGGTGAAACATGTATTTTTAAGAATAGTAATCATAATCGTTTAATTGATTGATGACTTTGGTATAAATAGTGAACGGCTCACCCATGAGAATGAACTAATAAAAGGGTTTAAAGAAGTGCGCATGATCACTCGAATGGATGTCTAAGGTTGTGCTTTAGCGTGCACAGTCCTCCGCCTGTAAGTTCGAGTGGAGCTACTTAGTAAGTCATTAAATGTGCAAGCTCATCTTAAGGGCGAATTAGTGTTGATTCCATGCGCCACTTAGGTGGTAATTATCGAAACACTAAGTGTTTACACTTATGCAAAAGTGCGGTATAATGGATGATAATTAACACTAAATTCCTTGATTGGTGAAACCAATACCTCAATTAAAGTTTGATGATGAAAAACTTATACATTAAAACAAGATATAAATGTTTTAATAAAACCTATGTTACAAAGATGAATGCATGACATTTTTGTACATATTTGATTTAACATCAAAACTATTACCCTTTAATTTAAGTTATATGCCATCCAACGAAACGGAAACACCTAAGATTACTTTCTATTTGCGTGAGAACGTGACTTAGATCTTAATCAAAGGGTAAAATGTCCACGTGTCGTGAGAACGGGCATGGACGATTTTGCGTTTCTTAAGTTGGACAACTTAATTGAATTAGGCGGTGGCGAAAACTCAAGGCATAAGATGGGATAAAACATGTTTACATGGCGATTGATATTGGCTATATGTAAATCCCATAAATCTAGTAATTGCAATTGAAATTGGCAATTGAGCAAAAGCTCTACCATTATGTATAAGGTTCATCACTAACAGATCAACTGATGTGATGAGATTATGACAATTTGGATCCTAGTTTTCAATAAATATTAATTGGTTATATGAATATGAACCTTGGGTATTTAATTGTTTATTGAAAAGGAAAATTATCAAAATACTAATTATGGTTTTTTGAACTTTTTACGTAGATGGCTCAATCGATAACACTATGAGCTTCTTGAGTGCCGCTTTCAAAGATATGATTGGAAGGACAAGCTAAGCGGCCCTAATTTCAATGATTGGCATCGTTCACTTAGGATCATCCTTCGTGTTGCCAAAGGGTTGAAATTTTGACTACACCTCGCCTAATGCTCCTCTCGACATGGCAACCGCTCTTGAACAAGAGGCATATCGTGTTGAATATGAGAAGCATAATGATGTGGCGTGTCTAATGCTTTCGGGATGTCGCCCAATTGCAAAATAATTTGAGCACTATCCGCCTATGAGCATGCTAGATGAACTCAAACGTATGTTTGAGAAGCCACCAGCGGTGAAGCTGTATGAACTAATTGAAAAGGTTCACATTGCAGCAGCGAGGAGGTTGGCAATCTGTCTCCGACCACGTCCTCGAGATGAAACATCACTTGGACCAATTGGAGAAGCTCGGTTTGTGGTTACTCGAGCGATGTATGTGTCGGACTCATCAATCATTCCCTTAATCGAGAACGATTTGGTGATTTTGTCCGCAATTTTAACATGCATTGCACGGGAAGACGGTGAATGAGTTACATGCAATGCTTGTAGACTACGAGAAGAGATTGCCAAGAAGGCTCCTACACACGATGTGCTCGCAATATGTGGTGGTAGGGTGAATAAGCCTAAGCAAAGCGAGATAAGAAAGGGAAAGGAAAAGGAAAGGAAACAAGTTGTCATCCCACCGCTCCTAAGAAGAACACGGAAAGAAAAGGAGAATCCTAAGAAGGATTTGTCTTGCCACCATTGCAACTCACCGGGTCACTTGAAGCGGAGGCATCCGGTTTATCCGAATGAGTGCCTTGAATAAAAATAAGATGGTGCCTAGCTCATCGGTATTTTTATGTTTGAATTATTTCTTTTCCTCATAAGTTAAATTCACGGATATATGATACGGGATGTGGTACTCACATCCGTAATACATCGCGAGGGACTTAGAGGCGAAGAAGTGACACATGGAGAAAGATACTTATGCGTTGGAAATGGAAAGCGTGCATTGTCGAAGCCATAGGGACTTTTGATTTAGTGTTGTCTTGGGCTTAATTTTGGAACTAAATAATTGTCATTATGCACCTCCATTGTTAGGGGTGTCATTTCGTTTCTTTGTTAAAAGATATTGGTTTTGTGCACACTTTTACGATTATGGAATTTCGTTTCTTTAAATAATGTTTTTACTTTAATGCAATTCCTATGCTTGGTGTGTTTGAAATTGATATGGATGGTTGTATATCCAATGAAAATAATTCGTTGTATAGCATTAGCAATAAGAAGAGCAAGTCGAACTATGACTCTTCTTATCTTTGGCATTGTCGCCTTGCCCATATTGGCAAGAAACGCATTTAAAAGCTGCAACACGATGGGCTTTTACAAACGGTCAATGATGAATCATTTGACAAATGAGAGTCTTGCATTGCTGGGAAGATGACAAGGTGATGAGTGTGTAAATACTCATCATTTTGGTTAAATCGAGCGCAAAACGTTTAAAATGCTCGAAATGCATCAAAATCTTGAAAATATTCCAAAATTGCATTTATATGTTTCGGATGCAAAATGTTTAAAATCGATGAAAAATGAGCTAAGTTTGCATAATTGGCGTTTGGTCCCCAGTTTCAAAAATTGTCAAAATCGGTCCCTAGGCACTTATTTTAAAAGAAAAGTCACCAAAGGTCCTTTTAAATCATAACTTGTCATAATTAGTCCTTTGGTGAAAAGTCCAAAAGTTTTGAGAAATTACAGTTTTGGTCCCTGGATTTTCAGAATTGTCATGTTTAGTCCTTGGAATTTCACAAATGGCAAAAATGGTCCTTATATTATTTGAGATTGGCAAGACTAGTCCTTGGTTTACCTTTTTAGAAACTACAAGATTGGTCCCTTGAAAATCAAATTTTACACATATGGTCCTTAAGAGTATTAAATGAGTACACCATTAGTCCAAAATCCAAATAACAAAACCCACGGCCCAAAACCCCTTTAACCCGGTCCAGTCCACTACCCAACCCGAAACCAAACCCATATACCCACGTTTAAAATAATACTACCCCGCCCCCTTTTCCTGTCTTCCCCGACACCCCTGTCTGCAACCAGCCACCAACACAACACCACCTCTAACTCCACACTTTGTCCCCCTACTCCACATTTTGTTCCCCCCACCTCAACAACCCTCCAAATGCATTAAATGCATCCCTTCCTCGTCGACTAGCTTATACCAGTTTTGGCGCCAAAATGCATAAACGGCCAAGATTGCTCTAAACTCATCCAAGGGTCCTGAAAATTGCTGGGATATGCTCAGAAAGAGGAGAGAAGGAGATTTGAGTATAAAAAGAAGGAAGAAGAAGGAAGAAAAGAGAGTACTTAGTTTATTTTCAAATATGTATGTCATTTATATAATTATGTTTTAAATTAAGCTTTAAGTTGTTATCTTTTGTATCCATGTACTGAAACTCAAGTTATTTCATCAATATAAGTTCAATTCAAGTATCAATTCAAGCTTTTGTTCACATTTCATGATTTATGCAACTGTTGCAATTTTCCATTTCAAAATCTGATATTAAGGTTTCAATAGCTTATTTATAAGCTCAAATAAGCTTATGCAAGCTTATCATAGCTTTTTGTAAGCTCAAGTTCAAGTTTCAAGTAATTTTGGAATTTGGTCAACGAAAGTCAACTGTGTGCTATTCTTGGTTCAGAAATGGAAATGGGTTGATTATGATGATGGATCTGGGTTGATTTGATGTTAAATGGTTTAGGTTTAGTGGTTCTTTAGTTGGTTTGCAAGCCATTGTGGTTTGGGCTTCTAGTAAGTGCAACTTTCATTTCAATTCTAGCTTAATACATGGTAGCAGATAGTGTTTCTTTTTAATCTGTTATAAGTAGTGTTATTTGCTGTCATTTGGTTTCATTTTAGTGCTCTCAATCTGTTTTGCAGTTTAGCTAATCTTGTTATCATGTTTAAACTAAAATAAATTGCATATCAGTCTTAAAGGGGTGTTTGGATTGCTTGTTTAAACTGAGTTAGATTGTTAGTCACTAGTTAAAATCTGTTGCAGTAGTCTCTAGTAGTATAGTCATTATCATCATAGTGGTTTACTTGCAATAAATTAGTCTAAAAGTCAAATTTTGATCTCAACTGTCATTAAGCTTATAACTGTTGGAATCAGTTGATACAATCTCACATATAGGTTTAGAATTTGATAAACAAGGTTGTTATAGTTGCATTTCATCAGTATTCATCACCATCAGTCTAACATTTGATTTTAAATCTCACAAAAGTCAACCTTCATAACTGTTTTTTAAAAGTCAAAACCATGTCAAAAATCAGTTTTATGCAGAACTTGCAGACATTGCACATAGTCCAATACAGCTAGTTAGGGTCTCATTTTTGGTCCATTTACAGTTTGCTGGGTGGTCTTAAAGTCCACATATCTGGTTTTAGCATTAGCTCATTGAATAAGCCTGTGCACAAGCTCAAAAGTAGGGGTCAGGAACTGATTTGCTTAACCAAGTCAGTTTGCATAGAATCAAAAATCAGGGCTTGTAGCTTGTTAGAATTAGGAGGAACCAGTTAGAATTAGCTTATTTTAGTAATAATTAGCTTCAGTTACTGTTTGGTAGCTTATTTCACTATTTAGCTTATTTTCCTTAGCTTATTTCATATCAGTTTGCACTACAGCTTTCATATCTTACACATAAGCTATAGATTTCTCATTTTTCATAGATTTAGATTAATATTTTAGAATTTTCCTGAGTTTTTCATAATTTTTGGTCCTTTGTTTAGTATTTTCTTAATTAAAAGCAGTTTTAGTCACTTTAATTAGCTTTAATTGCAAATAATTAAGAAAAGTTCAAAAAATAATCTTTCAATTTTCTCAGTTTAAGAAAATATAAAAGCATAAAAGATTTTTCCTTATTTTTCCCTTTTATTTGGTATTTTTCACAATTTAAATTAGATTAAAATAGTTTTAAATTAGTAGAAAATAGAAAATAATCGAAAAATAAAAATTAGTTTTGAAAATTCTATTTTGTTATTTTAGATTTTCCAAGTTATAATTTCATTTTCTAGCTTTATTTCCTATTTTCTTGTATTTTAGGTTATTATTTAATAGTTAGAAATAGTTTTAATTAATAATAATTAATTTAATAGTTATAAAAATAATTTTCTTTTTTATAAATTTTCTTTTATCATTAGGATTGTAAAAATATCATTTTCATATTTTTAGGATTAATATTGTGTAAATTTCACGTTTTCATTTTATGCGTTACGTAGTTTTAATTCGGTTTTATAAAACATAAAATCAAAACATCATTATGCAAATAGTGATAGCGTTTATTTAACATTTTTTATCTTTTAATCTCCTTTAATTTGCATTTAAGCCTTTGTAATTATAGCTTTTACGTAGTTATAATCATATCGGATCCCTTTCCGATTCAAATTTCTCGATCACTATCGTTTGGTGATCAATTGCATAGCTCATTTGGGACATAACGACCGGAAACACTATACTCTCCGGATCTTCATTGCATTCGTGTATCGAACTGTTTTAAGTTTCTTCAGTTGGCCATTCACAAGTGGTCGACTGCGTGAGAAAACTTGACGGTTTGTACGGATCAAAACTTTTTTGCCACGGGAGTCAGGTCGATTATCTTCCATCTAGCGCATTAGTAGTTTGAATACTCACTCTTTGTTCATATCATCCATATCTATCTATATATATATCCATACTTTCTTATAAAAATCCAAAACCCAAAACATCCAAAACGTATAAAACACAAAAATATTTTTCTTTTGTTTCTATATACGTATCAAATATAAAAATACAAAAGATTTGTCGTTTTCTTTAATAAATAACAACATAAAAGATTACCACCGCAAACCAAGGCGATTGCACTACCTAGCGGGGTGCGACCATAATAAGTTCGAACCAAAGATTTAAAACTTGCCTTTGTGTCCTTGTGATTGGTGTACCTTTTCAAAGAAGCCATTCATCTTGTGATTATTGGTTAAGTTCATTGTTGTTTTACCTCGATTTTGTTTTAATTGGATTTGTTGTGATATCTACGTTTGAACCGGAAAACCTAAAAGATTCTTCTCACCCCATTTTTATAAAAGCGTCTTCATAATTCCCATTTCTCTCCTTAACTCGAGTTTCCTTAGAGTTAACTCTAGTGTATCTTTTCGCTCTTCTAGATCTGTGAGCCCATTTCGTGAGCTTGTCAAGATTCCAAGAAGGCGTGTCGATGACTTCTCGCTCCTTGATCGGATCGAGATCCGGACCGCTCACACTACTTCCGTTATCATGGCGGAAGAACGCCTATATGTGAGCTTCTCCAGGCACCCATCGACGGGTATGGAGATGCTATTGTTGTACCAGCCATTGTGGTGAAAATTTTGAATTCAAAACCGGTTCTTGAATCTTGTAACCTCAAATCGGTTCTATGGTTTTGAGCGGGATGATCCTCATGCTCATATTCGATGGTTTAACAAGATTGCATCTACCATCAAATACAAGAATGTCCCTACCGATCTTTGTTAAGCTTCTTCATTCCATTTTCTCTTGAGGGCAAGCCGGTTTGGCTTGAAAACAACCCCTCATCAATTGAGACATGGGAAGATCGGTGAAGAAATTTGTGAATGAATTCTATCCACCTTCCAAAACCACGAGTCTTAAAATGAAATCATCAAGTTCACTCAAAAGTTTGATGAACCCTTGATGAATCGTGGGATCGTTTTAAGGAATTGCTTCGCAAATGTCCTCACCACGGTTTCTCGAGTTGATGCAACTCGATACTTTCTATAATGGGTGAGTCAATCGATCAAGATTCTCTCAATTCCTCCGCTGTAGGAAATTTCTTGAGCAAAGCTGTCAAAGAAGCTTTAGCGATCATTGAAAACAAGTCCAAAGTCCGCACCGCACGAAGCAAGCGGTTGTTTCCCAAGTCGGTGTTGGTCCTTCTTCTTCATCGCCGTGAGTCGGTCTAGCACCGATGCTAAGATTGACAAACTCACGAAGCTATTCAAGCTTTGGTTCTCTCCAACAAAAGAAAGTTTCTTTCCACAAACTTCACCTCCTGCTGAAGTTAAGAAAGTGGAAGTCGTGTTACTTGTGGTGGCCCTGACTTATTATAAGCTGTATGGCCACCGATGGTAACCCTTTGAAGCTAATCTTGTGGCGGGATCTCTAATCAAGGAGGCAACCAATATCGTGCTCCTATAGACCGAACCACCGTCCTAACCACTACCTGGACCTCCGGTTTCAATCAAAACCGTGTCGAATCGAATAGACCAAACCAAGGTTTTCAAAACCAAGGTAATTTCGGTCAAAACAACGGTTTTCAAAATCGAATCAAAATTTCCAACACCAAGGAAATTTCAATAGAAACCAGTCGTGGAAATTTCAACCAAGGGTATTTTCATGGCAATAATCAAGGAATTTTCAAAATCAAGGCCCTTATCCTAACAATAGAGGCGAATTTTCTGTGCAAACTCAAGCCATTGTTCCAAGCGGACCATCATCGATGAGTTGTTGAAACAATTCATGAAATCAAGAAGAAATGAATCGGTTATTGGTTAAGCAGTTAGCGACATTAAGAAGTCTTTAAATGATCAACCCTCGGGCTCGGTACTTTACCTAGCAACACGATCGCTAATCAGGGGCGATGCAAAGCGATCACAACCCGAAGTGGTGCTTCTTATGATGAACCCGCTATTCCTACTACCTCTTCTTCTTCTCCGAAGGTAGTGGAAAGTGAACTGAGGCGACAAAGGACAAGGAACTTCCTAATAATAACAGAGGTACCAACAATGTCCATCCTCGGGTTGTCCCAAAACCAAACACAGGTTGTTTTGAACCTCGGTTGGTAACCCTAAATCCAAAACTTCTATTCCTTAACCCTCACGTTTACATGAGCAAAAGCTCCGAGAAAGCGGTCATCAAATGGAGAAATTCTTTCAAATTTTCCAAGAACTTCATTTTGACATAAGCTTGCGGATGCCATCATGTTGATACCCAAGTTTGCATCTACTCGAAACACATGTTGAGCAACAAGGAAAAGCTATTTGAAATGGCTAAACTCCTTTGAACGAGAACCGCCGGCGGTCTTGTTAAAGAAGCTTCCGAGAAGCTAGGAGATCCGGAAAATTCCTTCTTCCTTGTCTTTTCACGGGATGATTGAATGCTTTGCCTTGCCGATCTTGGAGCAAGCATCAATCGATGCCTTATTCGATGTGGAAGAAACTTTCTCTTCCGAACTTATTCCTACCGCATGACTCTTGAGCTTGCAAATCGTTCTATATCGATGAGTGTGTAAATACTCATCATTTTATCAAAATAAGCGCAACATCCGAAAACACTCGAAACACATCTAAATGATCAAAATATCACAAATCGGTGTTTTATGTGTTTCAAATTCAAAATATCAAAATCGGATGAAAAACATATCAATTTTGCAAAATTGCGGTTTGATCCCCAGTTTCAAGAATTGTCAAAATAGTCCACGAGCCGAATTTCAAAAGTATAAATCACCAAAGGTCCTTTTAAAATCAAAAGTTGTCAAAATAAGTCCTTTTGTGAAAAATATCAAAAGTTTGAGAAATTTACAAAATAGTCCTTGACTTTCAAAATTGGCAAGAATGGCCCCGGAAAATGGCAATTTGGCAAATTTAGTCCTTGTACTTATTGAGATTGTCAATTATGGTCCCTTGAAGCAACTTTGCAAGATTGGCGGTTTAGGTCCCTCATTTTCGAAATTACATGAAAGGTCCTTGTGATTTAAAACCTTTAAACCCATTTGGCCTAGTCAAAACCTTTTGAACCCCTGTCAAAATGCAAATTGACCCCCTTTTGATATTAACCCCTTTGGTCAAAAGACCGGTCAAACCCACCCTCTTCCCGTTTTCCCTCCTTAGCATGCGCCCACCATATACCCACCAAAACCACCATTTCTTCACCTTCTCACCTTCCGTGTCCCCCACCTCACCAAACTCCAAAGGCATTAAATGCCTCTCCCCATTCCTCAAACCACCCCAATTGGCGGTTTACCATTTTGGCGCCAAAAACATGTTTAAGCGGTGGAGATCAAATCAAAGCAATCCAATGGCTCAAATTGGTGGGAAAGATTCGGAGAGAGAGGAAAAGGCTTTGGGTTATAAAAAGAAGCAATTGGAGCAAGTTAAGGAGTTGCTAGTTTTATTTATTTTCTTATGTCGTTTTTATGTAAAAGTGTTATTTCGGTGTTAAATTTGTAATGTTTTGCTAAAGTGTATTAACTTTAAGTGTTTGAATGTATTGAAAGCGATTCCAAGTACTAATTTCGGTTTAATGTTATAATCTTCATTTTGTGTTCATTGTTACAAATTTCCAAGTTTAAATCTTGTATACAAACTTCAAACATCTCATTTCTCGTTCTTAATAGCTTATATAAGCTTATAAAGGCTTTTATAACCTCAAATTCGATTTTAAACACATTTGGGCGGTCAAAGAAAGTCAAGCGGGTCAAGCGGCAATGGAAATGGTCAAAGGGATGATGCGGTCTTTGGATGTGGGTTGCTTTAGGACTAGTGGGTTGAATTGGATAGGTTAGTGGTTCATGGTTCTTGGATTCAAGCCATAGTGGCTATTGGACATCTTGTAAGTTGCAATTTAGCTTTGAAAGCATAATCTGTTTTCACTGTCTTAACCAGTGCAAATCTTGTTCTAGTAGCTGTAATTAGGGTAGTAATACTTGGTTTGATCATTAATTCATAGTTGTTCAGTGTTTGTCTCATTTAAGTGTTAAATCAGTCAATTACAAGGGTGTTTGGATTTATTGATTTACTGTCTTAATGATCTTTTCAATGGTTAAGTTACATTGTATCATGTTTCTCAAGCATAATTGAACTCATTTTGGTCATTTAAATTGGTGCGCTAGTGCAAAAGTCAAAATCATACCATTTGAATCCAACGAGCCTTTGTTGGATTTTTAAAAAAAACAAGTCATCATTTTGTGTTTAAAAGTAATTAACAAAGGTTGTAATAGCCTCATTACATCATAACAAACCATAATCAGTCATTAAATTGGATTAAAACTTCACCAAAGTCAACTCTTATCGGTTTTCAAAAAGTCGAAATGTCAAAGGTTGGAATTGTGCAGATATTGCAGCTTCTCCACAGGTTTCATAAAAGGGTTTTAAGTTCTGATTTTTGGGATACAAGTAGTCCTCTAGGTGGTTTCCAAGATCTAATATCTGTTTTTGCTTTAAGCTCTCTGAATTAGCTTCTGCATAAGCTCAAACTTGGCACTTTCTGCCCTGCACCACTCAATAAATACTGAGTGGTTTCTCAGATTTTTAACAAGCTTGCACAGGATTCATTTTGGCTTGTTAGAAGCTGGTATTTTGGTTACAAGTAGTCACCCAGGTCTAGTTGAGATTTCAATAATTGGTTTTCAGTTTAGAGCTTATTTGTGTGCTTATTCTTGGTGCAAGCTAGTACCTAAAAGCATTTTCGGTTTAAAATCAAAACATCAATTACATTAAAAATTGCTTATCGATAGTTATAGCCTGTTGATTTTAAGTGCATTAGGGTATATTTAGCTTGTTATAGCTTCGTATCGGTGTGGTAGCTTTTGGCAAGCTTTTGGCTTATTTGAGTCTTATTTATAAGCACTTGTGAGATCGATTGCTTATTTCTCTACACAAGTACCTGTTTTCTAATTTTCATAGCTTCTTATCATTATTTTAGAGTTTCCTGAATTTTCAGATTTTTATAAATTTGTTTTGCTATTTTTCCTATTTTTAATTAGTTTTAATACTTTTTAAATAGCATTTAATACAAAAATTAGAAAAGGTTCAAAAAATAAGTTTTCATTTTCTCAGGCTTAGATAAATATAAAAAGTAGAAAAAGTAATTTTCTAGATTTTCATAGCTTATTTGGTAATTTTAGCAATTTAATTAGTTTTAATAGTTTAAAATTCATAGAAAATAGATAAAAGTCATAAAAATACAAAAATAGTTTTAAAAAGTCTATTTTGATATTTTAGACTTTTCAAGTGTTAATCTTATTTTCTAGCCTAATTTCCTATTTTCTTATATTTTAGGTAATTAATTAATAGTTAAAATAGTTTTTAATTAGATAATTAGTTTTAAAAATAATTTTCTTTTCTAAATATTTTCTTATATCATTAGGTTTGTAAAACATCATTTTCATATTTTTAGGGTTAATATTGAATTAGTTTCACTTTTTATTTTGTCGTCGCATAGATTTTAATTTAAGCGTCGTTTTAGGTTTTAAACGTTCATCACTTTAAATATAGTGATAGCGTTTATTTAATAGGTTTTATCTTTTAATTTTCTTTAATTTGCATTTAAGGCGTTTTAATTTGTTGCCTTTTCTCGTAGTTATAATATCATTCATAATCCTTTATCATTCAAACTTCTCGATTACTAGGCGTTGATTTATCCATTGCATAGCTCATTTGGGACATAACGACCGGGAGACTCTATCCTCCTCGATCTTAATTGCATTAGTGTTTGAGCGGTTTTAGTCTTTTAGACTTGTTGTTTAGCACCGATCAAATTTTGGCGCATTCTTGTCAGTGTCTTTGATTTATCTCCGTTTTAGCAGTTAGTTGTTTGAATCCTCACTCTTTGTTTATATCATCCATTTACGTATATATATATATCCATATTTTCTTCTAAAAATCCAAAACCCAAAACAAGCAAAACGTATAAAACACAAAAATATTTTCTCTTTTGTTTCTATATATGTATCAAAATAAAAATACAAAAGAATCGTCGTTTTCTCTAATAATTAACAACTTAAAAGATTACCACGAAAACCAAGGCGTTGCACTACCTAGCGGGGTGCGACCATAATAAGTTCGAACTAAAGATATAAAACTTGCCTTTGTGTCCATTGTGATTGGTGTACCTTTTCAAAAAGCTATTCATCTTGGATTATTGGTTAAGTTCTTTGTTGTTTTGCCTCGATTTTGTGTTAATTGATTTTGTTGTGATATCGACGTTTGAACCGAAAACCCATAAAGATTCTTCTCACCACCATTTTTACAAAACGTCTTCATAATTCTCATTCTCATGTGAAAGATTTCATAATTCCATTTCTCTCCTTAACTCGAGTTTCCTTAGAGTTAACTCTTGTGTATCTTTTCGCTCTTCTAGATCTGTAAGTCCATTTCGTGAGCTTGTCAAGATTCCAAGAAGGCGTGTTCGTGAGACTTTCGCTCCATCGATCGGATCGAGATCGGATGTTCACACTACTTCATTGTCATGGCGGATGAGATTCCTATGTGTGAGCTTCTCCGGGCACCCATCGGCGGGTATGGAGATGCTATCGTTATACCGACCATCGTGGTGAAAATTTTGAACTCAAGACCGGGTTCTTGAACCTTGTAACTTCAAATCGGTTCTACGGTTTTGGCGGGATGATCCTCATGCTCATATAAGATGGTTTAACAAGATTGCATCTACCATCAAGTATAAGAATGTCCCTTCGATCTTTGTTAAGCTTCTTACATTCCGTTTTCTCTTGAGGGCAAGCCGGTTGGCTTGAAAAACAACCCCTAAATCAATAGAGACATGGGAAGATCGGTGAAGAAATTTGTGAATGAATTCTATCCACCATCCAAGACCACGAGTCTTAAAATGAAATCATCAAGTTCACTCGAAGTTTGATGAATCCTTGATGAATCGTGGGATCGTTTCAAGGAATTGCTTCGCAAATGTCCTCACCACGGTTTCTCGAGTTGATGCAACTCGATACTTTCTACAATGGAGTGAGTCAATCGATCAAGATTCTCTCAATTCCTCCGCGGAGGAAATTTCCTAAACAAAGCTGTCAAAGAAGCTTTAGCGATTATCGAAAACAAGTCTAAAGTCCGCCTTGCGAAGCAAGCGGTTGTTTCTCAAGTCGGTGTTGGTCCTTCTTCTTCTTCATCGCTTGGTGAGTCGGTCTAGCACCGATGCTAAGATTGATAAACTCACGGAAGCTATCAAGCTTTGGTTCTCTCCAATCGGAAGAAAGTCTCTTTTCACAAACTTCACCTCCTGCTGAAGTTAAGAAAGTGGAAGTCGTGTTACTGTGGTGGCCCCATGCTTATTATAAGCTGTATGGCCACCGATGGTAACCCTTTGAAAGCTAATCTTTGTGGGCGGGATGTCTAATCAAGGAGGCAACCAATATCGTGCTCTGTAGACCCAAACCACCGTCCTAACCACTACTCTGGACCTCCGGTTTCAATCAAAACCAAAACCGTAATCGAATCAAAGCAGACCAAACCAAGGTTTCCGGAACCAAGGTCAATTCAATCAAAACAACGGTTTTCGAATCGAATCAAAATTTCCACAATCAAGGAAATTACAATAGAAACCAGTCGGAAATTTCAACCTGGGGTATTATCATGGCAATAATCCGGAATTTTCGAATCAAGGCCCTAATCCTAACAATAGAGGCGAATTTCCTGTGCAAACTCAAGCCATTGTTCCAATGGCCCATCATCGATGACTTGTTGAAACAATTCATGAAATCAAGAGGAAATGAATCGGTTGTTGGTCGACCAAATTTCGACATCAAGAAGTCTTTAAATGATCGACCCTCGGGCTCGGTACTCTACCTAGCAACACGATCGCTAATCAGAGGCGATGCAAAGCGATCACAACCAGTGGTGCTTCATATCTTTGGACCCGCTATTCCTACTACCTCTTCTTCTTCCCGAAGGTAGTGGAAAGTGAACCTCCAAAACACAATGGACCTCGACTCCAATGCCCCTCCTCCTGTGGCATTTAGTCAAGTTACCAAGGAAACAACGGACAAAGTGCATTATTCAAGCCCCGAAGTACCGCGCGTCCAACCTTGGTAGTCCAACCTCAAGTGGTCCAAGAACCCAAGTCAAATCAAGGAGTTGTTTTGAACCTCTGTAGCTCTGTTGAGAATCGAAATCCAAAACTTCTATTCCTTATCCCTCACGGTTACATGAGCAAAAGCTCGCGAGAAAGCTAGTCATCGGATGGAAAAATTCTTTGATTTTCCAAGAACTTCACTTTGACATAAGCTTCGCGGATGCCATCATGTTAATGCCCAAGTTTGCATCTACTACGAAACATATCTTTGAGCAACAAAGAAAAGTTGTTTGAAATGGCTAAAACTCCTTTGAATGAAAATTGCTCGGCGGTCTTGTTAAAAAGCTTCCAGAAGCTAGGAGATCCGGAAAATTTCTTCTTCCTTGTGTTTTCACGGGATGATTGAATGCTTTGCTCTTGCCGATCTTGGTGCAAGCATCAATCGATGCCGTATTCGATGTGGAAGAAGCTTTCTCTTAGGAACTTATTCCTACTGCATGACTCTCGAGCTTGCGGATCGTTCTATCTCGCGTCCTCTTGGCATTGCCGAGGATGTATTCGTGAAAGTAGGAAAGTTCCATTTCGGTGACTTTGTGGTCGTTGATTTCGATCTTGATCCTCGAGTTCCCCTCATTGTTGGGCGGGGATTTACGAGGGCGGCCGTGCTCTTATCGATGTATTTGAGCAAGAGATCACTCTCGTGTGGGTAATGAAGTCATTACCTTTAACCTCGATCGGACTTGAGGTACTCCTCAAATTATGACCTTGAATCAATTAATCGAGTCGATTTAATTGACATTGCTTGAGGAGTACTCTCAAGAGTTTCTTGGTTATCTTCATAATTACGTGGTGAGAATTCCAATTCCACCACATCTCCTCAACCTATCATTGCCGACTCTTCCCCTCTCTCACTCCATTTGAGGGAGGTGACTTCCTCTTGGAAGAGATCGATGACTTTCTTTCTCTTGATGAATCAATTCCGCTGGAATTGATGGTGTGTATGATTCGGAGGATATTCTCTATCTTGAGCGGTTGCTCAATGAAGATCCATTACCTTCACTCCTCCGAAGGAAATCACGATTGAGGAAATCAAATCGGTGCAATCTTCCCGAAGAGTTTCGAGGTTGAACTTAAGGATCTACCGCCTCATCTCGAGTATGCATTCTTGGAGGTGATGATAAATTACCGTCATTATTGCTAAGGACTTAGCGAGGAGGAAAAGCGCTCTCATAAAGGTCTGAAGTCACACAAACAAGCAATTGCTTGGAAACTCTCCGATATTAAGGGTATTAACCACGAGTTTTGTACTCACAAAATCTTAATGGAGGATGACTTCAAGCCGGCGGTCAAAGTCGAGAGAAGGGTGAATCCTAAGATTCACGAGGTTATCAAACAAGAGGTTCTCAAACTTCTTGATGCGGTCTAATTTACCCGATCTCGATAGTCCTTGGGTTAGCCCGATTCATTGCGTTCCAAAAAGGGTGGCATTCTTGTCGTCACGAATGAAGAAAGCGAGTTGATTCCAACTCGATTGGTTCTGGGTTGGCGTGTGTGTATTGACTATCGAAAGTTAAATGACGCCACCGAAAAGACCATTTTCCTCTACCCTTCATGGACGGATGCTTGAGAGATTAGCGAGGAGCAGTACTATTGTTTCCTTGATGGTTTCTCGGGATACTTTCAGATCCCCATTGATCCGTGGATCAGAGAAAACTACATTCACACCGCCCATACGGGACGTTTGCCTATAGGCGTATGCCTTTTGGCTTATGCAATGCTCGAGCACGTTCAACGTTGTATGATGGCCATTTTTCACGACATGATCGGAAACTATGGAGGTGTTTATGGATGACTTCTCGGTCATTGGGGACTCATTTGGACTTGTCTCTCCCACTTAGACAAAATGCTTAAAGGTGTGAAGACACCAATCTATGTCTAAAGCGGGAGAAGAGCCACTTTATGGTCAAAGAGGGCATAGTCCTCGGCCATAAGATTTCTAAGAATGGGATCGAGGTTGATAGAGCAAAGTTGATGTCATTGCTAAACTACCTCATCCTACTCTTGTCAAAGGTGTTAGGAGTTTTCTAGGCCATGCCGGGTTTTATCGTAGATTCATTCAAGATTTCTCTAAAATCGCTTGGCCTATGACCCATCTTCTTGAAAAGATGCTCCTTTCATCTTCTCTCGAGTGCATCGAAGCTTTTGAAACACTTAAGAAAAAGCTTACGGAAGCACCCATTCTAGTTGCCCCATTGGGACTTACCCTTTGAGCTCATGTGCGATGCAAGTGATTTTGCAATCGGTGCGGTCTTGGGGCAGCATAAAACCAAACATTTCCGGCCGATCCACTCGCGAGCAAAACTATGGTGAAGCTCGGACTCATTACACCACCACGGAAAAAGAATTATTAGGCGTGGTGTATGCGTTTGAGAAGTTTCGACCATACCTTATCTTGACCAAATGCGTGGTGTATACGGATCACTCGGCACTCAAATATCTCTTTGCAAAACAAGATGCAAAGCCGAGATTGCTCGTTGGGTTCTCCTCTACAAGAATTTGATATCATCATTCGTGATAAAAAGGAGCCGAGAACACAGGCTGCGATCATCTCTCCCGATTAGAGAACCCTCACCAAAATGTGTTTGAGAAAAAGGAAATCAATGAAACATTTCCTCTCGAAACACTCAATATGGTTTCTTTTCGTGGAGATTCTTCTACCCCATGGTTTGCCGACTTTGCAAATTACCATGCGGGTAACTTTGTGGTGAAAGGATGTCGTCCCAAGCGAAAAATAAATTCTTCAAAGATGTGAAACATTATTTACGGGACGACCCTACTTGTTTAAAATCTGTGCGGATCAAGTCATCCGGCGATGTGTGTATGGTCGGGAAGCCGTTGACATTCTCAAGGCTTGCCATTACGGACCTCTTGGGGACATCATAGCCCCAACTACACCGCCAAGAAGGTGTTTGATTCGGGATTCTATTGGCCCGCGATCTATAAGGATGCCCATGAATTTGTCAAAACACTGACGCTTGTCAGCGTCACGGAATATCTCACAAAGGAATGAAATGCATAAGCGCCATTCAAGTGTGTGAGATTTTTGACATCGGGGCATTGACTTTATGGGGCCATTCCTTCTTCTCATGGTAACAAATACATACTCGTGGCGTTGACTACTTGTCAAAATGGGTTGAAGCTAAGGCTTTACCCACCAACGATGCCCGAGTTGTGGTGAAATTCTTGAAATCCTTATTTGCTAGGTTTGGAACTCCACGAGCCATAATCGATGATCGTAGTGCGCATTTCTGCAATGACCAATTTGCAAGAGTCATGCAAAAGTATGGTGTAACTCACCGTACCTCTCTGCGTACCACCCACAAACAAGTGGGCAAGTGGAAGTTTCTAACCGGGAATAAAGAATTCTTGAGAGGGCGGTTGGTGAAAACCGTGCCTCTTGGTCGGATAAGTTAGATGATGCACTCGGGCCTTCCGTGCGACTTACAAAACACCCATGGTGCACTCCATCAAGGTGGTGTGCGGAAGGCATGTCATCTTCCGGTTGAGCTCGAGCATAAGGCATACTGGGCCTTGAAGCATGCTAACTTTGATATACAGACAGCGGGTGATCATAGGAAAGTTCAAATGAATGAATTAAATGAACTCCGTGATCAAGCCTACGAGAACTCTTTGATCTATAAACATAAGACAAAGAAGATTCATGACTCAAAAATCAAGAACCGCGTTTTCAACGTTGGTGATCGAGTCCTTCTTTTCAATTCAAGATTGAAGATTTTCTCGGGAAAGCTCAAATCCACCGGTGCGGTCCATTTACTATCGCTAAGGTTTATCCTTATGGTACCATTGAGTTATCTCAACCCGATGGTCCTAATTTCAAAGTGAATGGTCATCGGTGAAGCACTATTTTGGAGAGGACATTCCATCCATGGTTGTCCGGATCTTCAAACTTTCCCCATGAACCAATGAATGCGGGATCGAGTCAAGCTAGCGACTCGGGAATCAAAAACGATAGCACGCACCATATGGGTTTTCACCCATAATTACGTCTTCTTACCTCTTTCTACCACCCTAGTGTGGGGGTTGCCCTCATGTTTAATAATAAAAAAAAAAAAAAAAAAAAAAAAAAAAAAAATCCTTCTTTCTAAATAATGGCCGTAATATTTCCCTTTTCGTTCTTTGTTTCGGCATAACCGCGGTACTTTGAATATTGAGGGCAATATTCATTTCTAAGTGTGGGGGATTCTCACGAATTTTATCATGTAATTATACCGCCTAATCCCCGTTTTTGGCCAAAATTTTTTTTGGAGTAAGTGTTCTACACTTTCTCATCGAGTTATCGATCCGCCTTATGCGTAAGACAAAAGGATTAGCTAATCCGAGAGCAAGCGGCTCTTGGTAAAGATTTCTCAAATCCGTTTATATGGCTTGCAATTTGCCCAAAATTGTATGGTTCTTGACTTCCCATCATCCTCAAAAGATAATGAGTTGGCTAGCCCGCAAGATTATGGCTTGTGGTAAAGGCGATGGAAAATCCATAATTGGTATTCGACTCACCAAAGATAATGTTGATAATTTATCTAAGAGTTGGCTAGTCCGGAAAAGTGCGGCACGGTAAAGACAAATCAAATCCGTTGAAAGGCGGTGGTTTGCTCAAAATCACATGGTTATCGATGTACCATGGTTCTTACTTGAGCTGAAACATTTGGCTACTCCGAAGTAATGGCTTTTGGTAAAGAGTTTCAAATCCATTATGTTTTCTCAAATCATTGCTAGGGACTAGCAATATCTCGATATGGGGATTGATGAGTGTGTAAATACTCATCATTTTATACAAAATAAAGCGCAAATTCATCGAAAACACTCGAAACACATCTAAATGATCAAAATATCACAAATCGGTGTTTTATGTGTTTCAAATTCAAAAATATCAAAATCGGATGAAAAACATATCAATTTTGCAAAATTGCGGTTTGATCCCCAGTTTCAAGAATTGTCAAAAATAGTCCACGAGCCCGAATTTCAAAGTATAAATCACCAAAGGTCCTTTTAAAATCAAAAGTTGTCAAAATAAGTCCTTTGGTGAAAAATATCAAAAAGTTTGAGAAATTTACAAAAATAGTCCTTCAACTTTCAAAATTGGCAAGAATGGCCCCTGGAAAATGGCAATTTGGCAAATTTGGTCCTTGTACTTATTGAGATTGTCAATTATGGTCCCTTGAAGCAACTTTGCAAGATTGGCAGTTTAGGTCCCTCATTTTCAGAAATTACATGAAAGGTCCTTGTGATTTAAAACCTTTAAACCCATTTGGCCTAGTCAAAACCTTTTGAACCCCCTGTCAAAATGCAAATTGACCCCCCCTTTTTGATATTAACCCCTTTGGTCAAAGACCGGTCAAACCCACCCTCTTCCCGTTTTCCCTCCTTAGCATGCGCCCACCATACCGACCACCAAAACCACCATTTCTTCACCACCTCACCTTCTGTCCCCCGCCTCACCAAACTCCAAAGGCATTAAATGCCTCTCCCCATTCACTCAAACCACCCCAATTGGCGGTTTACCATTTTGGCGCCAAAACATGTTTAAGCGGTGGAGATCAAATCAAAGCAATCCAATGGCTCAAATTGGTGGGAAAGATTCGAGAGGAGAGAGGAAAAGGCTTTGGGTTATAAAAAAAAGCAATTGGAGCAAGTTAAGAAGGTGCTAGTTTTATTTATTTTCTTATGTCGTTTTTATGTAAAAGTGTTATTTGATGTTAAATTTGTAATGTTTTGCTAAAGTGTATTAACTTTAAGTGTTTGAATGTATTGAAGCGATTCCAAGTACTAATTTCGGTTTAATGTTATAATCTTCATTTTGTGTTCAACATTACAAATTTCCAAGTTTAAATCTTGTATACAAACTTCAAACATCTCATTTCTCGTTCTTAATAGCTTATATAAGCTTATAAAGGCTTTTATAACCTCAAATTCGATTTTAAACACATTTGGGCGGTCAAAGAAAGTCAAGCGGGGTCAAGCGGCAATGGAAATGGTCAAAGGGATGATGCGGTCTTTGGATGTGGGTTGCTTTAGGACTAGTGGGTTGAATTGGATAGGTTAGTGGTTCATGGTTCTTGGATTCAAGCCATAGTGGCTATTGGACATCTTGTAAGTTGCAATTTAGCTTTGAAAGCATAATCTGTTTTCCTTTGTCTTAACCAAATGCAAATCTTGTTCTAGTAGTTGTAATTAGGGTAGTAATACTTGGTTTGATCATTAATTCATAGTTGTTCGGTGTTTGTCTCATTTAAGTGTTAAATCGGTCAATTACAAGGGTGTTTGGATTTATTGATTTACTGTCTTAATGATCTTTTCAATGGTTAAGTTACATTGTATCATGTTTCTCAAGCATAATTGAACTCATTTTGGTCATTTAAATTGGTGCGCTAGTGCAAAAGTCAAAATCATACCATTTGAATCCAACAGCCCTTTGTTGGATTTTTAAAAACAAGTCATCATTTTGTGTTTAAAAGTAATTAACAAAGGTTGTAATAGCCTCATTACATCATAACAAACCATAATCAGTCATTAAATTGGATTAAAACTTCACCAAAGTCAACTCTTATCGGTTTTCAAAAGTCGAAATGTCGAAAGGTTGGAATTGTGCGAGATATTGCAACTTCTCACGAGGTTTCATAAAAGGGTTTTAAGTTCGATTTTGGGATACAAGTAGTCCTCTAGGTGGTTTCCAAGATCTAATATCTGTTTTGCTTTAAGCTCTCTGAATTGGCTTCGCATAAGCTCAAACTTGGCACTTTCGCCTGCACCACTCATCTAATCTTGAGTGGTTTCTCGGATTTTAACAAGCTTGCAGAGATTCATTTTGGCTTGTTAGAAGCTGGTATTTTGGTTACAAGTAGTCACCCAGGTCTAGTTGAGATTTCAATAATTGGTTTCGGTTTAGAGCTTATTTGTGTGCTTATTCTTGGTGCAAGCTAGTACCTAAAAGCTGTTTTCAGTTTAAAAATCAAAAACATCAATTCTGTTAAAAATTGCTTATCAGTAGTTATAGCCTGTTGATTTTAAGTGCATTAGGGTATATTTAGCTTGTTATAGCTTCTGTATCAGTGTGGTAGCTTTTGGCAAGCTTTTGGCTTATTTGAGTGCTTATTTATAAGCACTTGTGAGATCAGTTGCTTATTTCTCTACACAAGTACCTGTTTTTCTAATTTTCATAGCTTCTTATCATTATTTTAGAGTTTCCCTGAATTTTTCAGATTTTTATAAGCTGTTTTGCTATTTTTCCTATTTTTAATTAGTTTTTAATACTTTTTAAATAGCATTTAATACAAAAATTAGAAAAGGTTCAAAAAATAAGTTTTCATTTTTCTCAGGCTTAGATAAATATAAAAAGTAGAAAAAGTAATTTTCTAGATTTTTCATAGCTTATTTGGTAATTTTTAGCAATTTAATTAGTTTTTAATAGTTTAAAATTCATAGAAAATAGATAAAAAGTCATAAAAATACAAAAATAGTTTTAAAAAGTCTATTTTGATATTTTAGACTTTTCCAAGTGTTAATCTTATTTTTCTAGCCTAATTTCCTATTTTCTTATATTTTAGGTAATTAATTAATAGTTAAAAATAGTTTTTAATTAGATAATTAGTTTTAAAAATAATTTTCTTTTTCTAAATATTTTCTTATATCATTAGGTTTGTAAAAACATCATTTTCATATTTTTAGGGTTAATATTGAATTAGTTTCACTTTTTATTTTGTGCGTCGATAGATTTTAATTTAAGCGTCGTTTTAGGTTTTAAACGTTCATCACTTTAAATATAGTGATAGCGTTTATTTAATAGGTTTTATCTTTTAATTTTCTTTAATTTGCATTTAAGGCGTTTTTAATTTGTTGCCTTTTCTCGTAGTTATAATATCATTCATAATCCTTTTACATTCAAACTTCTCGATTACTAGGCGTTGATTTATCCATTGCATAGCTCATTTGGGACATAACGACCGGGAGACTCTATCCTCCTCGATCTTAATTGCATTAGTGTTTGAGCGGTTTTAGTCTTTTAGACTTGTTGTTTAGCACCGATCAATCGCGTCCTCTTGGTATCGCCGAGGATGTATTCGTGAAAGTAGGAAAGTTCCATTTTCGGTGACTTTGTGGTTGTTGATTTCGATGCCGATCCTCGGGTTCCCTCATTGTTGGAAGAGGATTCACGAGAACGGGCCGTGCTCTTATTGATGTATTTGAGCAAGAAATCACTTTACGTGTGGGTAATGAAGTCATACCTTTAACCTTGATCAAACTTCAAGGTACTCCTCAAATTATGATCTTGAATCAATTAATCGAGTCGATTTAATTGATATTGCTTTGAGGAGTACTCTCAAGAGTTTCTTGGTTATCTTCATAATTACGTGAGTGGGAATTCCACCACATCTTCTCAACCTATCATTGCCGACTCTTCCCTCTCTCACCCCGTTGAGGGAGGTGACTTCCTCCGGAGGAGATCGATGCATTTCTTGTTATCGATGAATCAATTCCGCTGGAATTGATGGTGTGTATGATTCGAGGAGGATATTCTTTATCTTGAGCAATTGCTTAATGAAGATCCATTACCTTCACTCCTCCGAAGAGATCACGATTGAGGAAATCAAATCGATACAAACATCTATCGAAGAATTTCCGAGGTTGAACTTAAGGACCTACCTCCTCATCTCGAGTATGTATTCTTGGAGGTGATGATAAATTACCCGTCATAATTGCTAAAGACTTGACCGAGGAGGAGAAAGCGCTCTCATAAAGGTCTTGAAGTCACAAGCAAGCAATTGCTTGGAAACTCTCCGACATTAAGGGTATCAACCACGAGTTTTGTACTCACAAAATCTTAATGGAGGATGACTTCAAACCAAAGATCCAACATCGAGAAGGGTGAATCCTAAGATTCACGAGGTTATCAAACAAGAGGTTCTCAAACTTCTTGATGCGGTTTAATTACCCGATCTCGATAGTCCTTGGGTTAGCCCAATTCATTGCGTTCCAAAAAGGGTGGCATAGCTGTTGTCACAAATGAAGAAAGCGAGTTAATTCCAACTCGATTGGTTACGGGATGGTGTGTGTATTGACTATCGTAAGTTAAACTAAGCCACCGTAAAGACCATTTTCCTCTACCCTTCATGGACCGGATGCTTGAGAGATTAGCGAGGAGCGAATACTATTGTTTCCTTGATGGTTTCTCGGGTTACTGGATCCCATTGATCCACTAGATCAAGAAAAGACCACATTCACCGCCCATACGGAACATTTGCCTACGGGGCGTATGCCGTTTGGCCTATGCAACCCTCCCGCACGTTCCAACGATGTATGATGGCCATTTTCCACGACATGATCGGAAACTATGGAGGTGTTTATGGATGACTTCGGTCATTGGGGACTCGTTTCATACATGTCTCTCCCATTTAGACAAAATGCTAAAGCGGTGTGAAGACACCAATCTCTGTCTAAATTGGGAGAAGAGCCACTTTATGGTCAAAGAAGGCATAGTCCTTGGCCATAAGATTTCCAAAACGGGATTGAGGTAGATAGAGCAAAAGTTGATGTTATTGCTAAATTGCCTCATCCTACTACCGTCAAAGGTATTAGGAGTTTTCTAGGTCATGCGGGTTTTATCGTAGGTTCATTCAAGATTTTCTAAAATCGCTCGGCCTATGACCCATCTTCTCGAAAAAGATGCTCCTTTTATCTTCTCTCCGAGTGCATCAAGCTTTTGAAACACTAAAGAAAAGCTTACGGAAGCACCCATTCTAGTTGCCCCGATCGGGATTTACCCTTCGAGCTCATGTGCGATGCAAGTGATTTTGCTATCGGTGCGGTCTTGGGGCAACATAAAACCAAGCATTTTCGGCCTATCCACTACGCAAGCAAAACTATGATGAAGGTCAAACCCATTACACCACTACGGAAAAAGAATTATTAGTCGTGGTGTATGCGTGAGAAGTTTCGCCATATCTTATCTTGACCAAATGCGTGGTGTATACGGATCACTCGGCTCTCAAATATCTCTTTGCAAAACAAGATGCAAAGCGAGATTGCTCGTTGGGTTCTCCTCCTACAAGAATTTGATATCATTATACGTGATAAAAAGGAGTCGAGAACCAGGTGGCGATCATCGTCCGTCTAGAAAACCCTCGGCGAGGATGTGTTAGAAAAAGGAAATAAACGAAACTTTTCCTCTCGAAACACTCAATGTGGTTTCTTTTAGTGGAGACTCTTCTACCCCATGGTTTCTTGACTTTGCAAATTACCATGCGGGTAACTTGTAGTGAAAGGATGTCGTCCCAACGGAAAAATAAATTCTTTAAAGATGTGAAACATTATTTATGGGACGACCCTACTTGTTTAAAATTTGTGCGGATCAAGTCATCCCGTGATGTGTATATGGTCGAAGCTATTGACATTCTCAAGGCTTGCCATTACGGACCTCTTGGGGACATCATAGCCCCAACTACACCGCCAAGAAGGTGTTTGATTCGGATTCTATTGGCCCACGATTTACAAGGATGCCCATGAATTTGTCAAAACACGCGACGCTTGTCAACGTCACGGAATATCTCATAAAGAAATGAAATGCCATAAGCGCCATTCAGTGTGTGAGATTTTTGACATCCGGGGCATTGACTTTATGGGGCCATTTCCTTCTTCTCGCGGTAATAAGTACATACTCGTGGCGATTGACTACTTGTCAAAATGGGTTGAAGCTAAAGCTTTACCCACCAACGATGCCCGAGTTGTTGTGAAATTCTTAAAATCTCTATTTGCTAGGTTTGGAACTCCACGAGCCATAATCGGTGATCGTGGTGCGCATTTTGCAATGACCGGCTTGAAAGAGTCATGCGAGTGCGGTGTAACTCACCGCTCATCTATGCGCACCACCCACAAACAAGTGGGCAAGTGGAAGTTTCCAACCGGGATTAAAAGAATCTTGGAGAGGAAGGTTGGCGAAAACCGTGCCTCTTGGTCGGATAAGCTTGATGACGCACTGGGCCTTCCGTGCGACTTACAAAACACCCATCTGGGTGCACTCCATACAAGCTAGTGTGCGGAAGGCATGTCATCTACCGGTTGAGCTTGAGCACAAGGCATCACGGGCCTTGAAACATGCCAACCGATATTCAGACACCGGTGATCATCGGAAAGTTCAAATGAATGAATTAAATGAACTTCGTGATCAAGCATACGAACTCTTTGATCTACAAAGAAAAGACAAAGAAGATTCATGACTCAAAATCAAGAACCGCGTTTTCAACGTCGAGATCGAGTCCTTCTTTTCAATTCAAGATTGAAGATTTTCTCGGAAAATTAAAATCACTGATGCGGACCATTTACCATCACTAAAGTCTTTCCATATGGAACCATTGAGTTATCTCAACCCGATGGTCCAAACTTTAAAGTGAATGGTCATCGGTTGAAGCATTATTTTGAGAGGACATTCCTCCCGTGGTTGTCCGGATCTACAAACTTTCCCATGAACCAATGAATGCGGGATCGAGTCAAGCTAGCGACTCGGGAATCAAAAACAATAGCATGCCATATGGGTTTTCACCCATATTTCGACTTCTTTCTATCTTTCTACCACCCTAGTGTGGGGGGTTGCCCACATGTTGTGTATATAAGTTTCAAAAAAAAAAAAAAAAAAAAAAAAAAAAAACATTCAAAATAATGGCCATAGTATTTCCCATTCACGTTCTCGGTTTCGGCATAACCGCGGTACTTTGAATATTGAGGGCAATATTCATTTCTAGTGTGGGGAATTCTCACGAATTTTATCATGTATTTATCCACCTAATTCCCGTTTTGACCAAAATTTTTTTGGAGTAAGTGTTCTGCACTTACTCATATGGTTATCGATCCGCCTTGTCTAATAAACAAAAGAATTGGCTAATCCAGAGCAAACGGCTCTTGGTAAAGATATCTCAAATCCGTTGACGCTTGCAATTTGCCCAAAATTGTATGGTATTCACTCACCATATCCTAAAAGTGAAGAGTTGGCTAGCCCGCAAGTTTATGGCTTGTGGTAAAGGCGATGGAAAAACCATAATTGGTAATCGGCTCACCAAAGATAATATTGATAATTTATCTAAGAGTTGGCTAGTCCGAAGCAAACGGCTTACGGTAAAGACAAATCAAATCCGTTGAAGTCGGTGGTTTGCTCAAAATCACATGGTTATCGGTGTACCATAGTTCTTACTTGAACCGAAACATTTGGCTACTCGAAGTAATGGCTTTTGGTAAAGAGATGAAATCCATTAGTTTTTCTCAAAAGATTGCTAGGGACTAGCAATAGTTTAGTGTGGGGATTGATGAGTGTGTAAATACTCATCATTTTGGTTAAATCTGAAGCGCAAAACGTTTAAAATGCTCGAAAATGCATCAAAATACTGAAAATATTCCAAATTTTCATTTTATATGTTTCGATGCAAAATGTTTAAAATCGATGAAAAATGAGCTAAGTTTGCATAATTGGCGGTTTCGGTCCCCAAGTTTCAAAATTGTCAAAATCGGTCCCTAGGCACTTATTTTAAAAGAAAAGTCACCAAAGGTCCTTTTAAATCATAACTTGTCATAATTAGTCCTTTGGTGAAAAGTCCAAAAGTTTTGAGAAATTACGCTTTGGTCCTGGATTTTCGAATTGTCATGTTTAGTCCTTGGAATTTCACAAATGGCAAAAATGGTCCTTATATTATTTGAGATTGGCAAGACTAGTCCTTGGTTTACCTTTCAGAAACTACAAGATTGGTCCCTTGAAAATAAGATTTTACACATATGGTCCTTAAGAGTATTAAATGAGTACACCATTAGTCCAAAATCCAAATAACAAAACCCACGGCCCAAAACCCTTTAACCGGTCCGGTCCACTACCCAACCGAAACCAAACCCATATACCCACGTTTAAAATAATACTACCCGCCCCTTTTCCTGCCTTCCCGACACCCCTGCTCGCAACCACCACCAACACAACACCACCTCTAACTCCACACTTTGTCCCCCTACTCCACATTTTGTTCCCCCCACCTCAACAACCCTCCAAATGCATTAAATGCATCCCTTCCCTGTCCCAACTAGCTTATACCAGTTTTGGCGCCAAAATGCATAAACGGCCAAGATTGCTCTAAACTCATCCAAGGGTCCTGAAAATTGCTGGGATATGCTCAGAAAGAGGAGAGAAGGAGATTGGAGTATAAAAAGATGGAAGAAGAAGGAAGAAAAGAGAGTACTTAGTTTATTTTCAAATATGTATGTCGTTTATATAATTATGTTTTAAATTAAGCTTTAAGTTGTTATCTTTTGTATCCATGTACTGAAACTCAAGTTATTTCATCAATATAAGTTCAATTCAAGTATCAATTCAAGCTTTTGTTCACATTTCATGATTTATGTCAACTGTTGCAATTTTCCATTTCAAAATCTGATATTAAGGTTTCAATAGCTTATTTATAAGCTCAAATAAGCTTATGCAAGCTTATCATAGCTTTTTGTAAGCTCAAGTTCAAGTTTCAAGTAATTTTGGAATTTGGTCAACGAAAGTCAACTGTGTGCTATTCTTGGTTCAGAAATGGAAATGGGTTGACTATGATGATGGATCCGGTTGATTTGATGTTAAATGGTTTAGGTTTAGTGGTTCTTTAGGCGGTTTGCAAGCCATTGTGGTGGGCTTCTTGTAAGTGCAACTTTCATTTCAATTCTAGCTTAATACATGGTAGCGAGATAGTGTTTCTTTTGTCTGTTATAAGTAGTGTTATTTGTTGTCATTTGGTTTCATTTTAGTGCTCTCAATCTATTTTGCAGTTTAGCTAATCTTGTTATCATGTTTAAACTAAAATAAATTGCATATCAGTCTTAAAGGGGTGTTTGGATTGCTTGTTTAAACTGAGTTAGATTGTTAGTCACTAGTTAAAATCTGTTGCAGTAGTCTCTAGTAGTATAGTCATTATCATCATAGTGGTTTACTTGCAATAAATTAGTCTAAAAGTCAAATTTTGATCTCAACTGTCATTAAGCTTATAACTGTTGGAATCAGTTGATACAATCTCACATATAGGTTTAGAATTTGATAAACAAGGTTGTTATAGTTGCATTTCATCAGTATTCATCACCATCAGTCTAACATTTGATTTTAAATCTCACAAAAGTCAACCTTCATAACTGTTTTTTAAAAGTCAAAACCATGTCAAAAATCAGTTTTATGCAGAACTTGCAGACATTGCACAGAGTCCAATACAGCTAGTTAGGGTCTCATTTTTGGTCCATTTACAGTTTGCTGGGTGGTCTTCAAGTCCACATATCTGGTTTTAGCATTAGCTCATTGAATAAGCACGTGCACAAGCTCAAAGTAGGGTCGAACCGATTTGCTTAACCAAGTCGGTTGCATAGAATAAAAATCGGGCTTGTAGCTTGTTAGAATTAGGAGGAACCAGTTGGAATTAGCTTATTTTAGTAATAATTAGCTTGATTCTTGTTTGGTAGCTTATTTCACTATTTAGCTTATTTTCCTTAAATTTTATTTCATATCGGTTTACTCTGACTTTCATATCTTACACATAAGCTATAGATTTCTCATTTTCATAGATTTAGATTAATATTTTAGAATTTTCTTGAGTTTTCATAATTTTTGGTCCTTTGTTTAGTATTTTTCTTAATTAAAAAGCTTTTAGTCACTTTTAATTAGCTTTAATTGCAAATAATTAAGAAAAAGTTCAAAAAATAATCTTTCAATTTTCTCGTTTAAGAAAAATATAAAAAGCATAAAAGATTTTTCCTTATTTTTCCCTTTTAATTGGTATTTTTCACAATTTAAATTAGATTAAAATAGTTTTAAATTAGTAGAAAATAGAAAAATAATCAGAAAAATAAAAAATTAGTTTTAAAATTCTCTTTTGTTATTTTAGATTTTTCCAAGTTATAATTTCATTTTTCTAGCTTTATTTCCTATTTTCTTGTATTTTAGGTTATTATTTAATAGTTAGAAATAGTTTTTAATTAATAATAATTAATTTAATAGTTATAAAAATAATTTTCTTTTTTTATAAATTTTATTTTATCATTAGGATTGTAAAAATATCATTTTCATATTTTTAGGATTAATATTGTGTAAATTTCACGTTTTCATTTGTACGTTACGTAGTTTTTAATTAAGTTTTATAAAAACATAAAATCAAAAACATCATTTTGCAAATAGTGATAGCGTTTATTTAACATTTTTTTATCTTTTTAATCTCCTTTAATTTTCATTTAAGCCTTTGTAATTATAGCTTTTTCTGTAGTTATAATCATATCAGATCCCTTTTCCGTTCAAATTTCTCGATCACTATACGTTTGGTGATCCATTGCATAGCTCGCTGGGACATAACGACCCGGGGAAACACTATACTCTCCAGATCTTCATTGCATTCGTATACGAACTGTTTTAAGTTTCTTCTGTTGGCCATTCAGTAGTTGGTCACTTGCATGAGAAAACTTGACGGTTTAGCACGGATCCAAGGAAACCTTTTTCACCACAAGTGGAAAGGGCTTCGATCTACTTGGATTGATACACCGATGTGTGTGGTCCACTTAGACATGTGTCAAAGCGTGGTCTTGTCTACTACTTAACCTTTACGGATGATTTCGGTTGTTATGGTTATGTTTATTTACTTAAACATAAACATGAAGTCTTTGAAACATTTAAGGTTTTCAAGAGTGAAGTAGAATTACAACTCGGTAAGAAGATTAAAGCTCTTCGATCCGATAGAGGTGGTTAGTATATAAGTCAAGAGTTCAAAGATTACTTAGTGAGTGTGGAATTATCCAACACTCACATCTCCTTATACTCCACAACAAAATGGTGTATCGAAAGAGAAATCGTACCTTACTTGACATGGTACAATCAATGTTTGAACTTACGACTCTCCCTTTTACTTTTGGGATTATGCCCTTGAAAGCGCTATTCGCATTTTGAATATGGTTCCAACTAAGAAGGTTGTTAAGACTCCATATGAAATATGGACGAGAAAAGCTCCCAACTTTTCTTACTTAAAGGTGCAGGGATGTGAAGCGTTTGTTAAGCGTGACACACGATAAGCTCCAAGCGGATCTGTTAGTGTATCTTTGTAGGATACCCTAAGGAAACTATGGGTTACTACTTTTACTACCCGGTGAGAACAAAGTCATCGTGGCTAGGTATGGAGATTTCCTTGAAAGGAATCTCATATCTCAAGAACTCGGTGGGAGAGTATATGATCGGAATATGATCAAGAAGATACAACACCTTACGAAAATACTAGCCAACTTCAAGAAGAACACGAAAGCTTAGGTGCTCCTCCGAAGTTGTTCCCATTCGTAGGTGCGAAAGGACTATACGTGCACCGACCGTCTATGTCTTAACGTAGAGGTGGAGGAAAATATAGTTGGGGATCTTAATGAACACGCTAACTATAAGGTCGCCATGGTCGATCACGAAAAGGATAAATGGCGATTGCTATGAATGGGAAATGCAATCCATGAAAGATAATGATGTATGGATTGAAGTTGACCTTCCTCCCAAGCTAAGGTCGTTGGGAGTAAGTGGATCTTCAAAAGAAAAATGACATGGATGGCAATGTATACACCTACAAGGCTCGTCTAGTGGCTAAAGGTTTACTCAAACCTATGGCGTTGACTACGAGGAGACATTCTCTCGTAGCGGACATAAGAGCTATTAGGATTCTCATAGCTATAGCCGCACACTATGACTATGAGATTTGGCAAATGGATGTCAAAGCGCTTTTCGAATGGCCGTCAGATGAAGACATCTATATGGCGCGTAGGAAGGGTTTGTGAATCCATTGTTTCCTAACCGTGTATGCAAGCTTAAGAGGTCCATTTATGGACTAAAGCAAGCATCAAGGCAATGGAATAAAAGATTCGATGGAGAAATCAAAATTTTTGGATTTACTCGAATCTTGATGAGCCATGTGTATATCACAAAGCTAGTGGGAGTCGTGTTACTTTCCTTATTACGTATGTCGATGACATATTAATCATGGGAAATCATATACCAAGTCCGAATGAGGTGAAAGCCTATCTTGGTAAATGTTTTTCGATGAAAGACTTAGGGAAGCGACATATATACTCGGAATCAAGATCTACAAGGGATAGATCAAGGCGGCTAATTGGTTTAAGCCAAAGTGCTTACATTGACAAAATATTGAAGAGATTCAATATGCAAAATTCAAGAAGGGATTTTTGCCAATGCAAGTGAATCATGGTTTGAGCGACCAAGGTCGTGCTTCAACACTGCAGAGGTGGCGCGTATGAAGAAAGTTCCTTATGCTTGGTGTGGGATCTATCATGTACGCGGTGCGATGCACAAGGCACGATGTGGCGTTTGCTCAAAACTTGACGGTCGGTATCAGCAGAATCCGGTGAAATTCATCGGGATCTTTGTTAAGCATATTCTCAAGTACCTTAGGGCTACGAGAGATATGTTCATAGTGTATGGAGGAAATCGAGCGAGCATGCTCATTATGAGTTAATGCGATGCATCACGGAAGTGTGACAAAGATGATACGAAGTCTCAAAGCGGGTTACATTTTGTCATCAATGGAGGTCTTGTGGATTGGAAGAGTAAGAAAGCAGACAACACTTGCGATGTACTTTCTGAGAAAGTGAGTACATAGCGATGCGAGGCGCCATGGAAGCCGTTTGGATAAGGAAATTTGTTTCGGGCTTGGTGTTATGCCGTCGATTGAAAATCCTATTAAAGTATATTGTGACAATTCAATTGCAATTACTTTTGCCCATGAACCCGAGTCATGAAGGGCACCGGACACTATCCTAGACAATATCACTATGTTCGAGAGCAAGTCGAGATAGGTGAAATTGAGTTGCTCAAAGTTCACACAGATGATAACCTAGCGATCCGTTAACGAAGGCCTTGCACGGTGAAAAACTTAATCATTTGTCCGATAAGTTTGGACTTCGTTTAGCTAGTAGTTTCATGCCCATGCGTGACTAAGTATTTTAGATAAAAGGATATTGTAAACATTATTATTGAAATGAAATAAAGTATTTTTGTTATGTTTATTATTCATTTATTATGATGTTGTCCTATATTTACATGTTTAAATCCTTGAATAACTTAAGTTATTCTAAATAGTCCGTTGTCAATCAATAACATGGGAATGATATTGAATTAAGACAAATTTGAGTATTAGTTAGAATATACTTGAAAGTATATTGATGCGTAGCATGACTAATTTTAGATGATATTCAATGAATTGAATATAGGACTTATCCCACCCACATGATGATACTTTATGGATCTTTGTCATTAAGTATATCATGGATATTTATCCTCGACTTGAGATACAAGAGATATGTCATGGATGTAGTGCATTTTGTGAAGCAATCTAACGCTACACGTGGCGGTAGTTATAAGGGTTGTTTTCGAAGTGTTGCGAAATTTATGAATCTCGCTTGTAGTCAAAATGGGATTTGTTTCCTTCAAATTCATTTTGAAGTATAATACTCTGGGCCCTCGTAGGATTGTTAAAATGTTTGTATGGCCATACATTCGGAAGAATTGGTAATCTTACTCAATCATATAAAGCGAGAAACAGAATAGTTAATTAAGAAATGAGTAAGATCCATATTTTTATTAACATGGTATTAGAAATAAAGGATGAATATGATGATGAATCATCAAACTTGGTTTTTCTCTAGAAAACCATACACGAGTTGTACCGGGGCATTGGCGTGTTGCTAGACGCTAACCAATGTCATTTCACGTTTTGTAAACATATCCAGTGGGGCTGTTGGAAATGTATATATTTACAAATATGTGAATGTCCGGATTCGAACTCGTGACCACGAGATGCACACATTAGCGAATGAGAATTAAAGTTAATAATTAATGTTTATGTTTACGATTAATTATTACACATTAAGTCCGGTTAACGATCGTTAAGTATTTAACGGAAAAATGACTAACGGCAGTTAAATGGAAAAAAGAAGGACTAGAAATGGAAAACTTGGAAAGTTATGGGTTTGGCTTTGGGCTTGTGTACATGGTCGGCCATAGGGCCTCTCAAGGCCTAATTCCCTAGCTTGTTCCCTAAGTTTACCTACTAGTATATAAGGAGGTTGGTTACAGGGTTTCATACACATGCGTTGAATTAACCCAGATATCTCTCTCTCTCTCTAGTCAATATTCGCCGAACACCCCACTTGTAAGGGAGTTTGGTTTCGTTTTTCTTAAACGAGGACTTGTGTTAGATCTTGCAATCGCTTGATTCGTTTGGTTAATTCGTGTGTCAAGAAGCGTGGTTGTAAGACATTATTCTTACACCAATAAGATCTTCTTTGTTTGCTTTGCTTTCGAGGTTGTTTTGCTTTGCTCGAGGATTTGATATTCGCAAGAGAGTGCGTTACGCGTACTTTCAGTTAATTAATTTATTTGTTATGATCTTAAGTCTTCCGCTTTGTACTCTTGATGTCTTTATATTTTATTGTATTTTATATATCATAAACTCAACATTTAGAAGAGCTTTGTTGGGGGCATGTCCCCCCACTATTTATAAGCTGCCTCCGCCCCTGCCCAGAATAATGCTATTTAGTTGCAGAACGTATTTCTAGATATAAAACACTAGAAATGTAATGAATTTCATTAGGCTATCCTTAAGTAATCATTTATGATCTTTACTAACTTAAAAAGCCTAACTCAACATAGTTCCAAAAACTATATTGTTTGTGTCACATATCAATTCCTTTTAAGATTTAAGTTACCTTAAATCCTCGAAAATTACAGCTTACCTAATTCCTTTAAACTGAGTTGCTTCATAGTAACTAGATCAATAGAGTCAAATGTAAATCTTGAGAAAATCGTCACTTTTTAAGGTCTTACAAGTCTACCATTAAAAGATGTTTGGCTTTGTACCAACTTAACATTTTAAGCTTAAGGTATCTTTCAATAGTTGACTTGTAAGACTCTAAACTGATAATTTTTTCAAAACTTAAATTTGACTATATTAATCCAATTACTATGAGGCAACTCAGTTACTATCCATGTATAAGTTCTGTATAAAAAATTACCAAATAAAATAAGATTCAATTGTACAATAAATTAGAAAACCTTTATAATAACCAAAGGGCTTACTTCCCAACCAAATGATTGTGGGTTCAAGTTCTATTTAGGACATGAGATAGTTTGTGGTTGTATATAATTATAACTTGCAAAACATTCAAACTTAATGCTAATGTTAGTTGATGAAGTGATCTCATTTGGATCAGCTATACTATATAAATTTTGGACATTTATAAAAGTCGCGTTTGTGAAGCTTACCCAACGTCTATTTTCAAGTGTGTTAAAATAGAAGCATATTTGCGGGCTTTAGTGCTTCACTGTCGATGGTGAAGAACACCACAGTTTCCATGAATTGTCAAGATAGATTGTGTCGTTGTCACACCTTTGTGATCATAATTCTATATAACAAAGAAGAGAAAAGCAAGAAGGCGAGAAAGAAGAAGCTCAAGTTTAGCTTCAGACTTTCAGTTAAAGCTGTACTATCGAGTGGCCTTGTGAGAAACCTTCATCATGTTAAAATTAGGCAGAGCTGTATCTCTATGTGAGACGCAAATTCTTCGTGGATTTAAAGTGAAGATAGCTCGACCCTTGGAGAATCAAGGAGAGGTGTAACGCGGGGTGGTTTTATGAAAGGATATTGGATGAAAGCGGCTAAGAAACTTGTCTCAAGGCCATCGAAAATAGTGAGGTAATTTATATGATGAGTTGAAAACAATGTATGTTGTTGACTTATGTATGTTTGTTTCAATGTGATTAACATATCGAACAGTAATAGTAAATAAAATAAAATAATAATAATCATAATAATAACATAATCAAAACAGTCTGACATATATTAAGGTTAACCACAAAACATCAAAATCATGAACCTAAACTGAAAGTTGAAACCATACGAGGAACAAGTGGATCAAGAAGGGATATAGAGTATGTCGTAAACAATGTCCCCGCATGCCCGAATCAGATGAATCACATACAAATATAGACATATCCACCCAACCCACTTCCTATGCCAATATTAACCTTTTTAAAACTAAACTCTTAATATTTCAAACAATAAGTAATATCTGCTAACATATGAACATAAACAAGCAACATTTCACCATAAACATGACTAGTTTATATTTTAAAACACACATTATATATTAGATAACATAACGTCTTACAGCCTCGTTCCCGGCTTTTTAGGAACCTAATACGAAGTTGCACAATATCCATAGAAACACTTAGAAGTCACTTAAATAAAAAGATGCATAAATTCAAGCTTTAAACCCATCAGCACTCTCACCTGCATTTGGTGAAAGATATATTAATTAGAACAATTTCTACAAGGAGCTTGTAGGTGTCTTTATAAATTCAAATAATTTATTTTTTCATTATCCTTAATACAAACAGACGGTATGAACACATATTAGTTTTAATTATCTCTACAGAAATGGTGTGTTATTGAGAAATAGTCGAACCTTGTACTAAAGTTATGTGTAAAGTCAAACATTGTTTCATATAACAGTAGAAACTGACTCGTTTCAAGCCAAACCCATTTTGGCCCGTTGTACAAAGGGCAATTAATAATTGAATTAAGATTTTCAACAAATGTAGCTGCGAGTATTAAAATTTAAAACTTTTAAGATACAACGTTTAAGAGGTCAGTCGACTGCGTCGCTAAGGTTTTTAGATCGTTGTATGAAAATTTACCAGAGGAAAGTTAAGCTGAAACTGCAGCATCAACAAGCTCAAAAGCTTGCAGTTCCTTAAAGTTCATCCATGGCTTAACCCACACCTTTGCTTCATAGGTTTTCTTCTCACCCCCATGATGTGCTTCCAGTGTGATAAAGTGCAGAGTCCCTGCTACCACCTGTTCCTTTCTGCTTATTACCCTCCTGAACTCCAAAAGTGAATTCTGGATCAACAAAAAAGGTTAGCAAACGTTGGATTGGTCCAACTCCCGGATGTTAAAAGAACGAGCACAATCGGTTATGGAAAATTTTAAAGACCTATTTTCAATATCTGTAGATCAAGAATACGATGTAGGTTTTGTTTATCTGTATCAAACTACTTCTAAGCTATTATACATGTAAAATACTCATAAAACACCATAATTTTAAACTGAGGATACACAATCGAACACGCACGATTCATGTGTGAGTTCATCCCAGTGACTTCTTTCCATACTTGTCTTGTAGGTGGGCATGGACAGGAGAGTGGACAACATGTCCCATTGACACTTTATTTAGACAAGTCGCAAGGTGAAGTGATGCAAACAATGAATCCAAATATCCTTCGTCAGTTATCTAAGAATTGCTCTAATGCACATGCCTTTAAATGATGAATAACAAATTTTACCATATACCTAGGAAACCCAAACTAAAAACTCCCATGAAGTTTTTCATGGGAGACCCTTTCTTAATATAAGCATGGCGGACACACCCTATGAATTTAATACAAAACTTTATGTTTAATCTGGATTAAAAAAAACAACTTACTTTTTTATTTGTCCCATTTTAGGTCATGTTTGTCAACACCTTTTTGGAAGCGTTTAAGAGCGTTAAGCGATAAACGCCAAGCGTTTCAGTTTTAATGCTTGTTTGGCAACGCTGTTGCTAGCATTTAGCAACACCTCAAATGCTTCTAATCTTAATGCTTCCTAAAGAAGCATTCCAATATACCGCTAGCATTTTATTTTTAATATTACCAATTTACCCTCGAAAATAACATTCATAAGTATATAACGGATTTATATATGCCTTTTTTCGTAATTTTACATTTTATAATTACACTACTGACTACGTTACTAAACACGTTTTTAAACAAATAATGCTCTTGCTTTGTGCTTCTCTTGCTACTCGCTACGTGTCGCCAAACATAGCCTTAGTCATTATACTTTATGTGTGTACATAGTTAATAAAAAATGGATGTTTCCCATTTGAGTAATTTTGTAAGTAAAGACCCTTGTTTTAAAAATATTGTTAAATTTATGTTTACTACTAATAAACGGGTATACGAAGAGCGGGGAGAAGATCCCAATTCAGGCAACTTGAGGGAAGTGAAGCCATTTTGCTCTGATGTAAACGGTATTCCCCAGGGCGTTTCCCAAGCCTTTTTGCTAGTTAAATTTATGTTTACCAATATTATGTCTATCTAAAAGTTATACAACAATGGTTTCACAAAAGTTGTAGATTGAAAACATTTTTCTAAATTTTCAAAGATAAACTGACTATTGTTTTGTTTCAAATTGTCATCTTGTATTTTGTAACACCCAAAGCCTAACCCAATAAGTTAAAACCATAAACGTTGATAACCAACCCACATGCCCTATTCACAATATGTGACGAATGTGCACTCACTAGGGCAACTACCCCTTTATTTTGTGTGTGTGTGTTTTAGTAACAAATACTACTACATGTAATTGGGCAAACCAAGCTAAAATTACATGGTTTAAACATAAAACAAGAGAAAATTCCGATCCTCAGAAAGAAAAATATATATACTAAAAGAGCGAAAGAAAAAGAAAAAAATGTTGAACCTGTTTCTTGTTATGCTCATCGACAGCAAATTGAGCAAGGCTGTCGATCTCTAGGCTGTTTTCAACTCCTTTGGGCTCGCTAACTCCTCCAACACTTGCCATTTATTTTACTTTATGGTTTTTCAAAAAGCAAATATAACTGCGTGTTTTGAAAGCAGAATTATGATGATGGATTTTATAGAATCGTAAACGTACTACATATTCAATTATTATTATTCCTTCCTAGTGGGTATCTTTTTTTACGTCGGTACACGTTATCCATCCATTTAAATCGTATTAGCTTTTTTAAATTGCTACATATCCAAAATCAATTACCAAAACGGAATGGAATTACAAAAACTACTTTTAAAATTGAATTACAAAAACTACTTTGAGCGATTTGGAAGCAAATAAGAAATACACAGGCAAGAAACATTTTGCTCTCCTCTTTATTTCGCTCCCAAACCAAAATTGAAAACTATGTTTATCCTTTTAAATATAGTAAATATACTTAAAAACGGATGACAAGTAAAAAAATGGTAGTGGGCGCAAAAAGTAGAGGAGAGCAAAATATTCTTTCTCGTATACGTCAGACTTTAATGTCGCATGATATTCAAAATGGGAGAAAAAAGGTTGGGAGAAGCAAAATGTTCCCACTAAACCAAAAATCGGGAGCGCAAAAGATAGGAGAGCAAAAATTGCGCCCCATGCCACATATCGATTTCATATTTGATCTTAAAGTATGGAGCACAAAAAAAAGTGGGAGAGCAAGTAATTTGCGCGTAAAGTAGTTTTTGGTGACACAAAATTCAATGGTTTATTTTTGTAACACGGTTCCCTATATGTCTCTTTTAGAAATTTCCTCACATATCCACGCTACTTTCATAAAACTAACCATGTGTTTGGGATAATGCAAGCGGTTTATAAAATAAGTGTTGTTTATCACACATCATGCACATGCTTATATAGGATGATGAGCCTTTATAAGCCCAAGTTTATAGAAAAGGGGCTTATAGCTAGTTAAATTACTTAAATACTTTTAAAAATATATAAATTATCACGTAAAAGCTGAAAATATATGTAAATTTACTTTGATGTATCTTTATATGATTTTATTAATAAGTTTCAGCTCCAATTAATTCGCTAAATGTATTTATAAAAATATAATATTCAACTCTCGGCTTATAATATAAGCCTCAGCCTCAGCCCCAAGTCCAATTCCAGCGCCCAACCCGTTACGCCAAACATACCCTAACTATTGCTTTTTAAAAGCACCAATTTCTGATATTATTACTCCAAATCAAACACATAATTAACATAGACAGAAAATACACCGTTGGTCCCTGAACTCAATCAAATTCTTAGGTTTAGTACTATATTTGACGAAATTGCACCGGTAGTCCCCAACATCCTTATTTTGCTTCGCTAGGGTCCCAGAACCTTAACGATCGTTAGTTGCAAGGGCTTTTTCTTTTTTTCGGTATTTCTTATCAAAACAACCTATAACACATTTTGGTCCATGAACTTTTAATTAGGGCTGAACAAATCACCCGACGGACGGACCGGACCGACCACATTCGGTCCGGTCCTCGGTCCCGGTCTTGGTCGGTCCAGACCACAAACCGTCTATTTTGCCTTGTTAGACCGGATCGACAGAGACCGAACCGGACCGACCACAAACGATCCCGTTCTCGGTCTTGGCTTTTGGACTAATTCGGTCTCAGTCTTGGTCGGTCCGGTCCGGTCCGGGACCGATGCCCACCCCTACTTTCAAATGCTCGAATTCCAAAAAAAAAAATAATAATAATAAATGAATAAAATCATGATTCAAACACTTCTTCTGCAACCTCTCCTCCACCACCACCATTATCATTTTCTCAAATATTTATTTTGTTTACACGATACACCTATTTTGTCATGGACTTTAATCATGACAATCATCTTCATATATATCATTGTATCTTTGTATCCACAAACGTTGCAAGATTTGAGCTTGAAAATCTATAAGAATTAAGGGTGTGTTTGGTTAGTGTCTATGGGAATTGTGTATATGGGTATCAAAGGTAATATTCATAGGAGGAAAGAGTCCCATTTTTGAATTTTTCATTCCATCACTTACGTTTTAATTCTTTAAAAAAATAAATTGAGGTGAAACTAGAAAACACAATATACTTGGTCTAGGATAAAAAAATACACAAGTAAAACATTTATAGTTTTGTTTATTTTTTTTAGTTGGAGAATAATCAAACCCACATTTTATACCAAACAATATCTTTTTTTTTTGAAAGGCTACCAAACAATACTTTTTAAACTATCATATCCATTCTTACTTTAACCCTTAATCAAACATATATCCTTTGTTAGGGACTTCATTAGTCAAGTTTGGGGGTACTAAAAAAACCCTAATTCTCTATCCCCATGGGGGCGATTTCCGGCCACCCATTCCCCTACTATTTTGATCAGTTATACAACCCTTCAAATCGCCTCTCTATTATTCTATGAATGATATGCAATCGATTTGGTCGTTGTTTTTTTTTCTGGGAAGGGGTGTGTCGTGGGTCTCAATCCATTATATATTGAAATCGTTCCTTGTATCTAAACCCTAATCGTTTGTATTGTTGATTAATCGTTTTTAGGGTTTCTGTTGGAATCACTCCTAAACTATAATTCAAGTGTTAGTTATTCTTATGTAATAGGTAGCTTATTATGGCCTTTATGTTTGTTATTAGCCTTAAGCTTGTGTAGAAGGCCCATGAGCTTAGGACCATGTCCATTAAGGAAAGGATGGAAACTAGGAGTGTTGCCCTAGCTTTCCTCCTATAAATACCTTATGTAAACCCTCACTTGAGGGTTGGTTGTTCAATATTATCTTTCATTCACTCCTTACGCATAATCGGCCACATTCATACGCGTGTGTTTGTTTGGTTTATTTTTCAATCGCCTTTATCTCTTTCTATGTTGCTTGTGTTGTAAAACTAGTGACCTAACAGTGGTATCAATCGCCTAATAGTTGAGTGAACGTATTGTTTGAAGTGAGTTTTGTCTCACGCTTAACTTGCGTATCCATAACTTTGGCTTGATCAAAAGCGTATTTTTACACTTTTAATCCAAGATTCTTGTCCTTTTAACGTTATAAGGTGTTAAACTTCTTGTTTTGGCAAAAGTTTCGAACTTTATGTGTAGATCATCGTTTTCATCTAGTTTTGTATCGAAGGTTCTATCCTACGCGTATCTGTTTTAAGAGTTTTGGTTCATCAAGTTTCACACTTTTGTGTCTTTGGTGTTATTGAAGCTATTTCATCACACTGGCGGTTTAGAAACAACTTTGAGCATAATCATATTTACGAGTAATCCTACGCGTAGCAAAACCTTAAAACTACGCGTAAGGTTATCCTTGGCTTGATCTTCGTTTTAGTGGTTTACTCCGTGTTTTCTTGCTTGGATAAGCACGAAAATCGTCGACTTTGGATATCTTTTGCATTGTGAAGTGTACAAGATCACTTGGGATAAAACCCTAACATTACGCATAAGATAAGCACACGCCAGAAATCCTACGCATAAGATTCATCTTACGCTAAGCCTAGTCTTAAGCATAAGATAATCCCACGCCTAACTTTCTCGCCTAACTTTTGTCTACGCATAACTTTAGAGTCTTTTCCATACTTACGCGTAAGCTAAATCTACGTGTAACTCCTTACTGTTACACGTAACTTTGGTGTTTTTACGCATAAGTGATATTTGGTTAGTGTGATTTCTACGCCTAAGGATACTTCTTCAACAAAGGTTCATTCGACTACAAAGATCCATTTTTATAACACAAGTTAATCAACATGTCTCAACCACCATACTCTAACTATTTCCCTTACACTTATTCTCAACGACAACAACAACTAAGTCCACAACATCAACAATGGAATCAACAACAAGCAATTTATCAACAACAATTCAATCAACAACATACTCCACAACTTGGAGCAATTCCTCCACCACAAATGGTTCAAACACCGCCATGTCTTCAAGTTCAACCCTACACAAATGACTTCAATCAACATCCATCAAGGAACACTATGAAGGAACCCACTTGGTTTGCAAAGATGTGTGAAGCTTTAAGCGACCAACAATCAATTCATGAGGTGGATTACTTGAAAGACCTCCAATGCTCACTCCAGAAACTACGATCAATGGGTGATAAGGTTCTTTAGGTTTTGTGATCCGAAGAAGCCACATGGAAAGTTCTTAAAGAAGGTTATCTTGGAAGGTCCATTTGAGATGCCTCTTGTCATTGTGCAGGAGATCCAAATGCTATTCCACCAAGAGATGAACAAGCGAACATTGCTCTTGTTGCAGACTTGAATCCTCAAGAACTTCTACACTATGAAGCATATGAGCTTGCAATGGAATATATCCTCTTAGGATTACCAAACCTAATTCTTGAAGTGTTGATGCTCAAAAGATCGCACGAAAATGTGGGATCATATTCGTCTTCTTATGGAAGGATCACGTACTCAATCGGGAGGATTTGGAATCCAAAATTTACTTGGCTTATGAACACTTCATGATTGAACACGAGAGACACTAGAGTCCTATCATCATCGATTTTCAGACATCATCAATGATTTGGATAAACACAACATCATCATGCCAAGAATTGCAGTGAATACTAAGTTCCTGAGTAGTCTTGGTCCTGAATGGGAGAAGTATGTCATTTTTCTCCGTCAAGCGAAAAATATGCATCATTCTACATATGGATTGAAGCCTCATGAAAAGGAAGTTGATCGGGAAAGATTCTCCGTGCTCAAATTGCTCCACCTACACATCCGGAAAATCAACAACTTACCTTATATGCTCAACAAAGTTATCCTCCTCAACAAGCAACTCAACCAATCGCTCAACAAAGCGATCATTCACAAAGCAACAATCTCAACAAAATCAATTGGTTCCATACAACAACACCAATGCTCAACCAATTGTCGATGAAGCTAATGAGGACATCGATCCGTTCGAAGCATTGCAACAAGGATTTGTTATGATTGCTAATGCTTTTGGCCGTTATACCAACAAATCCAACAATCGTATTCGTTCCTCATCTAACACACGAAATCGGTTGTTGTAAACAATGGACGAGTTGAAGTTCGAGAATCGTGGTTATGGTCGTCAAATGGGGAGGTCAAGGGTTTAATGCTATGGGTCGGAATAACACGAGCTCTAGTGGTGGAACAGGAAATGCTCGAGAATGGGTTAAGCGGTCTAAGATGCTACAACCGCAATGAGAAGGGACACTGGCTAATGCATGTCAAAGCCGAGGACTAGGGCGATGCTTATTTCAAAGAGGCTCTTCTTTTGGCTCTTAAGGATGAAGTCGGTGGATCTCTCACGCATAAAGAACAAAGTTTTATGGCAAATGCGAGACTCGAGATGATGATATGGAGGACTTGCGGGCCAATGCAAGATTATGTTGATGGCTAATATGCATGAGTTACACATGGTGACACAGGCCCAAGTGTGACGCGATGGTTTGTCTCAGTGCCGAACAAACCATATTTATCTCGATCTAATATCTTCGCCAAAATCGAATCCGCAAGGCTCGGAATGTTCAAAATGAGTCATTTACATCTCATTCCGACGATTTTCAAATAGACCCTGTTGTTACATTTGACGATCAAGATGACCTTATGGTTTCCTTTGATAATCAAATTGACTCCGTGGTTATACTTGAGGATCTAAATAATGATCATGTTGTGACTACATTGAACAAGCGAACTTTTTCCTCATCGGATCTTGCTCTCTTACTTAAGACCAACAATCCCAAATTGAAGAATGTTGTGCATTAAACAAGGACTTAAAAAGTAAAAATGCCTTTGTTAACCAAGGATTTTGAATGCTTACAAATGCAACTCAACTTTTTAAAACTCAAGAAAACCGTGAAAAAGGTTTTGAAGCCGCTTTGCTAAATCTCATCAAAACGAAAAATATTTAGAGACGGATCGTGATCTAGCCGCTTGAAGAATGCTTTGTTGTGCGAGATAGAACAATGAAACATGAACATAAAAAGCAAATTAACGCCTCACCTTGGAAAATCAAAAAGCTAAAGGTGAGTTGTTAACTTGTCAAAACAGTTCTCTGCATACAAAAAGCATTCAACGAAGCGAATAGATGATCATCTTGAAGAAATTGTCGACACAGCATAAAATTAAAAGTTTAAATATTTAGAGAGACAGATGCGTGATCTAGCCGCTTGAAGAATGCTTTGTTGTGCGAGATAGAACAATCGAAACATGAACATAAAAAGCAAATTAACGCCTCACCTTGGAAAATCAAAAGCTAAGGTGAGTTGTTAACTTGTCAAAACAGTTCTCTGCATACAAAAAGCATTCAACGAAACGAATAGATGATCATCTTGAAGAAATTGTCGACACACGCAAAATTAAAGAGTTTAAAGCATTGTTTACAAACATGGTGAGTCGAAGAATCGCTATTGAAAAGTTCACTTTAAAACCCAATCCAAATGGATATGGACCGAATCTTCGATTACAAACCTAAGCTTTCAACAAAAGCATTCAAACCAAATCTCGAAGTTTCCGGTCGAGAATATAAAATTGATAATTACGTTATGAATGTTGTTGAATATCATCGTCAAGAGGAATTAGATGCGAAAGGCGAGTCGATCAAAATTAAAAGCTGTTGTTTACAACAAACCTTTTAATTATTCAAAACCGATCACTTTTGTCACACCAACGGATTCTTCTAACACACCAAGGGTTATCATCAAAACACCAGTCTTCTAATGTTAATCCCTAACCGGATTATGCACAAATTTATGGTCCTTTACCTTCCATCGTGAAGTAAACTCAAAACCCGAAAATCGCAAAATTCTTAGATATTTTGATATTTTCATGGTCGACCTCAAAACTTTAGAACATGAGATAGAATATCATTTCGAAATCAAAGTTCAACACTTTCAATCGCCTCAGCGCGAGAACAAAGAGACATTTTCGGAAAAATCTTTTACCAAATGTTAAAAATTTGAAAAGTTGTGCAATGTCTTGAGAACAGGACTTTCATAAGGAACTTGGAGTCATGAAGGTCGTTTTCGAGAAAATCGAAACATCTATTTCGATACTAAGCGTAAAAAGAAAATGTTGAGAAAAGATGTTGATCGACTCTTGGAAGATGTTATCGCTACGATATCCATAATGTTGTGTTATTCTATTCTTTGCCACATGCATCGATTATATCTCTGCGATAATGTTGACTCGTGATAAGCTGTTGAGAATACCGATAACTGCTTGGATCGAGTCTTTAAAAGTCGAAAATGAACGATTACTTAACGTACTTTACAATGCAAACGTCGTCTTAATTGGTGTGAAAAGATATTCACAATAAACAACTTGGTTTTCAAAACAAAATCGCTCGATTGCTTGCAAAATCTTCTCGATCCTAAACTTGAGCAACTCGAATGATCAAAAGCGTGTCTTTGAAAAGTCAAATCTCAAAATATGAACAAGAACTTGTAAAAGTTAAACAGAATATGGTGTCATATTTGATTTACTCAATAAGACTCGTCATGAAGCATCAAACGAACTTGATCACTATCTTGCTCACACTAGAGAAGTCATGAATTTCTTTGGTAATATTCGGTCCGAAAATCAAGATTTGATTCACACTATCTCTAAGTTAAGAGACATGTTAGGAAAGTATGAACAACTTCGCCAACTATCATTAAGAGATTAGCACCGGTAACACTTAGTAATCGTGCACCTAGAATCCCTACCGCCAAATCACAAGTTGCTAACGTGCTTCCTTCTATCGAAACAGAATAGTTGCATCTTTTCCAAACGTCCGCACTTCACGACCTAGGAGCACTCAATCGAAGAATAGGAAGTTGCGACCTAAAAAAGATCAATAAGGAATGCTAAAGTAGAAGAACACCCTAGGACTATGAATAAGACTCACGTTGCTTCCACTATAGATGTTCTTGTTGGCAAATGTAATAGAAATAGTGATGTAACGAATGCTAAACCTTTAAGCACTTTTGATATTCGATCTGTTGCACCTTGTGTTATTTGTCGTAAAAGTATGAATTCGATTGTCATGACAAATATGTTGCTAAAGCTATAATCTCTCGTTTACGTAATCCTAAGAATCGGAATACCTCTAAGCCCACTAATCCTTCTAAGTCGGTGCTTGGTAGACCGCCTTCTTTAGATTCTAAGGCATGCATTCTTTGTCCTGTAGCTCAGTTCACCTCCTAAGAATGTAGTACCACCTAGTGCATTCACTAAGACTAAAGCAAAGAGTAGTTATAGATGGCGAAATGGATATATAACACACTAGGATTTAAATGGATGCCTAAAATTATTAATGTGTGTATGTATAATATACATGCTTGAAACCTCTAACATTTCGGGTTCCACATCTACTTCTATTCCATCGTGTCGTAAATGCGTGTGTAATGCGGTGATCTGATCATTCTCTGATTGTTGATAGCGGATGTTCCCGACACATGACAGCAACCTTAAAGCTGTTATCAAACTTTATTGCAAAGTTCATTGGCTTTGTCGAGTTCGGAATGATCACTTGCAGCTATCATGGGCTACGAAGACTATGTCAATGGGAACATCGAAATCGTGAGGTTTATTATGTGGAAGGCCTCGGTCATAACTGCTTTTCGATGGGTCGGTTTGTGATGGAGATTTGGAGGTTGCTTTTAGGGAGAAAACTTGTTTCATTCGTGATCTACAAGGAAATTACCTTATGTTCGGCTTCTTGCATTCTAGTCTCTACACTATCTCTATGAAAGACATGGTTGCTTCATCTCCCATCCGCTTACTTTCAAAGGCAACATCAACAAAATCCTCGGCTATGGCATCGTCGTCTCTCACATCTAAACTTTCAAACCATCACCGACCTTGCTCGACACAAACTAGTTGAAGGACTCCCCCGATTCCGCTATTCAAAAGATCACCTTTGCTCGACTGTGAACAAGGGAAAAGCACTCGTGCTCATTTTCCTTCAAAGGTGGAACTGACTCTCAAACATGTGCTTCATCTTCTTCACATGGATTTGTGTGGCCCGATGCGCGTGCAAGCGATCAATGGCAAATGCTACATCTTAGTGATTGTTGATGACTACTCACGATGGACTTGGGTCTACTTTCTTCAAGCAAAGACCAAGCTCCACAATGATCATCACCTTTCTCACGAAAATAAAGGTTCAACTCAAACACCGTCGAGGCTTATCGAGCGAGACAAAGGAACCGAATTTGTTAACCAAACCTTCTTGAATTCTATGAGAAAGTGGAATTCAAAGATCAAACATCTATTGCACGTACACCCGAACAAAAGCGGAGTTGTTGAAAGGCTAAACCGAGCGTTAGTGAAGCGCAGAACAATGTTAATCAATGCTAAACTTCCAGTTACTTATGGGCGTAAGTTGTATCATCGCATGCTATACTCAAAACCATTCTATGATCACAAACGCCACAACAAAACACCTTTCGAGCTTGTCCACAACCATAAACCGAATCTCAAACACTTTCATGTATTTGGATCCCTTTGCTATCCGAATAATGATCGTGATGATTTTGGAAAGCTCAAAGCCAAAGTCGACATTGAGTCTTTATTGGATATTGCAAGAATTCTAAAGGTTACCGGATCCGGAATCGTCGTACAAAGCGGTGATGGAAACGATCCATGCTCATTTTGATGAACTCACAGAGATGGCTTCGAGTATAACGACTTAGAACCGGTCACAACCGTTTAAACTTCCTCAACCCCCATCATCGCTAAACAAAGCCCCCACCACTCGTCAACAAATGGAAAGGTTATTTGCTCCTCTGTTCGGTGGCGATATTGATGAACGTGCTCGGTGTATCCATTGCTTTCCATTGCTCAACCCGATATTAATCTTATACCGATACACCGCTACAACAACCATCGTTGAAGATACAACTCTTCGTTGAAGATGCACCTCATGATTGACTCCAACACAATGATTGAACAAACCGCTTCCAACAATGATGAACCGGTGATGATATTTCGAATGAAGTACCCCACTGCAGATTTTGATCCAAATCGTTCTTTAACCCGTTTTACGATGAGATCGCTACACCGGATGTCTCGTAATCATCAACAAACCATTTGAATCCACGTAATCTACACAATGTATACCAACATCAACCCTCTACACATAGATGGACAAAGACCATCCTCTAGAAAATATTATTGGCAACCCGAACCAACCAATCGTTACGAGACAACGTCTTCACTCGGATGGTGAACATTGCATTTATGCACTCATCACCGCTAACTGAGCCTAAAACATCAAAGACGCAATGACAAAGACACCGGATTGAATCCATGCAAGAAGAACTCAATCAATTCAAACGTCTTGAAGTATGGGAACGGTCGAAAGACCAATGAGGGTCTACGTCATTGGACTCAAATGGATTTGGAAAACAAATTGATGTCAAGGAAACGTAATCAAACAAGTCACGCCTAGTTGCTAAGGGTTATCGTCGGGAAGAGGTATAGACTTTGAAGAATCTTTTGCTCCGGTTGCTCGTCTTGAGGTCGTTCGGATATTTCTCGCGTTCGCGGCTCATATGAGTATGACGGTCTATCGATGGATGTCAAAACTGCGTTTCTCAATGGACAACTTAAAGAAACGGTTTATGTCACCAACCGGATGGATTCGTTGATCCCGAGTTCCCGAACCATGTCTACAAACCGAACAAAGCTCTTTATGGTCTCAAACAAGCCCCTCGGGCATGGTACGATAAGCTATCATCTTTCCTTATTGCTAATAATTTCACCAAAGGTTCGGTTGACCCCACTCTTTTATACAATATCACGGGGCACATATCTTAATTGTTCAAATTTACGTGGATGACATCATTTTTGGGTCTACACATAAAAAGTTTTCAATCGCTTTTGCAAAACTAATGAAGAAAAATTTTGAAATGTCCATGATGCGTGAACTTACGTTCTTTCTAGGATTGCAAGTTCATCAATCACCCCGTGGTATTTTCTTTAGTCAGTCCAAATATGCCCTTGATGTTAAACAAATTTGGAATGAAAACCTGTGACACTTATGCAATACCAATGGCTCATACCAAGAAGCTAGATGCTGATTTACATGAGAAATTAGTTGACCCTACCAAATACCGAAGTATTATTGGGTCTTTCATGTATCTAACAGCTAGCAGACCTGATATTGTATTTGCCGTTTATCTATGCTCCCGTTATCGATCGCGACCAACCGAAACCCACCTCTCGAGGCTAAAAGAATCCTCCGATACATCAAGGAACCATTAACTTGGGATCCGGTATCCGAAGGATTACGGTTTTGAACTAATCGCTTTTGAGACGACCACGCAGGATGCTTAGACTCAAGGAAAAGTACCTCGGGAGCACTACAATTTCTTGGTGATAAACCGGTGTTTTGGCAATCAAAGAAGTAGGGACGTACATCGTCATCAACCAAAGCGAATATGTAGCCATGTCCGCGTGTTGTGCTCAAGTCATCTGGATGAGAACACAACTCAAAGACTATGGTTACGTGTTGATGTAATTAGATGTCTTTGCGACAATCGGAGTGCCATTGCGATCTCTCGCAACTCGATTCGACATTCAAATCAAAGCACATCGATCTTCGCTATCATTTCATCAAGGACCACGTGAAGCAGTACCGTTGAATTATACCATTAGTACGAATATCAATTGGCGGATCTACTCACCAAAGCCTTGCCTCCCGCTAGGTTTAATGAGTTAAATCCACCGGATTGGTATGAGGTGTTTGACTCAAGAGGAATTGGATGACCTCTAAAGCAGTCTTAAAAACCCGTCAAACACCAAAATCTCTTTTTAAATAATTTTTCAAAACAAAATACAAAATATAAAATCTTATAAAACAACAAAAATATTCTTCTAATCTAATTTTCTTTCAACATGGCAATTTCTTCCGTCAACACTTTATTCTTTCAAAATTCAGTATTTTTCCGATCAAGTGTTGAGGGGGAGAAAATTAAATCACTTAACTGTTTCAAAACATCTGTGTACTTGCATGTTATCATATCCCGGTTGTTTCTTTTATCAATGGTGGTAAAATTTCTGGTTCAATGACACTCCTCGGACTAAAATTTATAACCTTTCATTAGTTTCTGAAGTCGAGGGGGAGTGTCGTCAAGTTTCTTTCTCAAAATCTTTGTTTGGTAACCAAAATGGAAGTTAAATGGCTTTGTATGAAAAAGGAAAGGTGGAGGGACCAAAACTGTCAAAATGTTAAAGTCATTTTAATAAAAACACTCTCCACCTAACTATTCCATCACATTTATTACTTACACCTAAAAGATCCTACGCCTAAGAATCGTTCATCCAATCGTGTTTTGATCATCAAAGCGTAAGTGGATTAATGTTTCTAACATGTTTTAAACATTGGTTTTGATTTTCAAATGAATCCAACGGTCAAATCTACTTATATGGTTGATTTTGTGTTCTTCGCATATGCGTAAGAACACATGATCATGTGTTGTGTGTTTGTGGTCAAAAAGATCGTGTCAAAACGTTTTTAGAACATCAAGGATATACTTTTTATCCTCAAAATGCACCCAGAAACACGAATTGATGGCTTTTCAAAATTAGGGTTCTTAAGTCGAATTGGGTGTTTTTCAAATGTGATGGTTTTGGTCAATAAGGTTATTGTGTGATGTTCATATTGTGTTGTATTAAAGATTTCCAGGCCCTATAACAACCCAGAAACACTAATTAAGTCAGAATTAGGAATTAGGGTTTAATGTTCTTGTGTTTGGGTATTTTTGATTCACCACGAATTGGATGTTAAAACTTGGTTATTAGACTCTCACAACCCCTAAGACCTACCAGAAAATGTTTGGTGCAAACCCTATGGTTAGAAATCATATGCGTAATTCTTAACCTCTAGGGTTTTGACCTACGCGTATATCGCTCACGCGAATCGCTTAACAAGTGTTCATGCCATGATTTGTTGTTAAAATGAATTTATGTGTTAATATTGATGATATGATGGTTTTATTTCGTGCTTGTTACTCGTAAAACTCGTAATCAAGGTCCTTGTTACTCACGCATAAGGATTACCCTACGCGTAGTCGTTATGCGTAAGAATAATCCCACGCATAACTATTACGCGTAAGGTTCTACAATGGGACCACGGCGTATCCCGTGAAGGATACGCGTGAACAATGACCTCCCACGCATAAGGTCCACTCTTACGAGTAAGCCTTACGCGTAAGGTTTATATACGCCACGGCGTAAGCTCTCACGCTTAAGGTCCCTTTTTCCTACGTGTAACTTTTCTTACGCGTAAGTTAGGATCCCACGCGTAAGCTTTTCGCTCACGCGTATATCATATATGTTTACGCTTAACTTTGCCAAATCTACGCCTAAGCTCGGATTGACCTTCATTATGAATTGTTACGTGTACAAACTTGTTAATAAACAAATCATATCGTCACGAATCCAATAATGTCACTAATAAACTTAAACGTTTGATATGTTGTGAACTATAAGTGATAACATAAACTTTAAAACTTAAAGTTAACTAACTCACGAAACATTTCACGGCGTCATTGGACTATTGGACAAACAAGTGACTTAGGACTCGTAACAATCATTGACATCGTACATTCAATAACTAGACAATAAAACCTTACGTTGACTAACATTATGTCTTTCGATATGTTGGTTCTTTTGGCTAATGTTATCTCGGATCACGACATGGTCGCTCAAATGCATGTGGATGCACCGAAGTTCTCACAATTGCCGACATCTTCCTAATGGCTATCCTAGAAAGATTGGAAAGAACAACCTCGTGGTTGACTTTGAAACCCTCACATGCTCGTAATCTTCTTGTCTCATTCTTTGTGGATATTCTAAGGAATCATCCCTACCGAACATGCTCTCACACTGCCACTGATGCGTAAATCTACATTCAAAGAATTACGGAATTCTATGCTGAGAGGATCATCGTAAAAGTGCGTTGAATGTGACACTTAATCACAAACAAGTCACCATCACTCCTGCAGACTTACGGACCGTTCTCATCATTCGGACATCGCTCCAACCAACTTCTTTGCTACACCCTTCAAGAGACAGTTACGCAATTTCTTATTGACATTGGCTATGATGAAGCTTCAGGATTATTACTAAGCATTCTCACGTGGAGCTTAAGAACATTCCTCAACCGTGGAGAACCTCTACATCATCATTACCAAGTCATTTTCGGTCGTGGCGGTGGTTATGAGCATCCTAAGCTCATGGAACCGCAAATCTTGGTCTCGATCAATAAGAAGGACATCGAAATCGAAGCATCGATATGGGAGGACATGATGCTATTTCAAAAGAAGCTTGGCTCAAAGATTCCCTATGTCGATACACAAAGCTTTTGATCCGTAGAGCACTGGGCTTAATCACGATATCCCAAGAGGCTCAATGACCCCGACAATCACGACTTGTTGTCCGAACCTATCCTTTCTATCGTAATCAAGGAATCGACAACCAAGAAGCGGTGCCGTCTGCTCGATCACCTTCTATCTAAAGAACTCAAGAAGCTTGAAACGTACAAAAGGTATCTAGTAGCAAAGAAAAGAAGGCAAAGTTGGTCATCTTGATGAAAAACCTTCAGAACTCCTACTCGGAGAACCAAAAGAGGAAGTGCCGAAGTGCAGAAGTTCTCGAAAGTCAAAGGAAGTTTCCCAAAGGAATCCTCCTCGCAAAAGGATTGTTCCGTAAAGGAAGTCGAACCTATTCCCACACCCAAACCGCAAAGAAAGCTTGTGGACGAAAGCTCAAGGTACTTGAATTAGAAGAAGAGATTACATACTCAAACCGCAAGGATGACACTCCATTAGTATCGAAACCTCCAAGTCCTATAGTGAACATGGCAAAGGGAAGACTCGGTGCTTGTGCCATATGATCAAAGCTCAAGCTCGAAAGTGATGAAGAGCAACTGGATACTTCATACGGGAAGAAGTTTAAATTGTTAGACACCTTAAAAAGGTCAAGAATTTGCAAAATACCAAATGGGTGACCCGGAGGATCAAGTGGTCTTGCCACTCTTCACTAGATCCCGATGCGGTTAATCAACCCGATAAGGGATCGGTGCCACCACTCTTGTGCAACAACAAAAGCTTGTGGAGGATACTATCGAATATGAGTTTGAGAAACCCGAACCGAGAAGTCCGAGATAGATAAAGATGTTGATTATGACAAGTTGCTTCGGAAAGTCCTACACGCTCACGTAAGGAAACTTCGAACCGCCCAAGGACCCCGAGTCTCCTCATGTCTCTTCCTCATCGACTCATCATCTCACTCTTCCCAACCACCATAAAAGAAATCAACCAAATCAACATCCAAATCGTGAAGAAACCACCTCGATCTTGGATTTCTCATACTCATGAAAGAATTGTGAAAGTCACAAACAAGTCGGAATGAAAGACATGCTATACAGAAGCTAAACTTTCTCAATCAAAAATACAATATCTACATGACGAGAATGACAAGATGCAAGAGGAAAGGAAGTTTATCCAGAATTCATGAGAAGTCATCGTCAATGATCAAGGTTACACTCACAAGTACCTTGAGGATATCACCTCTAAAGTCACAAAGGATTTGGAGAAGGCGAGAAGAGAATATACTCACAAGTTTCTTCTGACATCGTCCCGGTGTGACTAGAGAAGTATTTTCCATACAACTCACTCCAAGCATCGTCGCATTGGTTAAACATATAATGGCCAAAGAAGTCGATCTTTACGAAACCGAGTTACTTGCTAAACGATAATGCAAATGTCAAAGCGATCTAGAACATTTACTCGGATGAAGCTAAATTTTTGAAGGTCTACTTGACTTTCAACTCGATCATCATGCAAGGAGTCACCGATCAACCCAAACGGCCAAGAGATGACGATGATACGGACAAGGACTCGCACCTAAACGTCGAAGCGATCGGTGAATCTTCCTCCATGCTACCTCCTCCTCAACGGACTCGCTCAACAACGATCGCCTCTCGTTCTTCCGCCGATAAACCTCGGGATTACGAGTTACCGCCACGATCTCGTAAAACCGGTGATTATTTTGAGTATACGGGTGGTGACGATGAGGAAGTCCGTGAGCCCTACAACAACCCGCCTCTCCCAAACAAGTTCAAACCGAATCCTCATCTAGGCCTAAGAAATGAAGAAGAAGGCACCCACACCGACGTCAGATCATGGCTAGATGAAGATACAACGAAGAATTTGAATGGTTTCTACACTTGTCAACTCAACTCCTACCCCAAGAAGGTCAAGATCGGTAGACGGAAATACATTGGAGCATACTAAAATTCTGCAAGAAAAGTTCCATGTGAAGAAGATGACGAAATCCGAGTTGAGGCGAATCAAGAATGAAGCTTTTCAACTGTGGAAAGATAGCTCGAGAAAGTGCCATCGAGGTCGAATATCACCTTGAAAACATTGCTCGAGCTATGTCTAACAACATGGATTAGCTCAACCCGAAGCAAACATCGACTTCACAAAGCGGGACAACCCTCCATACTACATGATCGGTCAAAACCTCTACCAACAATTGGCCAACCAAATGAACCTAGGATCCCATTCGGATATTTCTTCAACAAAGACTTGGAATTTCTTCTACGGTGGTGATGGATCAAGGAAATACACTACATCTTTGACACTTCCATTCCCAAAGAGCCTATATACTCTAACCGCATAGCTATCGAGGAAAGAGCTAATCACTTGTTCTCCAACAAAGTGGAAGCTTACGACCGAGATGCAATGTACGGATTCATCATTGGCGGAGCGCCAAGAATCTACTACATGAAGTCGCCAGTTGTAAGTCTCAACATGCAGGTGTTCGGTACTAAGGATATCGTTGCCATCAAACATGTTGCTCTTTCATTTAAGTGGGACTACACGTCCTAAAGAATATCGTGGTCAAACGACAAGATGAAAAAGATTATGCATTCTCTCGAGGTCGACTTTGAGAATTTGTCTATCAACGACATTGAAGACATGTACCTTGCCAAAGCACGTGGTCGCATGAGGCAATTTTCAACCAAGTACAACATGAATTCATCAAGTCACCGCTCATCTTAATCGACGCATAGTCATCAAGGAACGTAGAAGATCTTCAATGGCGGTTGAATCTTATCGCACCCGTGTCAACTTCACACCACCTCGGCTAGATCTTCCCGACATCAACCGACTCTCACAATATACACTCTTCACAAACCTTTCAAGCGCCATTTACCGTAGTGAACTACAAAGAAATTGCTTAATGGCGTGTAGTGAACTTCACAAGTTTGGGGATCACACTTTGAAGATGGTTAGGGACGGATTGGCTTATAGGTTGAAGGATATATGACAAAAGATTGGGTCTCCTAAGCGATGGAATTCTCGGGATCGAAGGGATGTGAGGAGGATCATCGAATGATTGATGAAAGGTTGTTTCGAAGGATCGCCTGTAATGATGGAAAGCTTTGTTGGTGGTCGACCCAAGATTAACATCACCGCTATCAATGCGGTTCATACTCCCGCAACATCACCGGACTTCTGGTACCCTTGAATTGTTTCCTTCATTATTACATTTGGATGTGTGATTATTTATGTCGATGGCTTGTGCACACATAACGATGTACAACCCGTATTTGTCAAGAAAGGACCACGTGGTACGCTTGATGCCACAATCCTTATAAAAGGAGCGAAAGCTTCTTACTTTTGAGTAAAACCTATCAAACCTTTCATTTTTCAAGGTTTTGCTCAAAAGAACAAGTACTTCCCCGTATGTTTTTCATAACCTCAACCGTTTATATTACTTGTTGAGGGGGAGTATTTGAATTAAAACTTCTTTCACAAATTGTTCACAGTGGTCACTCTTCCCACAACACTCGAAATGGTCATATTTATTCTCAACTGTTCAAAAATAACATTTTATATGCCATTTTTGAGGGGGAGAAAATTATGTAATAAGAAATATGTTGTGTAAATGCAAATGAATCTTTGTGTAATAGACTTAACCAACAATTGTGGTACTAAACTGTTAGTAACTCGAAAGACTTGTCGTGGACGGGTAATAATTTCAAGCTAGTTCGCTAGTAATGTAAACGTGTCTCGAAAGGACTTATCCGAGTAGAATGTACCATTCGAGAAACTCTTGGTAGACATGAACTCGACGGGTTTGACAACCTTTCAAGGTTTGTTTACACCTTCAAGGTAGTTATTAGAGCTAGTTGTCACCTAAAAGTCGACAATGTAACTCTTTAACTATGCAATGTAACCGTGTCTCATGGGGATTGTCTATCTTGAGTGGATCAATTCAAAAGTGCGCTCTTTCCTCATTGTGAAAATAACCGTTAAAACTCTTAAAGCACATATGGAGGGGGAGTATTTATGCAAAATCTTATCTCAACAGTGGTTCAAAATGTTTTTCATTCACAAACACTTTGAGAGATTTTTCAAGTAAATGGTTTTATGGCAACATAGGTTAGTCATGGAGTGATAAGGTGACTAAGGTTAGGAATAACCGTCCTACGATCCACCAGATCTGGAGGGATCTACCCAAGGATATCACAAATAGTTAGTACTTAGAAGTCCTTAGGTATGATTATAAAAAGGAGAAAATGAGAATCTGAGAAAGAAGGAGTTGAAGAATTAAAAAAAGAAATGCAAAGAAAAGGGTGAAAAGAAATAGCCCTCCAAATTATTCAACTTAGGGAAGACACCGAGTTCAATTCATATGCTCTTGGTTGTCACTTAGTAACACCGGTATTGAAGATTAAAAGTCGTCATGGACCCAGGTGACGCATGCACTAAACCTTCTTAGCCACTCAAGTTTCTCTCATCGAAGCTTGTTTCATTCTCACAGGGAACCCTACGTAAACTATTGGCTTTCTCTTGAGATCGCCGGTATTGAAGAAGGAGACCCTCTCCTAGTCTCCACTCAGAAAACCAAAACGCACTATTGAGTCTAGAGCCACGAGATTCATCAAAAGATCTCTTAGGAACACTTGACATTTCATCACTTGTTGATCACCAAATAAGATCATCGATGGTTCATATCGAGTCCTTCACGGATCTTAGAAATGTCGAGAACATTTATGAGAGGTTCACAACCGTGATCCTCGGTGATTGAATGGAAACTCCGCCAGATCAACATCAAAGCCTCGACAAAGCGGTCACTCGGTAACTCCCGTGGATTACGCTTAGTGTGTCTCAAACGGTCTCTGATCGTGAGGTGATGCTTGGTGTACCTCGGCGACTCATCTCGAATCTGTAGATGTACCGGTACATCGTGTTATCTCACTTGTGGGACTCGGTTCAGAACGACCTTTGTAAGAATTAGATTTGTGTTTTCACACTATGTGTTAACACTCTCAAGTTCAAACTTGTAAGTGCCAAATCGCTTATTACTAACCGCTTGAAATGTTTTCTTCTTATGGAAGCTCGGAGCGGGATGATCGTGCAAATTCTTCTCATGCTCACGCCAACATCATCACTAATGGAAGTTCTATCCAAAAGCAACACAACAATCGAGAATGATTCTTCAACAAATCAAAGAATCTACAAAGTTAAAGACTTAAAGAACTTCATCAAGATCGAATTCCAACATCAAAGAGCGTGTGAGCATGTTGAAGAATGACGGGAACATCAGAAAAACAAGGCACTGAGGCGCACTTGATGCGCATAACAACATACTATCACTTTCATCACAAAGAATAATGATCAAAGAACAAAGTTAAAGATGACGTCAAAGCATAACCGCTCAAAGAAGACAATTTTCTACACCGGGAGATTGTTCGAATCAAGGAAATTCTTCTCACAAGAAAGAAGAATGTCGAAGAAGTCGAGCTACTATTACATCAATGCCTTCACCGCTCATCACCAACTCTTGAGGGGAGATTGTTGGAATCACTCCTAAACTATAATTCAAGTGTTAGTTATTCTTATGTAATAGGTAGCTTATTATGGCCTTTATGTTTGTTATTAGCCTTAAGCTTGTGTAGAAGGCCCATGAGCTTAGGCCCATGTCCATTAAGGAAAGGATGGCTAGGAGTGTTGCCCTAGCTTTCCTCCTATAAATACCTTATGTAAACCCTCACTTGAGGGTTGGTTGTTCAATATTATATTTCATTCACTCCTTACGCATAACCGGCCACATTCATACGCGTGTGTTTGTTTGGTTTATTGTTCAATCGCCTTTATCTCTTTCTATGTTGCTTGTGTTGTAAAACTAGTGACCTAACAGTTTCTTTGTTACCATCTAACGAGTTGCTGTTATGATCTATCTTTTTTATTTGTTACTTGGTTGTTATGGGCGATCTAAAACCTATCCCTAACTGCCTTTTATTCATTATTATGGATCGATCGTTTGGATAGGGCTGCTCGCAAGAATGAAACCCTAGTTTTAGGGTTTCGTATTTTCTGGTTTTGATTGGTCCTGCTGTTGTGGCGATGTTTCTGCACGTTCCCTGCAAGTTGGATTTTTTAATCCATTCTTTCTTGTGGGTCGATCTGCGGATCGTTAATGGTTCTGGTATGCATGTTCCTGTTCGATTTGATGTCTATGATATGTGGGTATGAGAGAGGTGCAGGTTCATGGTACGTAAGGTCTGTTTAAACCCTATGTCATGATTGATTCATTAGTTTGTTCGTCGGTTGGGGCAAATCAGTTGTAAGTTAGGGTTTTGTTAAACCCTATTATTCGTTATATTGGATCCTGTTGGTGTGGTCGAACAAACATTATTGATGATGCATAGGATCGAGTATATCTGGTTGTGTATATTAGGGTTTCGTTTTGCCCTATTATTTTGGTTTGTGCCACCTAAATTTTGATGTTGATTATGTTTATGGGTGGTTTATTCATGCTGATTGTTGTTGTCCTTGGTCATTATTGGAAGTGGTGCCCATGGCTTGATAGTTGCAGGTTGGTTGCATTGTGTTGTTGTGCATCTGGATTTGTATTTGCACGACGTATTGATGATGGTTTGAAGTTGCTACTGTGGTAGTGTCTTGGTTGTCTACGTATTCTTTGGTAATTCTTATTGGTGTTTGGTGTTGCATCTAACCATACACTTTTGGAGCGAGCTTATGCTTGCTGCTCTATCCGTGGTTTTAGAGTCTATCACTAAAGGTTGTATGAAATTTGTGCACTGAATTATAATTTGATGATCCATGGGTTTCTGATGATCCTTTACACTTCTGGGTGGATATCAGTCGTGTCCTATTTTTAGGGTGCTTTTCTGGATCACATGGAAGTTGATTGGAAGTTCTACGATGACTATGTTCTTGGTGCTACATTAGTGAATCATGTTTTAATTCCTATTTATATTCACTTATATAGTCATTGTAGGTGTGTAAGTTATAATAATGGTGTGTCATTCTTATATGAGAGTCTGTAAGTGTCCTAAGGGACTGAGATGAGGGAAGTCACCCTCATCCTTTGTGTTAGGTCACCATAAGTTAACACAAGTATCAATATGTAAGAAATAAGATGAAAGAAAGATTGGTTGAACAAACACAAACACACACGTATGAAACTAGTAAATGTTTAGGCGTAGGATATGATTATGAATGAACAACCAACCTTCAAAGGAAGGTTTACATGTCTTTATATAGGAAGGGAGCTAGGGCAACATGTCTAGTCCCTTCCTTCCTTATTGGGCTTGGGACAAGGCCTGTGGGCTTTCTACATAAGTCTTGCCATTAATTACTAACATAAAAGCCTAGTTTAAGCAACCTATTACATATTAAATACTAACACTTGAAATATGAGTTAGGAGTGATTCCAACAATATCCCCCTAAGTGTTGGTAATTAATAAATGAATCCAACAATCTTGAAAAGTTGTTGGTGTTGATGTAATAGTTTCCATGACATTCCTCTTTCTTGTGAGAAGTAATGTCTTGATTCCAACAGTCTCCCCAATGTGAGGATCTTGTTTTCTTTGAAGTTTTCAGCTTTGACGTCTTCGTAGTCTTTGTTCTTTGTTCTTTGTTTAGGTGTGGATATAGTGATATTTTGTTGTTGTTGTCTGCATCAGGTCTGCTTCGTTGCTCATGTGTCTCCACGTCTTTCTCCAACATGCTCACACGCTCTTTGACGTTGGATTTCAGTATTGATGTAGTTCTCTTAGTCTTTAAACTTTGTAGATTCTTTGGCATTAGAGGAAGAATCATTCTGACATTTGTGTTGCCTTTCGAGAGAACTTCAAATTGTGTTGTTGTTGGTATGAGCATGTGGAGAATCAACAGATCATTTCCTAGGAGCATCCATAAGAAGAAAACATAATGTTAGATATTGGATTTCACATTCACATTAATATCACAATCAATATTGGAGTATATAAGTTTTAGAGAGAGAAAGGGAAATGTTCTAGTAAGAGAAAACTCATGGAAGGTTAGATTCATGAATATCCAACCTCTACCTTGAAAGGTAGATGGTATTTATAGGTTACAAAATAAACGACCTCGACGGCTCGTGGATCGTGTATACAATGGGTAAAGACCCGTCCTTCCTCCACGGTGATACACTAATCTAATCTATTCTATAAACCGACTAATAACCTCGCTAAGTAATGTAAATAACAACAAGTCTACGAGCTAACATATGCTATGTAATATTGGGGTGACCGACTCTTCAATACATGGAATTTCGATTCTAACAATCTCCCCTAAGTGGAGGTCACCTCATGTTGCACATTTTGAATTCAAGCATGCTATTCTTGACTTTGTTCTTGAGCTCGTAGACATTGCTTCATTAAAGGATTCAAGTTACGTGATTACGTGGTGAATATATCAATGTTCATCTTCAATGCATATTTCGTGGAGATAATGGAGCCGATCCACTTGATAATGAGTTTTGAGCCACTTTAAGATCATCACCACATTAAATCTCGACACTTCCTTATTGGTGTTGATATTATGTGGTGTTGTGACATTTGGACCGACATGCTCACATTCGGATCATGATATCTTCTCATCGTAGTAACGAAGCTCTGATTCATGATATTGGCAACAACAGAAGCGTAAGCATGGAGTAAAAATATCAAAGTCATTGATGCACTTATCATGATTTCTTTTGAGATGAATGTGTAGTGTGAGCATGCGGCTATGGATTGACCGCTTCATTCGATCACGCAAACGTAGGATGTTCCCGCATAAAACAGCTTAGCAATAAAGCACACGAAAGTGTCTTTGATTACTTCGTTGAATTGAGGTACACGCCCACGGTTCCCGCTGATCAAGACAAGTATCGCCTCGTGATCGGTAGGATTCCTAAGAATCTCCGACGTGGTTTCGCAATGTTCTAGCCGTTCTCAAACCGAACATCTCAAAGAAGACAACACGGAGTGAGTGAACCAAATAATTTAAGTCCACCGATTGATGAAAGAGATTTGAAAACAATCGTGTATTTCTCAATAGAAATTGTTTTTGCAATACAACGAAGGTTTTAGTGAAAATCAAGTATCAATCATATACACCTTTTGATTTGAAATCTTTGTATGCAGCCTAAGTGCTAAAGAAAGAGTTTTAAGCACAAAGATCGGTTTTCAAAGGTATCCACAATCCATAACTCGAACCGTGATTGATTCAAGAGATTGAATCGCCCCATTGTTTCTATTCGGTTGTCACATGGTTGATCTATATAATAGATCTCACATGCCACCTACCGTGAGCTTGTTTGATGTTGGCTCCGTAAGGTTTTCCATCTTCACCGTGAATATGTTCACATATCACTCGGATGTTCGGCAAAACCACAAGGAAAATGCGAGGACTTAAGATATAATCTCTTCCACATAGTGTGAAACAGAGAGTCTTCATTGAAAGTGTCCTAATGAGATTTATTTGATGATCTCGTGGCTCTAGACTCAATTTGTGCATATTTGGATCCCTGTGTCGAGACTGTGAGAGGTCTCCTTCTTCAATATCAACAATCTCTAAAGAAAGTCGATAGATAATGTCGGTTCCCGTGAGAATGAAACAAGTCCTTTTAAGAGGAACTTGAGTGGTTTGGAAAGTTGAAGTGCAAGGCCACCGGGTCCATGACGTCTTGTCTTCAATACCGATGTTACCATCGTAGTATATGAATTGAACCCGGTTTCTACCCTAAGGTTGAATAAATGGAGGGCTATTTGTTTTCACCCTTTTCTCATTCAATTCTTTTAATTCTTCAACCCTTCAAGCTTACCGAGACTTCATAGCTAGAACCTTGTTGGGTTTGTTCCAATACTAGCTCGCACTCATCCGACTCTTCCCATATCTCATTTTTCTCCTTTATCATCATACCTAAGAACTCTACACTAACTAGTGGATAGTCCTCGGTAGATCCTCCTGGTTCGGGCGGATCATGGGAACACATACCTAACCTTATCATCCTTATATCACCGCATATAAAGTAAAGTTGGTCGGTCTATTTGGTATTGTTCATCTCGCCATTGGAACCAATTGAAAACCATTTGAAAATCAATCCGGATACTTGTGATATATTATCAAAACATTTTGTACCGAATTGTTTTTGATATTTTTAGAATAAGTGCTCCCTCAACATGTGCATGAATTGTTTGAAATCGCTTTGCACACGGAGGCAAGAGGAAGAAATTACTTCTTTGATTACCATTTTCTAAAAATATCAACATCACTTCCCTAATCGAATCAAGTAGATAAAGCATTTTCGGAAGGATGAGGTTTTCAATTTTGCTCCCTCAATATGTGCATCAAGGTTTGAAATTTTTTTTTGCACATACTAGGGGAAAGTACTTTGAAGTACATCCATAATCACCAATCATTTAGAAACCATTTAACACACAATCTGGGTACCTTATATAAAAGCATTTAAAAAATTGTACCCTAAAGGTTTGAATTAGTTTTTGAAATGCTCCCCCTTAATATATGCTTCAAGATTCAAAAATTGTTTAGCACATATTAGAGAGCCGTATGCACTTAAAATGGTCATCTTATCGCATCTTTCATATTTATATCACATTTTCTCCCCCGATCAAAAATTTCAAATCCTTTGAGATTTTGGATCTCAAGTGATTTAAATATGTATGAGACAAAACGTTTGATGGAGAAAAATATGTCCAATTTTATATGATCGAAGTGGACGACATCAAGTTCCCTTTATAGACAAAAGGAAACCACAAGACATATCCTACCACTATTACATGCATTATAGTTGTTCATAGTTTGTACACCACTTAGTTACACATATTACACAATTGTAAGCAATACAAGACATAAACTACATTCGGAAGATGTCTTCACTCAGTCCTTTGAAGTAGTTTGTAATGACCGGCACGAAGTCTTCCACCTACAAAGCTTTCAAGGTTGCGATAGATCATGCTAGTCTTCAATCTTCGATACGATTGCAACAATAAACTCTTCACACCTCTTCACATCCTCATCGCACTGAATTTCGTTTTGTTCCCGGCTCATATTAATTTTGATGTCTTTCACCGAGTTTAACTCTTCTTCAACCATCCTAAGTGTGCCATCATCGAATTTGTATAGCTCACGCAATCTCATTAACATCCTTGACCCGATCTCACGGTGAAGATGACCGCTCCGGGTTGTCAATCACTATATATTCGTGGCGGTATTCATGTCCATTGGCTTCCCATTTTGGTCTTGTAAGATTGACTCGAGTCCGGTAACTTTCTATTCCCAATTGAAAGTCTCCAACTCTTAGTCGAATGACCAAGCCTCGATCCGTAGATTGACAACGGTGAGAGAGCCTTCTTCTCACGAGAAGGAAGATGATCGAGGTGACCTTGGAGGTTCAAAAGATAGAGATCTTCAAAGTCATTTGGCATCGATGTTTGAAGTCATTCTCTATGATGTGCTCTTTCAAGTCGCTCTTCAAGAACAATCTTCTTCGTAATCATACCCGTAGATAGGGAAGATCTCTAAACCAATAACACTAAGAATACGCATCCCGAACGAACACGACTCTGCGTCTCTTCTACTGTGACAACTCGTACTTTGTGTCATTTCTCAAAACAATTCATGCTTCACAATTTCATCATTTATCGTAAACTAGGTTTCATGAAGTTTCAAATTGCCAGAACCTTAATGGTTTAGTGCAATTCATGATCATATCATCATCGACATTTCATATAGACTAGGTTTAGTCTACATATCATTAGCATCATTTTCATCATGTTAGTTCATTCATGATTTTTCATTTCACATTAAACGCGTAAATTTCATATTAAATAAACGCTATCGCGTAAGTTATTATTTTGAACATTTAATCCGTTACTTCCAAAAATTATCCTGATATATTTTTATACTTACTTTTAGTTTATAAAGATAATATTTTGAGTTTACCCAGTGTTTTAAATTTATTTCGTATATAAATTGTTAAATTTATATTATTACGACGGTTTTCTTAAAAACTACACGATAATTACTATATCACTCAAATTTTACAAGAAATGTATTTTTACAATTTAGATGACCTCAATATATCTTACTTTGATCCATTAAAAATTATTTTTAGCTAAAACTACCTTAAATGCACTAATGTATATACAAGTTACCACTTATCTTAATTTACATACTTTACTTATACATTTTACTTACACATTTATATATACAAAAAAAAAATGTATTGTTGAAATTAACTCCCAAAACCGCCAGAGGGGGTGAGTCATAGAGTGGGTAAAATCTTCTTACACATATAGATATACACTCTAACCTTTCTTACACACATTCATTCACTCAAATAATTCAAGATCAAATCAAGACTTTTCTCTCTTCTCTTTTCCTCTCCAAGAACCGGCCAAACCACAAGGGTAGAAAGATTTCATCAAAAATTTATCAAGTCAAGTTTTAACAATCTAGAATACACTCTTTGTTTAGGTTTTGAAATAAAAACCTAGGGTGTTTAAGTTAAATCCCTTGTTCTAGTCACCTCATCAAGTAAACTAGTAAGCATATCATCTTCATTTTTCATCTTTCATTATCATTTCATATTTATTTCATCATATTTGAGCAAAGCATGCAAGACTTATGGATGTTTATACCACTTTTACATTGTTTTTAGAAGTTATACATATATAAGTCATCCTATAATTAATCCTTGTTATATATCACTCTTGATGATGTTTAGGAACCCATGACATCCTAAAAAGGTGTATGGTAGGATTAGAATAGCTTCGGAGTTGTTTTGAATGGATTGGAATAGGTTTAGCACGAGAAAAACTCATTTCGACAAGTCTTAAAAAGGGTCTGTCCTTATTTTGTAAATCTGGAAAATCCTACAGTAGACATAAATTTTTGGCCTAGATATTTAGAAAATATACTTTAAAACGAAACCGTGGCGCTTGAACGGATTAAACGGAGCTATAACGAAGAAGATATGAAATTTTCAAGTTTGACGATTAAATATATATATCCCGAAAATTTCAAAGATGTTAATTCTAGTTTGTACGAGTCAAAACGAGTCTTAAGCGTTATAAATTATTTTGACTTATCAAAATATATTAGTATACTTTGATACGGAAGCTAAGGACGATAATACGAGAAAACGGATTTGTAGAACTTAAACTATACACGTTTACACAAAATTGCCGTAACTTTATTATTTAAGAAAACTATATTATTTCTATTAGACAAGTGTTACGGTAAACAAGTGACCATATTGAAGGCTATTTTAACGTTGACGTAGAACTTTTGTAAAGAGATGTCTTCTAATAAAAGTGAGATCACCAAGCATATTTTCCAAAATGACCAACCGTTTGTATAGCGGAGTTGTAATGAATTAACTACGGTTGCTTAAACTTTGCGAAATTCACTTTTAAACTACATTTTGGACAAAATCACCATACTTAACCTATATTTTCTCTATGAACGAGACCTCTAGGATAAAAAATTAAATGCCAAAACTTTGAGATTATGATACAAGCTTTCCAAAACCGTTGAGTTCGTTTCCTAACGTTCGACGTACACCATTTTACGACTAGCTTTTCGAGGCCATTTTAGTCACTTTCATGAAATTTCCAACGACATTATTTTACTGATTTAAAAGTTATAATTTCACAATAAATCATTAAGAAACTATTGTAGGATGTCATTTTGACGTAAATACTTGTAAAATAATTTAAGAATGGTCAAGACGTCAAAAGAGTATTTTTCGAAAATAAGTATTATTTTCAAAACTCACAAGTGGTATAAATATCATCCGAATTTCATGCATAACATTACATCATAACTCATTACGTATCATATCATTCATAATAGGTCAAGGTTAAAGAATCACGCTACATCTCAGTGTACTCACTCTTGTCATCGTACCAATTCATCAAGTGAGTTTTCATAGCCCCGTCGTACATGTTTATAATTATTTTCAAACCTACGGGGGAGAATACATTGCACATCATTTTTATTACGATACCAAGTATATCAAATTCAATTACATTGCTTAAGTTACCACATGCCAATTGAATGTCCCCATTATATTACATGAACCGTTAATTTCATAGAAGCGAGGGTGAGTGGATAGATCTATCGAGGTGACTCCTCCATCCGGGTTGGTGGATCCCAACTAGTCATAATGGATGCATTTCATTTAATAACATTATTTGAGTTGTTTGGCAAACACTCTGTTGAAGCTAACATCATGAGCAGTCTAGTTTCGTGTCATGGACTTATAGCAATTGTAACATTTTTTTTATGTGGCATATTTGTCATACATGGTCTATACTTGCGTAGTTGTATAAAACATTTTCATAAACCTATGATTTCTCACCAACATTATTGTTGACCGTTTAGCAATGTATTTTCGTGTAACTAAGGCATACTCATCATGGCATGGTTAAGGAACCCTTTTTGAGTCGCGTCGACTTATCTCATTGTATATTATGGCATTTTCTTTCAAAACATCGTTTGGACTTGTAATATACTTATATTTCCATAAACTTTATCAACTTTTGGGACCTATTTTGTAACTCTGAATGTTTTAAATTAATATCAAACGATGTTTTTAAACGACACTTTAGGTCGTTCAATATAACCTGTGATTGTGATGCTATGACAATCAATCCCGTGAATTCCATTCCACGCAAAGCAGTAATTTGGGGTGTGACATCGGCACTATGTCTTTCGATGTAGAATTCCTTCTTCTTGAACCACCAATGAGAGATCCCATATGAAGCGGCAATGTCACAATTGGTGCTCTTTGTCTGCCTAGAATTGATCTGGAACCAACTGTTCGAGACCTTGATCATTGTAGGTAGCTGCCTTCATCTTTGAAATTGATAGAGCAGGTCTTCTTTCAGAAGTATGTCCACAGAGATAGTCCAGATCATGGTTAAAGAAGAATTTCGCACGAATAGTCATAAATCCGTGTTCACCGAGAGGAAGAGGGTTGTTCACATCAAACCTATTGATCATTCACCAACTTGATCATTCAACATTCTATAGCATTCCTCCATTTGATATTGAAGGCGATTAGCATCCGAGTGGAAGACTTTAACTATTTCATGTTGGACCTTCAATATCTTTAGGGGTGATAGATGTGATTTCCTTCTTCTCACGTAACCACTTTATAAAGCTCCCCATGTCCTGTGAAGTGAAGAAGAGAGTCTTCTGCTGGAGCTTCATAATTGGAAATGATAGTTGAAGCCCAATTGTTTGCTGGATTAGTTGAATCAGACTCGGGAATAGACCATGAAGGCTCAGGAGTTTGAGGTTTATCTTGAGTAAGCCAACTTTGAGTAACGTCCTTTGAAGGTGTAGTTCTAGCCGTTTTGATTCGTCTTCCTTCAATATAGGCATCCAACCAATCTTCATCTTTCGTAATTTTTGGGATGTGTTTGGTAGAGGCATCATCATCTTCAGAGTCAGATTCTTGAGCAACAAAAGATTCTTCATTCATCATTTGCTCTTCTGGAATAGTAGGGATGGTTGGTGTAAACCGGTAATCGACAGTGGTTCTTTTGGTAGACATATTATGATGTTTTTGACCACTTGAGGTACTTGTTTGTTTCTGAGTGGTTGGAGGTGGTGATGGTGGGCTTACATTGTGGAAACTGGTTGTTCCTGAGGATCCCCCAACTCCAGATGTGCCAGCACCTCCTGTAGGAGGTGGTGGTGGTGGCTTGGGACCTCGCGACATATCTTTTGAGTCCATTGGGACAACCCTTCTTTTCTTCTTTGCCTTCTTTTCACGATCATCAGCAACAAACCGCTCATAATCGTCATACTTCATGGATTCATCGAGTGCCTCATATAGCTTCTTGTGTATATTATGCTTGTCCTCACCTTCCTCATACATTTTCTCAGAGAGAACTGATCTCATGTCAGAGATTGGCAAATCTTTGAAACGTTGTAGCAGAGGAGCCTTCATTGCCCATTCAACCGCATCTTTAATATCAGCTTCAATTGCTTCTGTTACGATTTCATTAAGATTTAGATTCTCCAGCTTCTTGACACGACTATCAAGGTTATTGACAACAATGGGAAAGTGTCTCTCAATAGTTGCAATGCGTGACATAGCTTCTTCAAGCAGTTCCTCAGTTGTTCTAGTAGGAGTTGGTGATGCACGAGGCGGTGAAACAGGTGGGGTGGCCTGATCACTGACCGAGACAACTTGAATTGATTTAGTAGAAGGATTGGGTTGTGGAAGTGCAGTTGTAATAGCAGGTTCGAGTGTAGGTGTGATTAACGGTGATGACCCAGCAGTAGAGTCAATTGGTGCAGACATCAGAGGAATCGAAGAAGTATCTTGTTGAATAGTGACCGAGAACATGGACTGAACTTCTTCTTTTTCATTCGTTTGCTTATCGGATTCAATGTCAGAGGGACCGTCTTTCAAGAATTGGTCACCGTAAGTAAGGTCTGTATCCAGATTTTTAAGTGAAGAAAGTGATCCAGTTGACATGTTTGTTTCATCAATATGCTTGAGCATTTCAGATCCAGTCTCGACGTTCCTCTGTGGATCAACTGTATCACTCACTGATTTAAAGACTGGTGTCTCTGTAGAAAAAGGAGTCTCCTGATCTTCTTCTTGTGCTTCATAGGACGCGGGAGATTCAACTGATCTTTCTTCCTCATCAAGATCCCTTTCGGTTGTATCTTTGGTGTAGATGAAGATACGACATCTCTTTTCTTGAGAATAAACCGGGTTGTTGTTTTGGAAGGTGGGGAAGAAATATTCAGTAGCATGTGTGCGGCTTGTTCTGCTTCTCCTCCTGCAACTCCTTTACCTTTGTCTTGTGTAACAAGGTTGATATAATGAGATGTTGACTCAGGTTCTCTTAATGTGATACCTCCCACTGGTGGTCTCTGAGACTCGTTTAGGCTGTCAAGGCTTTGCTGAATTCCTTGTTGAAGTGCAGCATCGTCATCATCAATTGATCCTGTTACTCTTCCGGTAGCCTTGGATCCTTCATTATTTCCTTACCACTCTCTTTCTTCTCTCTTTTGTTGTGATGGAGAGACATTAGAGGCGAGCTGCCAGCCTTTTGTTTTTCTTAGGAAGGCTTGAGTATGAGGTTTGAGATTGCTTAGATTTGGAAGAGTGCTTAGCGATCTCAATCGTGATGGCGGATGCTTTCTTTACATAACTCTTGAAGTAATCCGCATTCTTTATTCCATCACTAAGCAAAGTTTCGAGGCGGCATACCAAAATCTCCTATCATGACCTTTGGCACTATATTTGAGGTTGCCAAGAACGTATTCATCATCGGCTTCATGCTTGGCGATTAAGCCACGTGGGTTGATTTGGTGTGTCAGTAGCAAATGATGGATAATTAGTTTTGAAAATCGATCTTTGGGAATCACTCTTTACCAAGACTTTTTCTTCCTTTGACATTATTCTCGAATTGATTACGCGGAGATAAAAGTATCCAAGGACAAGGTAATTTCTTCCTAGATAAGTTCAGCAAAGCCAACATTTTTTCCTTTGACAATTCCCCACAGTATCTGCATAATGGGAGCTCGAACTCAGTCAGTCCCTGAAGTTTTACCGGTTAGGCACAGGTTGAGGATTGTGACAATTGATCTCCATGGTTGATATATTTCTGCATTGATGAGTGAAGAGATCTTGGATATTTTCTCTGGGTACCCCAACTCGTCGACAAAGGTTAAAATGTCATGAATAGAAGGTGGGGAGATGAATTTGTTTGAGGGGTTTCTTGGTGTGATTTGAAGAGCATCCTTGAGGGTTTCAACAGAGATGTTATACGACTTGTCTTCAAGCATACACGAGTATGAAGCAGAAATCTTTTCCCAAGTGACAGTTTTCCAGAATTGCTGAAGGTAGATGGATGGGATAGGACACCGCTTGGTTAGTGCATTAAAGAAATTGGTGTCCTTCAAGATGTCGACAGCTAGACGGTAAGTAGGGTTATGTTGCCCTCTGTCAACATCTAAGAAGCAGTTGCTCTTAGCAATTGGTACCCATTCAGCACGTGGAACTAACTCTTCATCAGTCAGAATGACATTTTGAGCATATGCGTTATGAACCTCAGAGGATGTGATGTCAGCCATTGAGATCTGAATGTTACAAAGACAACATAGACCATATCCAGAAAAACAGTTAGGGTAAGTTGCAGTTATGGTGAATATGGAGATCAGGAAGTGGCCAATTAAACGTGATTAGTATGCAGAAACTTATGAGTGTAGCATGTTATTTTGAAGAAGACATGATAGGAATACCAAAGGCGAATCATACACAATCTATAATTAGCATTGGAATTATCATTTGAGCAACTCACACAACACACTACACAAGTGACATGCATACTAATTGAAAAAAAATGAACTTATAATATGACCACCAGAATCAGTTATCATGCATAGAAAACAAAGCAACTCGCAACATTCAATAAGCACGGTTAGCACGCAAATAAGACAAGTCGCATAAGGCAACTCGCGTGAGTTAACAAGCTTTAGACAAACAAATTGTGGTCAACATATATGTCAACTCGCATTTCAAACATGAAGCAAGTCGCATAAGGCAACTCGCATATGATGACAGATGTTAGCCTAGTTGAATCGCATTCGTTACAACATATGAGGCAAGTCGCATATGGGAACTCGCATGAGTTAACTCGCTTTGGTCAAACATTGAATGGTCAATATGTCTACTAACTCGCATTATAGACGAGAAGCAAGTCGCATATGGCAACTCGCATTTGGCAACTCGCATATGATGGAACATAACAAGCTTAGTTAACACGCTTTGGAAACTCGCATAAGATACATTGAATCTAGACAGAGTGCATAGGGATAACAACACGCATAATCAGCATAGCAACTCGCATATAGCAACTCGTTTAAACACACATTTAGAACCAACACGCATGTAAGAATAACATTACCAAATCATCAGCCCAACTCGCATACAAGAAACCAAAGCAACTCGCTATTAATCGACTTAGAATGTGTAGCATCACTTAATATCACGAGACCACAACTACATGTTAATCCCACAGTTAAAAACACAGAAAGGTAGTAAATCCTACATCCTCTATTCAGACCAAATATCACGTATAAATCCTACTCGAAGAAAAAAAAATTCTCTACAAGCATAATCAAGAGTTTAACAGGAATAGGCAAAGTATGAGATAACATTTAAATGAGAGTATTAATGCTATAAAACAATAACAATTAAACCCAAGCATACAAACCTAATGTCCAAACGATTGATCAATACGAGAGACGAGTTGAAAATCTGCAAAAGGATTGGGAATTGGATGTTTTAGGAACACAACTTTTAAATGTATGAATGTAAAAGTGATCACATAACAATCAGCCTACCACACAATCTTGAATAGCAACTCGCTTAAATGAAGGTTGAGAGAGAGAGATATGCGTGTTTTTGACCAAATGGGTATTTTAGGTTTGACTATGACTCAACACGCATACATATGAGATAGTTTAAGCGAGTTGACACAATAAGTCCCTCTACTTTGTAACTACAACTCGCCTAAAAGGTACACAGATATAGGAAATAGCACTTTTGGTCCCTCAACTTGTCAAAGCAACTCGCATGTCATACTAGCAACTCGCATATCATACCAACATACCACCATACTCAAATAAAATTACTCAAACATAAACCTCCCCACATAGTATACAACATCCAACTTAATCACATAAAGTATGCATAATGATTCAGCTACAGGTGCACATTCCTCCCCCTCAATCAATGATATGATGATAATAGAAATCATTGATTGATTAATAATAGAAAGAAAAAGAAAAATAATAGGAAGGGTTATTACAAATGCATTCGAACTTCATCTAAAATCCCGTGACATTGTTGAATGACATTTCTAGGATCGTAGATGTTATCGATGATGAAGCTAGTGTCAAGGAGAAATAATGAATAAAATAATAATAATAAAACTAAAGTGCAATAAAGAGAAATAAAGTAATAATAGTATTTTTTTTTTTTTTTTTTTTTTTAAATAAATGAGTACGAGTCGACTTGAGATAATCGAGAGTCGAGTATGAGGTGTATCAATTTTGACAGCTACCATTCCAGAATGAGCATTCTTCAGATCTGATGGAAACCAGGTCATGAGGTTCATGAACGAATTGAGCATAATACCTGAAACATATTGAGGAGACATTGCACTAATAGCAAATGCATTATTGCACATGGATGGGTTAGTGACAGGTATATTCTCTATATTAGAATTAATACAGTCAGGCCTTGGAGTATCTTTAGTAGACATCTCCTTGTGTTCATTGTTCATGAAGGTTTTTCCTGTGGGAATCCATCTGAAGCAGCTTCTAGGCAAGTAAGTCCGTTTGATACCAGTAAACTTAAACAGTCTACCAAGAGGGAACCCATTTAAAGCAATTGCTAACGAGTTAGATGAGGTAAATTCACCTCGACTATTTGTTCTTTGCATTTAGATTGCTTCTTAGTGGAGTGGTCGACAATTGACTCCTTAAATTCCTATTCTCATATTTTTGAGCAATTTGTCGAGACCGGTCTTTCCTCATGTTGCGTTGAGTTAGTGAAGTGATTGGATTCGACAAAACCTTAAAATTCTCAACTGGGGAAAACTTAGACTTGAGTTAAGTTTTTACATCTTAAATGCATTGAGTTGCCTAGTTACGTATGCGTTTAGTGGTATTAAGAACAGTTGATTTCTCCAAGGTTGAGGACTTTGTGAACTTAGTATACACTATATTTCCTGTATTTTTCCTAAGCTCATTTCTTAAAGCAACGATAGTGAGACTCTTATCCTGAACTTGGTTTTTAAGGGCATCAATGTCCGATGTCATGGAGTTGATTTTATCAATCTGTATGGTCCTACACTCCAAGAGGTTCTTCGTTAAGGATTCATTTTCTCTTAGCAGTTTTGCAACACAAATGGCCAGTTCCTCATTTCTAGACTTAAGGGTATCACAAGAATCAAACATAGTATCAGCATTCATGTTCAATTGAATGTCTGATATTTGTTTTTTCAGGTTACAGATGGTTGAGTCTTTGTCTAGAATCGGGTTTTAATCGATTAATTTCAAAAATTCACGGAATTCGGGAATTCGGATTTGTGCATGTATTTGAGACAATAGAATTTTCTTCCTTTAGTCGTAGTGCAACTTCCAAGGAAATGCAAGTGTTTTTCAAGAATTGAATATTTGTAAGAAAGTTCCTCAAATGCTTTTTGAAATCACATCAATTTTTCAAAACATCTGACTCGGCCTCAACCATTTCAATTGATCGACTCATGTGTATCAATAAATTCGGATGGTTTGGAGACTTTACGGATGCATTGTGTTGATCAGCTGTGGGAAGCACATCGATGTCTTCGATCATCCATTAGTCGACACTTGCATCCTCATTGCTCGAAATTGGCATTAATAACTTTACGCAGTTTGGGCTCCTCTGTTTGATTCTTTCAATTCATCGTCACTAGAGTTACCATTTGATGCAATTTCAATTTCATCGTTATAATCAACAGATGATGTTCTGCATTCGTTCAGCTTTCTGATCAAAGCATTCCCCACAGGTTCACATTCTTGATTCAATTTATCCTGGGTTTCACTTGCTTTAGCTGCTTCCTCAATGTATGTCTTCATATTGTCCATTAATTGGGTAAATATGTTGGAGAACTCATGAATTTCCATCCCGGTATGTTTCTTGAAGGAGATCTTAGTCACATGTTGATCAAAATCTGCTGAATATTCCCCATTGATGAATGTTTGAAATTGTTTGAGAATCATATGAAGTACGTCCATGGAATCATCTTTAATTATCTTCCCATTGGTGAGTTGATTCTTCAATTGTTCAAGGTACTCAAACAATGTATCTACGAATGAAGGCAAATCGACGAAAAGGGCCTCGCATGTCCGATCCATGGATGAGGATAACACTTGTGATATGTGGAATGAAGCGGTATGTAAGGTTCAATGCTACATTCAACATGTAATTCTTGTTGCGATTCATTTGGGTTGGACACAAGGTGTGATGGGTTTAGATCATCAGTTGTAGGATTTGTTAAGGTCATGCATTCTGAATAGTACATGCTTTGTCTGCAGTCCGCTAAATCATACAGTTTGAGTACTTTAGAGATCACTGGATCCGTAGATTGAGCCATGAGTGTTGGATTCCACGGGGTTTTACTATTCTTTGATTAAACCGGGAAATTGATTCTTTCACGGGATTTTACTAAACCAAAAGAACAACCGTAAGAATGTAACACGGAGAAGAAAAAGGTCTAAATGAACAAGTCACTAAACACACAACTCGCATAAGCATTCAACTCGCTAAATAGCCAAGTCGCATTAGCATCAACTCGCAACACACTCAACTCGCTTAATTAATCAAGTCGCTAAATAGCCAACTCTCTATAGTCTCAACTCGCAACACAATCAACTCGCTTGAACACTAAGTCGCTTAAGTTAACTCGCTAACGTTACAACTCGCTAAGTAGCAAGTCGCTTTAGATCTCAAGTCGCTTAAAGAAACAACTCGCTTAGAACCCAAGTCGCATAAAGATCAACTCGCTAAACAACTAAGTCGCATGTACCAACTCGCATAAAATAACTAAGTAACTCGCTTTGAAGAAATGTGAATTCGAGACTCAACTCGCTTTGTACAATCTTCAAATATAACCAGTTTATCAATCAAAAACAACCAAACCACAATGATTTAAGCCTTCTAATTCAAAACCTAAGCACATATGATGATCCTAAACACAAAAGTACAAGCAAAATTCAAACTTTACCACTAGAATTTGTCCAAATGAATCAAACTCTCCTAAACCCTTAATACACCAAAAACCTTATGAAATCCACCAAAACAAAGAGCATAAAAGATGAGTGATCAAACCATGGCTCTTGATACCAATTGTTTGATATTGGATTTCACATACACATTAATATCACAATCAATATTGGAGTATATAAGTTTTAGAGAGAGAAAGGGAAATGTTCTAGTAAGAGAAAACTCATGGAAGGTTAGATTCAAAGTGAACATCCAACCCTCTACCTTGAAAAGTAGAGGGTATTTATAGGTTACAAAATAAATGACCTCCTGACGGCCTGTGGATCAGGTATACAATGGGTAAAGACCCGTCCTTCCTCCACGATGATACACTAATCTAATCTATTCTATAAACTGACTAATAACCTGCTAAGTAATGTAAATAACGACAAGTCTACGAGCTAACATATGATATGTAATATTGGGGTGACCGACTCTTCAATACATGGAATTTCTGATTCCTAACACATAAGAATGGGTTAGTGATAAACACCAATCGATCATTGTGGTCGTTTCTTAGAGAATTGACCACTACGATTTTTCTTCTGATGAATGTCTTGATTCCATTCACCTTGGTCGGCTAATCACCGTCCGAATCCCATAAGGACGATTGGCATTACATTGAACAAGTTCAAGTAATGACCCACATCTTCGTGTTTCGATTATTGAAAGGAATCTCCTTAGCGAGATTTCCAAAGACTTACAAGTTCGAACTTGAGCGTGTTAATAGCATAGTGTGAAAACACATATCTAATTCTAGCAAAGGTCGTTCTGAACCGGAGTCCCTCAGTAGGATAACACGATGTACCGAAGTACACCTACAGATTCGGGTGATTCACGAGGTATCTGAAGCATCACCCCACGATCAGACCGTTTGAGACAACACTAAGCGTAACCACGAGGAGTTACAAGTGACTCGCTGTCGTGGTCTGTTTGATGTTGAGCCTGGCAGGAGTTTCCATTCAATCACTAAGGATCACAATTGTGAACCCCTCATAAATGTTCTCGACAGATTGCAAAGATCTATGTAGGACTCGATAATGTATCACTTGCATCCTTAATGTTGAATGACATGTGATGAAATGTCAAGTGTTCCTAAGAGATCTTTGGATGAATCTCGTGGCTCTAGACTCAATAGTGCACTTTGGTTTTCCTGAGCAGAGACTAGGGAGAGGATCTCCTTCTTCAATACCAGCAATCTCTAAGAGAAAGCCGATAGTTTACGTAGGGTTGCCTGTGAGAATGAAACAAGCTTCGTTGAGAGAAACTTGAGTGGCTAAGAAGGTTTAGTGCATGCGTCCTTTGGGTCCATGACGACTTTAATCTTCAATACCGATGTCATCTAGTGACAACCAAGAGCATATGTATTGAACCCTTGTGCGCCCTAAGTTGAAAATTTTGGAGGGCTATTTCTTTTCACCCTTTTCTTTACTTTCTTTTTAATTCTTCAACTCCTTCTTTCTCCGATTCTCATTTTCTCCTTTTTATAATCATACCTAAGGACTTATAAATTCTAACTATTGGTGGTGTCCTTGGGTAGATCCCTCCAGCTTTGGCGGATCATAGGACGGTTATTCATAACCTTAGTCACCTTATAACACCATGACTATCCTACGTTGCCATTAAAACCATTTTCTCAAAAATCTCTCAAAGTGTTTATGAGTGAAAAACATTTTGTAACACTTTGAGAGTTTTGCATTTTCGAATACTCCTCCTCACGTGCTTAAATATTTTGATGGAAATATGCACGGTGAGGAAGAGCTCGCACTTTTGAATTGATCGACTCAAGATAAACAATTCCCGCGAGACACGGTTACGTTGCATAGTTAAAGAGTTACATTGTCAACTTTTAGAGACAACTAGCTCTAATAACTACCTTGAAGGTGTGGACAAACCTTGAAAAAGTTGTCAAACCCACAAAGTTCATGTCTATCAAGAGTTTCTCAAGAGGTACAATCTACTCGGATAAGTCTTGAAGGCAAATCTTTTGATGTATGACGATTCAGATCTCATCAATTCATGGGTTAAGTCTTAGCACACGAAGATTCCATCCTATTTTCAACATAGTTGTATCACATAATTTTTCTCCCCCTAAAAAATGGCATATAAATTTTATTTTTGATGAAATTTTGATATCGAATATGTCAATTTCGAGTTTTGTAGGAAGATTTCCACGAATATATTTTGTGAACAAAGATTTGTTAGCAAATACTCCCCCTTAACAAGTAATATTAACTTTTGAGGTTTTGAAAACATAAGGGGAAGTACTTGTTCTTTTGAGCAAAACTTTGAAAAATGAAAGTTTTGATAAGTTTTACTCAAAAGTAAGAAGCTTTTGCTCCTTTTATAAGGATTGTGGCACTGATGCGTACCACAGGGTCCTTTCATTACAAGTACGGGTTGTACACTGTTATGTGTGCACAAGCCATTGTCAATTATACAAATCATATTATCCAAATATCAATCAATGAAAAATTTAAGGAGTACCAGGAAATTCGTCAATAAGACCGGGAGTTCTCTCTTGACGTTGATAACTCGTAAGAGGGAAACTCTCTCTTCCACCCACAAAGCTTTCCAAATTCCGCATCTGATCACGATGAAACATCCTCTCATCTATCCTTGTGGTTATCTTCCTAGCATCCCTTCTTTCCTTAGAATTCCAACGCTTGTTTGACCCAATTCCTTGCTGTATGTCCTTCAACCTATACGCTAACCCATCACGAACCGACTTCAACATGTGATCGCAAAACTTGTGAAGCTCGTTGCACGCCATGAAACAGTTGTGGTGAAGTTCACTGCGGTAATGATGAGTGTCTAAATACTCATCATTTTTGTACTATCTAGACTGCAAAAACATCTGAAAACACTCAGAAATGCTTCAAAATGATAAAAATATCACAAACAAGTGTTTTATGTGTTTTAAATGCAAAAATGCCAAAATCGGATGAAAACGTATCAAGTTTGCATAATTGGCGCTTTAGTCCCCAAGTTTCAAAAGTTGTCAATCGGTCCTGGTCATTCCAAAACTTATAAAAAGTCATTTAAGGTCCATAAGATTCAAAAGTTGTCAAAATAAACCCTTTAAAGTTTAAAAATCACAAAATGATAACTTTAGTCCCTGAACTTTGAAAAATGTCAAAAATAGTCCTTGGTGAATTTAAAAATGGAAATTTATCAAAAATAAACCTTGTACTATTTATAAATGACAAGAATGGTCCTTATGATAAACTTTTGAGAATTTACATGTTTGGTCCCTCAAGTTTCAAAAATGACATAAAAGGTCCTTGGATACTTTAAAATGGAAAATTATATTTATAGTCCTTCTACTAATGATACTTGGCATGATTGATCCTTGGAAAAACTTTGGAAACTTGTTAAATTCGGACCTTTACTTTGTAAAAATTACAAGTTTGGTCCCTTGTGATAACTAAACCAAACGGATCCTTTTATTAATAAACCCACAAACCAAGTCCAACCCAACCCAATATATATAACCCGGCCCAAAAATTTAAAACAGAGAAACGCGCGTCTACTGTTCACCATCTTCCTCTCCACCTGTATCCACTCACCTCCCTCCACCTGCTCACTACCACATGTCCACTACCTTTCCAGCTCCTTACCCACTTCACACCCTGTCCCCCTCCACCTCCATATCCTCCCAAACTGCATTAATTGCAGAAAACCACCCAAAGACTTTTTGGCGCCAAAAGTAAAATTGATGGCTGGGATCATTTTGACTCATCCAATGGTGGTGGGATTAACTCAGAAGCAAGTGGGGAGGCCTCAGAGTCTCTATAAAGAAGAAAAGGAGCTGAGAAGAAAGAGTTAGTTAGTTTTAGAGTAGAGTAGATTGTCGCTTTAGTGTAATTTCATTTTCTAGTGTAATTTTAAGCTTCCAAGTTCTTTGTTTAAGTTATTTCAGGTGTACATGAACCTTTTCAATAAGCAATTTCGGTTCTAAGTCTTCTTTTCTATTTATGCAAAATCTTACTTATGTTCAAAATCTCAATGTGCTCTAATGATGTTTGTATCATTAATAAGGTGATAAGCCAACATAAGCTCCTCATAAAGCTTGTTTAAGCTTTTAGAAACCTTTAAAATTAGTCTAATATCAAAAGGAAAATTACCAAAATTACCAAGAAAATAGTTAAAATAAAAATCATGAAGAATGATCAAGAAAGCTGAAGCAGAGCTGGTGTTTGGATTGATTCTGGTTTAGAGCTTAGTGGTAAGCATATAGGTGTGATACTCAGTTCTTGGTTCTCAGATTTTGGCCTTAACTCAAGTTGTAAGCTTATCTCTTGATTTTTGCCATTCACTATTTTAGTTCTTAAATTAGTATAAATTCTCTTGATTCATGCTTAGTTGATGTTTGTTAGTGATATTATAACTTAAAATTAGTAGGTTGTTAGTTGAAAATCTTAGTTGATAATAATTTTAGTTAGACAGTCAAAATTAGCTTAGTAGTGATTCATAGTTATAAGTTGTTGTTTACTGTGTAATTGTGTTTATCTGATCTTACTTCATCATAATCAAGTGATTGGAATCAGTTTCATGTTGTAATTTTTGGATTTGTAGCACTAATCATATAAACTGCCTTGCTAAGGTGTGTTTGGATCAAGCTGCTTATCTGAGTTCTTGCATGTTATTGTCCTTGATTCTTGTTACTGCATGTTTATTTAGTTCAATAGAGTTCATAATAGTCATAATAAATAGGTCTCATTAGTATAAAAGTCAAAATAGAACTCAATCTAGTCTAATCATTAGCTGTTAGTGTAATAAGTCTCATATTCCACATATTAGCTTAGAATCGATAACCTAGCTTAATTTCATCTTAGTATAGCTTAATATAACATAGTCAACCAGTAAAATCAATCCTAAGTTCAATTAAGTCAAACTGTTTTGTAACTTAAAAAGTCAACATGGTCCCCTGCGCATGGGTTTGACACTCCACTTTCACAAGCTTGCATAAGCTTGTTTATTGAGTGTTGGTCGAGTATTTTGGTTGTTTGTGATGCCCATGTGGCTAGTTATCTGAACTAAGTGCTTATTTGTCCTTAATTGCTTATCTGTACTGCTTATATTGCTTTAACTTGTGCTATCAAAATAACCTAATCACTGAGCATTCAGTATAAATAAGCAACTTCTCAAGCTAATCATAAGCTCATCACTGAGCTTTAGCTTGTGATCTTTGGCTCATTAAGAAGCTAAGCAGTTCATTTTCACATTTCAAGCTTTAATTTTCATTCACAAGTCCTTTTACTAGGGCTGCATCTCAGCTTAAGCTTGTTCATTCACTCAGTTCACTGAGTGACTCAGTCAACCCACCCAACTTCATAAGCCCTGCAAAAGCTACCCAGTGGTCCCCATTGGTCAAGCTTTGGCATTTTGGAATCCTTACCAGCCCCACTTAGTACTTCAGCATTCAATAAGTTCTTTTGAGCTTATTTCATAAGCTCAATTTGTCCACTTTGGTTGCCTGGCTAGGGTGTTTGGATCTCAGTTTTATTGGAAGTGCTTATAAGCTTGTTACAAGCTTATTAGCCAAATCCAGTGAACACACTTGTTCATATCTGTTAATATACCTTATATACATAGTAATTATCCTTTTGTTTTCTTTCTTAAGCTTGTTTTAAAGCTTGTACCAAGCTTTCAAGCTTATTTCACTCACTCATATAACTGAGTGAATCAGTTTGGACCGCTCACTTCACAAGCTCTTTCTGAGCTCATCAGTGGGTCCCATACCCTCAATCTTGGTTCTTCCAACCCCCCTCCTACCAGGCTTGAACCATTGACCCTTTGTTTGGCCTAGATCATAGTGACCCCACTTGGTTTTACCTCACAAGGTTGTCCCATTTTCTGTCTCAGAATCCAATAAGCAAAGTGCTTATTTGTGTTCTGTGGCTTATTCAAGCTACTTATTTGGTTGAAACTTGTTAAATACTATATAAGTAACTTATTGGAACCAGAATCTACCCTAGTGAACTCCACATAAGCTCATTTGAGCTTATTTCCTTCTAAGTCAACACAAAAGTCAAAACTGTTGAGAAACATAAGCTTATTCAGAGCTTATTAGAGGTTTTTGTAAAAAGTCTTAGTTGTAAAAAGTGCTTATTTTATTGTGTTTAATAATTTTGCAAAAGAAAATCAAAAATAAAATAAAGTGCAAAAAGGTTGTGTGTTAGATTCGAACCTAGGTTCCATTGGTGACAAGTTCACCGCATAACCCACCTAGGCTAGCTCACTTATCAGTTATCCTTTGCACATTTTATTTCTTATAGTGGTAAACATTTTAGCTTATTTAAATAAGCTTATACGAACTAATTAGCTTATTTGTAGCTTATTTAAGCTAGCTTTTTCCTCTTTTGCAATTTTCTTATCTTTATATTATTAATAAGTATTTTATAAAAAAGTTTCAGATTTTTCCATCATTGTTTAGTATTTTTCCTAATTTAAAATAGTTTTTAAGTCTTTTTAAATAGCTTTTAATACAAATAAATTAGAAAAAGCTTTAAAAAAATATGTTTTCAATTTTTATAGATTAAGATAAATATAAAAGTCATAAAAAGTATTTTTCCATAAATTTCTTGGTTTAAATAGTATTTTCTAGCATTTTAATTAGAAAAAGCTTTAAAAAAATATGTTTTCAATTTTTATAGATTAAGATAAATATAAAAGTCATAAAAAGTATTTTTCCATAAATTTCTTGGTTTAAATAGTATTTTCTAGCATTTTAATTAGTTTTAAATAGTTTTGAATTAATAATAAATACAAAAAAAGTCTAAAAAATATATTTTCAGTTTTAAAATAAGTTTTATCATATTTTAGACTTTTCTAAGTTATAATTTCATTTTTCTAGGTTAATTTTGTATTTTCTTATATTTTAGTGCATTTTAAATTCTTAATAAATAGTTTTTAATTAATAATAATTAAATAAATAGTTGTAAAAAATAATTTTCTTTTTCTAATAATTTTCTTTTATTATTAGGATTGTATAAATGTCATTTTTATATTTGTAGGTCTTTTATTTCTTTAAAACTCACGTTTTATTTTGTACGTTTACGTAATTTTATTTAAACGTACGTTTTAGGTTTTAAACGTTCATCATTTTAAAAATAGTGATAGCGTTTATTTAATATATTTTAACTTTTTAATTTCTTTTAATTTGCATTTAAGTCACCGTAATTTGTAGATCTTTTCTTTAGGTAATTTTCCATCAATATCCATCGATCACTATCCTTAGTGATCATTCTATCATCTGAAGTTGTTTATACACCAATTCATCCTCCGTGGGACTTAACGACCAGGAATACACTATATTCCTCGATCTAAATTGCATTTGGTGTTTGGTGTTTTGAGTTTCTTACGGTTGGTCATTCAAGTGACTAGCTTCGTTAGATAACTTGACGGTTCAGCACCAATCAGGTAAACAACTCCAAACTTGGTTTCTTGAGAATGGGGTCTTGAGATAGTTGGTTGATGTCGGGAAAGTGTAGCAATGGTTTAGTGAGATTGACTTGTTTCGGTATGATTCCACGACAAGTTGAAGATCTTGACACGTTGTTGGATCACTCTACTTCTAATGAATATCAACAAGGTCGTGATGAACTGGGCTGGATATTGGTGGAGAATTGTCTCATCCGACCTTGTACCTTAGCAAGGTACATGTCTTCGATGTCGTTAAGCTACAATCTCGGAAAATCAGCCTTAGTGAAATCATATTCCTGTGCGTCTTGGCATTTGACTGTGATTTTATTCAAGAATGAGTAATCCCATTTAGTAGCCAGAGTGACATTCATTATAGCAATGATTTGTTTACCACTAAACACTTCTTTGTTCGAATTTAGAACTTGGCATCTTCTGTAGTACAAACTTCTCCTTGGCGGCCAATGATGAATACCATATTGAGCATCGATGTCATAATCCACCACTTTGTCAATGAACATCCTAGTGGCTTCTTCTTCGATGGCTGCATTGTTGGAGAAGACTGCTGCTGGTATGGTGAAGGTGAGTGACGTAGCATATTTATTGCTGACTTTGCTACTGTGTTGCAAAAATTCTAGGTAGTTGTTGAAGAAGTATTGGTAGGGAATCCTGGGTTGATCGGGTCGACCAATGGTTGATATTGGCTTGGTCCAGTCTGTGTAGTAGGGAGTCTTATCCTGTCTTGTGAAGTCAATGTTCGATTCAGGGTTGAGCCAATCAATGTTGTTGGACATAGCTCGTGCAATGTTGTCGAGATGATATTCGACCTCAATGGCATTGTTGGATCTGTCCTTTAGCAATTGGAAAGCATCGTTCTTGATTCGGCGTAACTCCCTCTTGGTCATCTTTTTGACCTTGAATTCACTGGATAAGCTTAACTCGCTCCATAGTATGCGACCATCTACGGTTCTTGGCCTTCCGTAATCGAGGAGTGTCATCAACAAGCTTGCTAAACCATTCGTATTCTTTAGTATCATCTTCATCCAACCATGATACAACTGAGGTTGATCTTTTATGCTTTGGCTTGGAGGATGATTCTTTTTGTTGCTTTGTTGATGTAGTAGATGAGGGTGGTTGTCAGGGCTCAAGAATCTCTTCGTCGTCACCACCGGTGTATTGGAAGTGATCACCAGTTTTCTCCGATGGTGGTGGAGACTCAGAGTCTTGAGGTTTATCGGATGCAGGAGATCGTTGAGATGAGCTAGTAGTGGTAGTGGTCTTTGGTGGTGGCGGAGGCATAGATGAGGACTGGCCTGATTTCTTTGGACGTTTAGCCTTTGGATCCTTGTCCTTATCATCGTCGTCTCTAGGTCGCTTTTCCTGACCAACATCTTCCTTGCAAGTAGTCTTGATTTGATATGCAAACAATGCCTCGAAGAGTTTAGATTCATCCGATGTGAACGTTGGAGATCGAGGAGACATCTGCATTATTAGCTGTGAGATTAAGTCAGCTTCAGTGACATTTGGAGGCTCAACTGTTCTGGTTTGCATAACCACTGGCGTTGTCGTAATTGTTTGCCTAAGCATTTTCTTCAGGTAATGGTAAAGTTGTTTGGCAAACATTTCTTTAGTTACACCAGGGACAGTGTCAAGAAGGAACTTATGAGTGTAATCCCTAATCGTCTTGTCCATTTCACCTTGAATATCTCTGTTGAGGAATTGTTTGATCTGGTCTTTTTCCTCCGAGAACTCGTTCATCAAATCACCGAGTAAGTTAACCCTGTCAGCCAGCTGATTCAACTTATTGTTAACAACATTTCGTTTTCTTACTTGCTTGACAGCCTTAACGATCTTGATTTTGGCACTAGATGCCCAAGTGTCAGAGGGTTTCTTGATTGATTTGGAGGATGATCTGGTGGTTGTTTTGTTAGATGGTGGTGGTGATGAATGAGAGGATGACTCAGTTGAAGATGGGTCTTGAGGTTGCTCTGAAGATTGTTCCGGGTTGTGCTCAGGATTATCTTCAAGATAATTATCAGCCTCCTCTCGAGCTCGTGCTTCTTCCACAGCCTTTTCCTTAGCCGCTTGCTCTACATCTTCATATGTTATCTTCTCATTCTTTTCTTGTTCTTCTTCTTCAAAATCGAAAGGAACTTCATAATTTTGCTATTGTTGCTCGTTGCTTCCTTAGTGGTGGTACGGTTCCTTATTGGGTTGATTAACCGCATCAAGAACTGGTGTGGTTAGTGCTCCACCTTTGGAACCTCGAGGCCTACGGTTTGTTGGAGATTGAATTATGTAGTAGCATGTTGAATCCTCAGATGCTTAAGGGTTTTGTGGTAAGCTCTCTCTTCATCCTTTGGATCAATTTCTGCATCAGAACTATCTTCTTCTTCTTCAGCAACGGGTGTCTTCCCTTTGTCTGATTTGGGACTTTGTGGTTTATCTTCTAACCTTGTTGAGGTAGTATCATCTGTAGCAGTTTCGGAGTGATAAACCACCTCTTCAGACTCAGTATCTTCAGAATCGTCATCCTTTGGAGTTGGTTCTGGTTTAGGATTAGGATGAGCAACCTAAGAAGGGATTCTTTTCTTGAAGCTTGGATGCCTCTTTGGATACTTAAGAGTGCTCCCAGTGCTTTCAATTCTTCCAGCGCTGCCTGACCTTCTTGTCTTCTTGACTGGAACATCTGAAGTCTTTTCATTCATAAACTTGACTTTTCCTGCTCTCACTGCTTCTTGATATCGTAGATACGATGGAAGACTTTTGATTTCGTCGGTGAGAAGGCAGTCCAGTAACACTGCGCCTTGTTTCTTTGTTGATGAGTCCTTGAATCTGACAATGTTCAATGTCGACTCATACAATGCAGAGTGATTCTTGGGGTCATTGATTCTCAAGGGGATGTCCCGATTATTCTTGAGAATATTCTGGATCAACAACTTCATGTATCTGATGAAGGGAACCTTTGTCCCAGGCTTCTTGAGGTGGGACATCATGTCTTCCCAGATCAGGCTTGCATAGTCGATGTCAGTTTGTTGACCATGCCCCAGAAGATTTGTAGGTGCATGAGTTTAGGATGCTCATGACTGCTATCTCTTCCAGACACAGACTTGGCGATCATGATGTACAAAGTTCTCCACGGTTGAGGAATGTTCTTTAGATCGACCGTAGAGTGCTTGGTAATAACTCCAGCAGCTTCATCATAGCCAATGTCGACCATGAATTGCATTGTAGCCTCTTCATTAGGAATTGCTACATAGTTGGCAGGTTGGATAGCAGGTAGAAGAAGAATTGTTCGCAGATCTGCTACCGTGACTGTGACTTCTTTATCATTGAGAGTCACTGTGACTGCATCTTGACCATCAAACTTTTTCATCGTGTGCCAGAATTGATGAATGTAGATTTCCGGTACAGTTGCAGAGTTGGTTAGCATGTTGCTGTAAGGATGAGTTTTGAGTATGTCCACAGCAATCCTGCATGATGACTTTGAGCACGGGAAGTTCTCAAAATCGACCTTGAGATTGTTCTTTCCAATCATCTTGCTGTAATCAATTGGGAAGATATCATTCTTTGTGAGCTCATTTCGTGCATTGACATTTTCCATGATGACGTCCATTTCATGATCTGAAAGGTATTGAGACAAAAGAACCAACATATCGAAAGACATTACGTTAGTCAAAAGTTGATTTTATTGTCCAATTATTGAATTTGTTATGTTAATGAATGTTACGAGTCCAAAGTCACATATTGTCCAATAGTCCAAAGTTGACGTGATAAGTTACGTGAGTATGTTAATTTTGAATGTTAAAGTCCAAATTTTACTTAATCACACAACTTTTTAACTTTTGTAGTTTATTAGTGACATTTTGGTTTTGTGGTGATAAGGTTTTAAAATGTACCTTTTGAGGGTCGTTTAAGCCCTTATTTGATCACTTTTGTATCCGTTATTGCTTAATATCGTTCCTTTTCACTTTTAGGTCTCTTGAAGGCAAAGCGCTATAACGGCACTTATTTGGACGAAAAGGCGGATATATGAAGAAAATGGCCAAAGTCAAGAATCGAGACACTCAAGTGCTAAATTACAAGGGACAGCGTCCTTTGCTTAATATCGACGCCGTCGGAGGAATTTGTGACGACTCGGAAGAGAAATTGCTAAGTTTTGAAGGACGCGTCGGGCTTTAAAAAGTAGGCCGTCGCAACTCGGGCGGCCTAGATTCAATCGACGGCGTCGAAGCTAAGAGGACGGCGTCACAAGATTAACTTGCGCCAATACGAAACCCTAATGAGCGGCGACGACGGCGTCACAAATCATAAGGTGTTGTCGCACATGTAATCTTATATATAGAATCCAATTTTCGGTTTTAGAGTAGTCTTTTGGGTAAACTTTTGGAGTAAAACCTAAACCGAACCAAGGTCGTATTTTAGGGTTCTAAACCTATCTTACACCAAGATAAGTTGTTTACTTCATTAATTTAATTATGTCTTCAATTATTTGTGTGTATGCTTGCATGTTCTCCATGTCCGGCTAATTTACTTGTGTGTTTGCTTAGGAATATGAAACTTAATTATTGAATATTGATTGGTTGTTTCTTATCTTAGTTGATTAATGATCTAGTAATGCGATAGGTCATTCGTTGTACTTAATGCTTGATTAATCTTTGTGAACCTTAGGTTATAGCACTTTGAGTTGTTGTAAGCTAAACTATCCATAGAGGCCTTAGAGTTAGAGTTTATCATCCCTTGTGGGTTTTGTAGGCGAGACCCTTTGGTAACTTCAAAGAGTTAGGGAGAAAGCATACCCTACAAATTTAGACACACAACGTAATTAGGAATAAGGAAGTGACAATTCAACCACCAATAGGAGATAATTAAGGAGTAGTAAAACCTAAGTAAACACATCTTTAAACTATCATACGAGCACACAATAATTAGACATAGACTACCACCACCTTAGTTTAGATAATTAGATAATAGTAGAGTAATCGGTTGAAATACCAACCCCCCAAATCTAAAGCCCGAGATTCGTACTTTTCCTTTTCTAAAAAACATAAAAAATAAAAATAATCTTCTTCAACCCCAACCTTAGCGTAGTAACTTCTCACTAGCATTCCTATTCCCTAGAGAACGATATCAATTCCGTGGCTTACCCTAATACTACACTACAACGATTAGGTTCATCGCCTAGAGTGTTGAAAAACTTGCTCGACGAAAGGAAGTTCCTTTGACCACGAGCAGCGAGTAAGCGTGTCAAGTTTTGGCGCCTGCGGGGAATAGAATAGCTAGTTAGTAGTCCACCTCGTTTAGGTTTCTTTGCTTGATTCCTATCAAGTAAATTTTTCTTATTTTTAGCTTTCGTAGTCTATCCCCTTCTTCGTAACCTTTGTTCGTAATCCATCACTTTTCATCATGGAAGGTGATAACCAACCACCACTCATCAACCCACCACCAAATGATCCGCCAAGAGCCCGTACTCTTGGTGAATACTCGAGACCAAGCCACCTAGGCTATAGGAACGCCATTGAGCTTCCCGATCAAGCCCAAACTACGGTCCTTCGATCCGACACCATCCGGTTGGTGCAAAACGGATGCGCATTCCATGGACTTCGTTCCGAAGATCCTAATCAGCATCTTAAGGATTTCCTTAAAATTGTCGATTCCATCGACCTTGATGCTACTACTTGGGAGACCACGCGCTTGCGTCTCTTCCAATTCATTTTACGGGACCAAGCTAGTAATTGGCTTGACCGACTTCCCGCCGGATCCATCTCAAGCTGGGATGATCTCACCACTAGTTTCCTCGCTCAATTTTTCCCACCGGAGAGAACTACCAAACTTAGGAATGACATCTTGATGTTCCAACAATGTCAAGGCGAAACTACATGCGAAGCGTGGACTCGATTTAAGGACTTGCTCCACAAAGTCCCTCATCACGGCATCGATCTTTGGCTTCTAGTCCAAACATTTTACGATCGCGTCAACTTCTCAACTAAGAAATCCAATCGACCAAGCGGCGGTGGTAAACTTAGTAAACTCACCGTGGAAGAATCGTGGGGTACAATAGAGGACCTTTCCCTCTATGAAAACGAATGTTGGAATGACCCCTGTGAGTTGTCCAATACGGATAAGGCAGTCTCTTTGCCTCCCATTGACTCCCAACCTTCCAATCGTAGGACGCTCAAACTTGAAGATCAAGCCAAATTCCTAATAAGCTCCTACGAGACTCCTAAGCTCGAGCCAAATAACTTAGGAAAATCCTACAACAACCCTCCAAACACCAGAACTTCCACTAGTCTTGAGGGAATGGTGTCCAAATTCATGTCATCTCAAGAAGCTCGATTGACGCAACTTGAAGCCGATTTCAAGCAAAGACAAAGCGAGATGACAACCAAGATCGACACCCTCTTAAAAGCCTTCAATGGACAAAGGGATGAAATATGAGGAAAAAATGGCGGAGATGATGGACTTAGTGAAAGAGAACCCTAAGGCGAAGATTCCGAGAAGGTGCTAGTGAGGAACGATGAGCACTTCACCCCACTTTGTCTGTTAATGCCCTTTCCATTGCTTCCGATGAGGATAGGCGATTAAGAAGAAGGAGCACGAGGCGCAAGGATAGTAAGGATAAGAATGAGGCTCGGATGATGATGAACCCAAATTCATCAAGCATTACCTTAAGCATGAGATCAATAAGAAAACAATCGTTAACCAAGTGAAAAATTTAGGTGCAATGATGTTCTTAGGAAAGCCCTCTTAGGTGAAATTAGAGAGGAAGAGTATGACACCATGCCTATTGGACCTATGTACGAGTCGATTACAGAAAGCGGTAACTAAGAAGCAAGAGATCTCAGGAACTTTGTAATTCCATGTAGCATAGGTGACTTAGAGAACCTAAATGCCTTGGCCGACCGAGGATCCGATGTAAACATAATGCATTGTCGACCATAATAAGTTGACTAAGGAGGAGCCGACCAAGACCAATCTTAGACTTTCCTTAGCAAATCATTCATATGTTTATCCCATAGGAATAGCGGAGGATGTCTTAATTGAGGTTGCCAATATTGTCTATCTGGTAGACTTTGCAATTGTAGACATTGAGGAAGATAAAAACCGCCATTAATCACAGGAACACCTTTCACGACCACCGCCAAGGCAACCATCAAATGCGGTGAAGGATTATGATACTCAAAAGTGGAAAAGGACAAGTTAGGATACCTATTGTTCCGAGATATCCTTTGAAGATTATGGAGAAGGTAAAAGATAAGAATTCGCAGGTCTCTAATAATGCCGTTAAGAAGAAAACGGCTGAATGGGAAAAAGGTCTTAGAGAATTCATGGTTCAAGGGTTAAATGCGACATTGTGGAAACGTAATAAAAAGTTAGGAAATAACTATACCACAATACCACAAACTCAAAAGAACCCTAAGGAATTTTTGAATGGAGAAAAGGTGCTTTTGTATAAATCAAGAATAAAAGAATTATGGGGAAGGAATAAGCCAAGATGGTTTGGACCTTATACGGTGAAAGAAACTAATCTAAAAAATAAAACCGTTATCATAATAGACGATGTTGGAAGAGAATTCATGGTGAGCATACAACATCTAAAATCTTATGATGAAGGCTTAGTGGAAGAAAGGAAGGATGGCAATGAAGTCACGTAGGGGCACGACTTTGAGTCTAGCTACAAGACTCATAAATAAAGAAAAGCGCTTCATGGGAGGCAACCCATGCTTAATTGTTTGCTTGTTAGTGTCATATATCTTTTATTGATTGATTATTCTCATGTTTAATTTTGTAAAAATGCTTTATTTTGTTTTTAACCTCATCTTAATTGCATATAAAGGTATTTTACATAAGGGATAAGTGTAGGGAGGATTACACGTTTTCAAAAGAAACGTAAACATGAGAATAAAATTCATTAAAAGATATATTTGTGTGTTTGTTCGAGTCAAATGCTTGTATCGAGTCATAATGGATGTTTTGCGAAATTTTTCCAGATTCTAAAGATGTAAATTTTCGAATTTTTTCGAAAATCGAGACATGTTTTTGTCGGGATAACCGACGACGTCAGATTGCAACCGACGGCGTCGAGAAGGAGTAAAACATCGATTACTTTTTCTCGTTTTCTGAGCTACTTAAAATTTTTGGAATTTTCCAGGTCTTAATTTTCTTAGAAATTCTGTAAACATCCATTCCATAAGCATTATATCCTAGTTTAGTAGAGTCTTATATATAGTGTGCAGGTTTTGTTTATCAAGAAGAAGATACATAAAGTTGGAAGGAGCTTTTCACGCATAAATTCTTCTTTGAAAGGATTTAACCACTACTTCACACACGGATCCTACCGAGCTAATCAGGGGAGTATTAGTTTCTTTCGTTTTGATTACCTTCTTTTATCATAACTTTGATACTTTCGGGGAACATTGGGGACAATGTTCAGTTTAAGTGTAGGGAGGGAAAATAAAACGAGAACTTTGAAACTATGCTTATCCTTGATTATTTGCTTTGTCCAATTGCATTTGCATAATAAACCATGAGAAAATGTCGGTTAGGGTAATTTTGGCACCAAATTTAAAAATTTTCATAATATATAGGAGTGGGCCATTAGTCTTAACAAAAGCGTCTCACGGATAGGAAGTTATATGACTAGCACAAAACCCTTTACCACTTAAATTCCACCAAAAATGTGAGGATCGCCCTTAGATTAGTAGGAATTAAAGTATTCATCTTTAATGCTTAGAGTGTGAACCGGTAGTATATTAGATTCTAGAACTTGTTTTGTGATGCATCCCGAGATCGCTAGTAAGACTACACTTGTGTAGTTAGGAATAACTAAATGATAAGAGGCATTAGGATAACCCTTGTTTGATACCCGTAATATAATTACTTCTTCCACATCGGTTGAGTAATTCCCCCACACCTTTGCGTTGTACTCATCTTTAGTACACGATACCCTAGTTAAACCCTCGAGCCTATCCTTTTCGCGGTTCTCGTGATGTTTCGGTTTTTCGAATATCAATGAAGAGCATTGTTTACCTCAACCCTAAATTTACACCCAAATCGCCTTAGCCTACCTTGTATGCACTCACTTTTAGTGCATTATTGTTATCACCCAAAACCCTTAGTTCAATTATCTAGTTGCTTGCATGAGTTGCTAAGTCGAGTCATATCCTTTGTATACAGTTTTGGGACGATTGGGACTCATGGGAAAAGTTAAAGTTTTAAATGACTAAAATGGAACGCCAATTCCCTTATTTGCGTAATAACGTACTCCAAATGTTTTAATCTTTTCAATTCGGGTCATATTAATGTTAGAGTAATAAAAACTCAAGTGTAGGGATGTGCTATAAATCCCTATTATTTTGATGTTATCGTAGAGGATGGTAGAGTAAAAGTGTATGAAAAAAAAAAGAAAAGAAAAAAAAAGATCGAAAAAATAGAAAAAAAAAATAGAGTGTTCAATTAAAAAAAAAAAAAAAAGATGACATACGGGCTACCATCCTACATCTATCTTTAAATTTATGTTTGTTTATTTCGGTTATATAGAGTTTAGAGTGTCGAGTCTTGGCTTAGCAATGCCATTCTTCGTATGCATGTAACATTGAGATTTTGACTTGCCACCACTAAAAAAACCTATCCCACCAAACCCTTTGTTTCCCTACCGTAAGCCTTACATTACAACCCTTTAAAGACCTCTTTGATAGTCTTTCCTAGGTGCTTACGCCAAAGCAATGGAGGTTTGATCTATTCTCAAGCCTATGTAATCTATGTACTAGGACCGGTTAATGAGTGTTTATCTTCCATTTCCAATTTGTTATATTTCATATACACCCGAGAGATGTGAGTATCCAAACACCCCATGTGAGGTGCTAGTATGTAATTTTCGTTCTTGTTATGACTTTTATGGGCTTATATGTGTTGTGGACTGTTTTAAACCAATGCTTCATGACCCCTAACTTATAAATTAATTGGCTAAAAGCACATTTGCTTGAGGACAAGCAAATACCAAGTGTAGGGATATTTGATAAGGTTTTAAAATGTACCTTTTGAGGGTCGTTTAAGCCCTTATTTGATCACTTTTGTATCCGTTATTGCTTAATATCGTTCCTTTTCACTTTTAGGTCTCTTGAAGGCAAAGCTCAGCATGTGCACTTATTTGGACGAAATGGGCGGATATATGAAGAAAATGGCCAAAGTCAAGAATCGAGACACTCAAGTCGCTAAATTACAAGGGGACGGCGTCCTTTGCTTAATATCTGACGCCGTCACCGTCGGAGGAATTTGTGATGACTCGTAAGAGAAATTGCTAAGTTTTGAAGGACGGATCGGGCTTTAAAAGAGTAGGCCGTCGCAACTCGCACGGCCTAGATTCAATCGAGACGTCGGAAGCTAAAGAGGACGGCGTCCTGGCGAAGGTGGCGCCGTCGCAAGATTAACTTGTGTCTGAAAACCTAATGGCGACGACAAGGCGGCGTCACAAATCATAAGGTGACGCCGTCGCACATGTAATCTTATATATATAATCCGAATTTTGAGTTTTAGAGTAGTCTTTTGGGTAAACTTTTGGAGTAAAACCTAAACCGAACCAAGGTCGTATTTTAGGGTTCTAAACCCTATCTTACACCATGATAAGTTGTTTACTTCAATAATTTAATTATGTCTTCAATTAGTTGTGTGTATGCTTGCATGTTCTCCATGTCCGGCTAATTTACTTGTGTGTTTGCTTAGGGAATATGAAACTTAATTATTGAATATTGATTGGTTGTTTCTTATCTTAGTTGATTAATGATCTAGTAATGCGATAGGTCATTCGTTGTGTACTTAATGCTTGATTAATCTTTGTGAACCTTAGGTTATAGCACTTTGAGTTGTTGTAAGCTAAACTATCCAAAGAGGCCTTAGAGTTAGAGTTTATCATCCCTTGTGGGTTTTGTAGACGAGACCCTTTGGTAACTTCAAAGAGTTAGGAAGAAGCATACCCTACAACTTTAGACACACAACGCAATTAGGAATAAGGACGTGACAATTCAACCACCAATAGGAGATAATTAAGGGTAGTAAAACCTAAGTAAACACATCTTTAAACTATCATACAAGCACACAATAATTAGACATAGACTACCACCACCTTAGTTTAGATAATTAGATAATAGTAGAGTAATCGGTGAAATACCAACACCCCAAATCTAAACCCGAGATTCGTACTTTTCCTTTTCTAAAAAAACATAAAAGATAAAAAATAATCTTCCTCAACCCCAACCTTAGCGTAGTAACTTCTCACTAGCATTCCTATTCCCCAGAGAACGATATCAATTCCGTGGCTTACCCTAATACTACACTACAATGATTAGGTTCCTTTGCCTAGGGTGTTGAAAAACTTGCTCAACGAAAGGAAGTTCCTTTGACCCCGCAGCAGCTGCGTAAGCGTATCGATGACATTATGAGTAACTTATTACAAGTTTATACACGTAACATTTCAAAAGTTTAGTTACAAATTGGCTTAAGCGTGGGTTTGTAAGCTTATGCATAAATAATGTAACCATAAGCGTAGGAATAAGCTTATGCGTGGAATCACCCTTAGGCATAAGGAGGGCTTACGCATGGGGTGGATTCTTAGCATAAGGCTTACGCGTAAGCTTAGGTTAAGGACTTACGCGTAAGGTTTACTCGTAAGAATAAGCCTTAGGCATAGAAATCTAAGTTTATGCATATCCTTCATAGGATACGCGTAGTCCATTGTAGAACCTTATGCGTATGCGTTACGCGTAAGATTGCTTCTTTTGCGAAACATCTACGCATAAGGTGATCCTTAAGCGTAAGTTCCATGTAACCTTGATTCTGATTCTGGTACGCGTAGAATCCGGTAATAGATTAATCATAACACTTTTATTAACACTTTATTCAATCACATTCAATCATCATTTGGAATCAACAGTTAGAACAGTTACGCGTAGAAAAAATTTTAGGCGTAAACTAAAACCCTAACATTCAAATTCTATGAGTAAGCAATTTAACCATGGGAATTCAACCAAACTTTTTCTGGGATATCTTAGATGCTAAGTGAAAGGTTTCCAACAGGTTTTAACATCAAAAGTACCATGAATCAAGAATACCCAATTCTACGCGTTCATAAACCCTAAAGCTCAATTCTTAGAATTTGTTGTTTCTGGGCATGATTCAAAGGTGTTAAAGGTTAATTAAACATGTATCAACCATTTCTCAAGCATCCAATTATCCTCAAACACTCACAATAGAAAGTACCCAAATTCACGCATAAACCTTAACATTCGAATGTGATTAAAAACGTTTTCTGGGTTGACATTTATGATGAAAATGTTTAAAGTACTTGATTTTAACCATGATAACACAAACCATTTCATCACAAACACCCCATAGTGATTTCTTGTTCATATGCGTATGCGTAGAACCCTAAATCACTCCTAGTTTAAAATCAAACCGTTGGTTTTGCATAAGATTTAAAACCTATGTTTTTAATCATACAAGGAAACGTTTTACACTTACAAATATCAAGTTTGAAGCACGAATTTGAGGTTTAATTCTTAGGCGTGGATGATGGTGGTTGAGGAAGTAAATAATAGTAATAAATGTGTTAGAATAGTTAGGTGAGGATTTTTTGTATAAAAATTAGTTTTAACTTTTGACAATAATAGCCCTCCACCTCAACCATTTTCAACCACGGCCCATAACTTCCATTTTGGTTAAGCAAAACGTGATTGTTTGGAAAGAAACTTGACAAAATTCCCCCTCGTCTTTAGAAATAGTGAAATTTTACAAATTTGAGTCCGAGGAGAGTTTAAAACAAGAAACGTATCCACCATTATCAAAGATACAACCTATTTGGGTAACAAGAAAATACAAGGTTTTATGAAACTGAAAAATATTTACATTCTCCCCCTCAACACTTGTTCGGGAAAATAATGAAAGTTTTTATATAACAAAGTATTGACGGAAGATTTGTACTTGCAGTGCTTGAAAGAATTTACATAGAAGAATATTTTTGTATTTTATCAGATTTTTCCGGTGGATCAAATCAGTAAACCTAGCAGGAGCTAAGGCTTTGGTGAGAAGATCCAACAGTTGGTGTTCAGTACCCACAAAATACAATTCAACGGTACCCTTTTCCACGTGCTCTTTGATGAAATGATATCGAAGATCGATGTGCTTGGACTTGAATGTTGAGCGGTGTTGCATGAGATCGCAATAGCACCGATTGTCACGATAAACCGAGGATTACATCAAATACGTAACCATAATCTTTGAGTTGTGTTCTCATCCAAATGACTTGAGCACAACACGCGAGACATGGCAATCTAAGCATCCTGCATGATCGGTCGAAAATGCTATTACTTAAAAACCGAATCCTTCGGATACGGATCCCAAATTAATGGTTCCCTTGATGTATCGTAGGATTCTTTTAGCCTCGAGAGGTGTGTCTCGGTTAGTCGCGACCGATAGCAGAACAAAGATATCTGAAAATACAATGTCGTCTCTTGGTGTTAGATACATAGAGACCCAATAATACTTTGGTATTTGGTAGGGTCAACCAATTTCCATGCAAATCGACATCCGGTTTTTGGTATGTGCCATTGGTGTGGCATAGGTATCACAACTTTGCATTCCATGTTTGTTTAAGATTTCAAGAGCATATTTGGACTGACTTAGGAAAATACCACGGGGTGATTGATGAACTTGTAGTCTTAAGAAGAACGTAAGTTCACCCATCATTGACATTTCAAAATGTGTTTTCATAAGTTTTGAAAAAGCGTTTGAGTACTTTTTATGGGTTGACCCAAAAATAATATCATCCACATAAATTTGAACAATTAAAATGTGTGCCCCGTGATATTGTATAAACAGTGTTGGGTCGACCGATGCTTTGACAAAATTATGGGATAGAAGAAAGGATGATAACTCATCATACCACACCCGAGGGGCTTGTTTGAGACCACGAGAGCCTTGTTCGGTTTTAGGCGTGATTAGGTAACTCGGATCAACAAATCCTACGGGTGACTAACATATACCGTTTCCTTGATTTACCATTCGAAAGCGGTTTTGACATCCATCGATGAGCCGTGATGTTCATGTGAGCCGCAAATGCGGAAAAATCCGTGCTGACCTCAAGTCGAGCAAGCGGTGCGAATGATTCCTCAAGTAAATTCCCTCTTTTTGTCTATAACCCTTAGCCACCAGACGTGACTTTTTTATGATAACCGTACCCTCAGCATCTAACTTGTTTTTCCAAATCCATTAAGGACCAATAACATAGACCCCTATTGGTTTTTCGACCAATTCCCATACTTCAAGACGTTTAAACTGATTTAGTTCTTCTTGCATGGATTCAATCCAGTTGTCATAAGTCATTGCTTCTTTAATGTTCTTTGGTTCAGATTGACAAACGGTAAGTGCATAAATGCAATGTTCACCGTCAGTCTGGAGGCGTTGTCTAGTTATGACTGGTTGATTCGGTTTTCCAATAATGTTCACAAGAGGATGGTCTTTAGTCCAACGATGTGTGGAGGGTTGATGTTGATATACATTATGCGGATTTGGTAGATTCAAATGGTTTGTCGATGATTCCGCAACATCAGAAGTTGCAGTTTCATTAGCGAAAGGGTTAATGAACACATTTGGATCATAATTTGCGGGTGTAGGTACATCATGATTCGAAGGTCATCGGTGGTTCATCGTCCTTTGGATGCGGTTTGTTAATTTGTTGTTGTATAATCAATTGGATGTGCTTCTTCAGATTGTTGTTGTTTGGTGTATCGAGGATTGGATTAGTATCGGGTTGGCGGTGGAAGCAGTTGATACATCCGAACACGTTGATCAATATCATCACTAAACATAGGAGCAAATATTTGTTCCATTTGACGACGAGTAAGATGAAAGCTTGGTTCGGTGATGATGGGGTTTGGGTTTGTTTAGAGCGGTTATGTCCGGGTTCCAAGATGTTTTGCTCAGAAGCCATTTCAGTAAGCTCATCAAAATTTGCGTGAATCATTTCCATAATCTCCCTTGTATGACGATTATAGATTCGGTATCCTTTAGAGTTTTCACAGTATCCAACGAAGACTCCGAAGTCAGCTTTATCCTTTAGCTTTCCCAAATCATCACGATCATTATTTAGGTAACAAAGAGAGCCAAATACATGAAATTGTTTGAGATTCGGTTTGTAGTTATGGATAAGCTCATAAGGTGTTTTGTTGTGGCGTTTGGTTATCATTGAATGGTTCTGAGTGTAGCTTGCAGTTGACACGGCTTTAGCCCACAAGTAATCTGGAAGTTTTGCATTTATCAACATCGTTCTTGCAGCTTCCACTAACGTACGGTTTCGTTTTTCAACAATTCCGTTTTGTTCTGGTGTTCGTGCAATTGATGTTTGATGCTCAATCCTACTTTCTCATAATCTTCACGAAGAGTTTGATTCACAAATTCAGTTCCTTTGTCTGTTCTGATTTATCTGACTGTGGTCCGAAGCTGAACTTGAATTTTCGTGAGAAAGGTGATGATCATTTGAGGAGCTTGATCTTTACTTCAAAGAAAATAAATCCAAGTCCATCTTGAGTAGTCATCAAAAACTACAAGAATGTAGCATTTGCCATTGATCGTCTGCACACGCATTGGGCCACAAAAATCCATGTGAAGAAGATGAAGCACATCTTGAGGCATGTTCCACCTTTGAAGGAAAGTGAGCACGAGTGCTTTTCCCTTGTTCACAAGGTGAGCATAGATGATATTTAGAATACTGAAATCTTGGAAGTCCTTCAACGAGTTTTTATCGTGCAAGATTAGTTATGGTTTGAAAGTTCAAGTGTGAAGGACGACGGTGCCACAACCAAGATTTTGTTGATGTTGCCTTAGAAAGTAGATAGATGGGAGAGGAAGCAATCATGTCTTGCATTGATATTGTGTAAAGACTTGATGTACGGTTTCCAGACATAAGATCGTTTCCTTGTAGATCACGAACGAAACAAGTTTTCTCGCTAAACGCAATTTACAAATCTCCATCACAATATTGATTGACTGAAAAGAGATTGTGACCGAGACCTTCCACATAATAAACTCTGTTAATTTCGATGTTCCCATTGATGTAATCTCCGTAGCCCATGATAGCTGCGAAGTGATCATTCCCGAACCTAACAGTGCCGATGAACTTTGAGACAAAGTTTGATAACGATTTGAGATTGCCTATCATGTCGGGAACATCCGCTATCAACAATCAAGGATGATCATATCACTGCATTACACATGACGACACAGGTGGATTAGAAGTAGAGGTGAAACCTGAAGAGTTAGAGGGTTCCGTTACAGTTACAGTTGAAACACGCATGTTAATGATTTTAGGGATCCATTTAAAGCCTGGTATGTTTTGTAACCATCTCTTCCAAGTCCAACTAGTCTTTTCTTTGGTCTTAGTGAATGCACTAGGTGATAATTTCTTCCTAGGAGGTGAAGTGGGTTATATGGGTACATCAATGACAGTTACAGAAACACTAGAAGGTGGTTTACCTAGCACAAACTTAGAAGCATTTGTGGGCCTTGAGGTATTCCGTTTTCTATTGTTCCGCTTACGAGATAAGATAGCATTAGCAACACATTTATCATGACAACCAAAACACATGCTTTTACGACAACCAACACAAGATGCTTCAAACATAATATGCAAAGTACTTAAGGTTCATCATTCGTTACATCACTTTTCTATTACATTTGTCTAACGCAATGTCTAAAATGGGTGCAACTTGAGTTTTATTCAAATTCATAAGGTGTTCTTCTACTTTAGAGGTCTTTATTGTTCTTCTCTTACGTTGCAACTTCCTATTATTCTTGGGTTTGCTCTTAAGCTGTGAAGTGCTAACGTTGGGAAAAGAGGCAACTATTCATGTTTCAGTGGAAGGAAGCACATTAGTGTCTTGTGGTTTGTCATTAGGCGTTCTAATGTCAATTTTAAGCATTCCAGGTGCAAGTACATTTGTGTTACTAATCTTATCTTGCTTAAGTTTTACCAACTCTGCTTTCAAGTCATGGATAGTGTGTAACAAATCTTGATTTTCAGAGCGAGTGTTTCCATTGTTTCATAAAACTTCTTTGGTATATGCAAGATGATCATCAACATCTTTTGGCGCTTTATACGAGTCTTTTGAGAAAATCAAATATGACACCATATTCTGTTTTGACTTTGGCAATTTCTTGTTCATACTTTCAAATTTGACATTTTAAAGACACGTTTTCATCATCCAGTTGTTCTATTTTTGGATCAAAGATTTTGAACACAACTGGTTGATTTTGTTTTGCAAAGCAAGTTCTCGATTTTTACAATCGTTTTGACACCATTGAAGACTGACGTTTTGCATTGAAAGCTCATTTAACAACCGCTCATTTTCAATTTTTAAAGGCTCGATCTGTGACACATTATCGGTATTCTGAACATTATCAACATAATCAACGATATAATCAAATGCATATGCAACAGTATGTAATAACATAATATTTATGGTATCAGCACATATAACATCTTCCAAGAGTCGGTCAACATGATTTCTTAACATTTTCTTTTTACATTTAGTATTTGAAATCGATGTTTCTGTTTGCTCAAAAACTGTTTTCATAAGACCAATCTCCTTACGAAGATCCGTTCCCAATATATTGCACACATTTTCAAATTTCGGACATGTGGTAAAAGTCTTTTCGAAAAATATCTCGTTGATTTCTCGCATGTGGCGATTGAAAATGTCAAACTTTATTTCGAATGAACTTCAATTTCACGTTCCAAAGTTTGATGTCGGACATGAATGTATCAAAATATTTAAGAATTTGACATCTGTCGGGTAATGATTTTACTTCTTGAAGGAAGGTAAAGGACCATTAATTTGTGCAACATTTTGTGGGGACCATCATTGGAAGAGGACTCGGGAGTTGGTGTGATAACCAAGGTGTGATAGAATTATCATGTTGTGTGACGAAAGTTATGGACTTTGAATAGTTAAATGGTTTGTTATAAACAACATTTTCCAAATTTAACCGACTCTCGTCTTACGCATCTAATTCCTCAACACGATTATATTCAACAACACTCATAATGAAATCATCAATTCTATGTTACGCACTATAAACTTGAGGATTTGGTTTGAATGCTCTATGTGAAAAACTTGGTTGGTAATCGACGAAATGGTCCATATCCATCGGATTTGGTTTAAAAGAAAACTTTTGAATATTTGTGATTGACTCACCATGTTTGTAAACAACATTTGAAACTCTTTAATTTTGTGTTGTAAGTCGACAATTTCCTCAAGATAGTCATCTATTTGTCTCCTCGAATGCTTTTGTACTCACAAAGCTGTTTTTGACAAGTTAACAACTCGGACTTGGCTTTTTGAGTTTTCAGTGAGGCGTTAAGTTATTGTTTATGATCAAATTTTAATTGTTCTATTTGAGAAAGCAAAGCATTCTTGGATGCAACTAGATCACATATCTGTTTTCCAAAGATTTTTCATTTTGGTATGATTTTGCAAAAGCGACTTCAAACCCTTTTCACGTTTCTCTTTGGTTTCAAAATGTTGAGTTAGAACTCATAGCATTCATTATCCTTAGTCAACGATTGCAATTTTATCTTGCGGTTTCTTATTGATGTCATTGCACTTTTCCGTTGAGATTGGGTGGTGCAATTAAGTTGGTCATGAGCTCAAGATCCGGATTAGGCAAAGGTTCATCTTGTTCAACTTGAATCTTAACATGATCATTATTTAGATCCTCAAATATGACCACCGAGTCAACTTGATTATCAATATTAACCATGAGTTCATCTTGATCGTCAAATATAACTACGGATCCATTTGATTATCATCGGATGAGATGTAGAAGATTCATGTTGAGCACTCGAGCCTCGTCGGATGCGAGATGTTGTGAGATATGAGATCATTAAGGGTATATTTTGATCCGGTACACGAGACAAGCCATAAGTGTCATAAAATGGGTCCGTGTCACTCATGTGGAGCTCTTGCATGTTTGCCATTAACATCACGGTGCATTAGCTTGCAAGTCCTCCATTTCATCATCGAATCAACATCGACCATGAAGCTCTGTTCCTTGTTGGTAAGTGTTCCTGACTTCATCCTTGAGAGTCAAGAGTAGAGCTTCTTTGTGATAAGCGTTGCCTCTTGTTCTCGGCTTTGGGCATGCATTAGCCAGATGACCCTTCTCATTGCAGTTGTAGCATCGGAGACCATTAACCCCATTCTGAGAATTTCCCTGATCAACCACTTGAGCCCGTTTGTTAATACAAATAAGCCGTAAAAATGTTTATTTTTCATTTTACGATCTTCTAATGTTTTATCGATAACAAAAGTAAGATCATTTTAATGAAACAAATAAAATACGTAAATGGTTTGAACTAATAGTTTTCTAACACACTTACGCTTTCACATAAAACACTAAAACTAGTATAAGTGATTTTATGCTTTAGATATACATATGTATAACAACTAGTGTTCACATATTGGGATAACATATACTTAACTAAGTATACACTAAAATGGGTAAAACAAGTATATACTAAATAGGTAAAAACTAGCAAATGGGTTTGACCCATAACTCATGGTTTTATTTATACCACTTAACCAAGTTCATTGTATCCTTAAGATACATTGTATCTAGAAAGAAAACCATGGATCAACCCATAACCCATGACCCATGACACATAACAAAAATACCCATGGGCAAGAGGGCGTTCCACGGATCCACGGCTTTGTGCTAGCGGATCCCAGTGGAAGGATCCGTGGGATCCGGGAAGCGATGAGAATTTTCTCTATAAATAGAGAGCCATTTCTTCCTTTCTATTCATCACTTTACACACATACTTTCCCAAGTATTCTAACCCTCTAACCTCGGATCCAAGTGATCTATGTAGTTTGTCTTTTGTTTTGTGTGATCTTCTAGGTTCCTCTTAAAGGAAAGATCACCACTTCTTGAAGACGTGCAAGCTCAAGTCCATGAGTTGTCATGCTTCGTCATCATCAAGACAATGAAGGTTCTCTTGTTGATAAGTTCTTCCTTTCTCCATAGATGTTAGGTTAAAGGTATTAGTGAAGGATGCCGAAAGTGTCAAGACGAAAGCATTAGTGAAAGGTGCTTATCGTTCGTGTCAAGAGCATTAGTGAAGAATGCTATAGGTGTCAAGACGAAGGCATTAGTGAAGGGTGTCAAGCATTGTGTCAAAGGCATTAGTGAAGGATGCCAAAGAATAAAATCAAGTAGCTGTTGGAATCACTCCTAAACCATAATCAAGTGTTAGTAATTAATATGTAATAGTTAGCTTTATTATGGCCTTTATGTTTGTTATTAGCCTTAAGCTTATGTAGAAGGCCCATGAGCTTAGGCCCAAGCCCATAAAGGAAAGGATGGGAACTAGGAGTGTTGCCCTAGCTTCCCTCTTATAAATACTCTTGTAAACCCTCATTTGAGAGTTGGTTGTTCAAGTTTTCTTTCTTTCACATACTCCTTCGCCTAACCGTATTATTATTGTTTGTGTGTGTTAGATCTTGTTCAATCGCCTCATCTCCTTTCTATATTACTTGTGTTTGTAAAACTAGTGACCTATCGGTGGTATCAATCGCCTACTAGTTGGGTGAATCGTGTTTGTTTTGAATTGGGTTTGGGTCCTCGCCTAAGCACCTTGATACTTTGGTTAAGCTTAAAACTTGTTTTTACACTTTCTAATCCAAGATTCTTGTACTTTCAATGTTTTAAGGTGTTAAAATACTTGTTTTGGCAAAAGTTTCAACATTTACGCGTGGATATCGTTTTAAGCTTGGTTTTTAACGAGGGTTTCATTCACGCTTAAGCTGTTTTAGAGCTTTGGTTCATCAAGTTTCACACTTTTGTGTATTTTGGTGTTATTGAAGCTATTTTATCACACAAAAGCGGTTTAGAAACACTTTTGGACATAATCAAAATTTTGAGCATTCCTACGCGTAGTAAAACCCTAAAACTACGCGTAAGTGCTTCCTTGGTTTGATCTTCATTTTCTGGTTTATTCCGTGTTTTCTTACTTGGATAAGTCTGAAAATACGTCGACTTTGGATATCCTTTGCCTTTGTGATAGTGTAAAGATCATTTGGGCCAAAACCTAAAATTACGCATAAGCATAAGCTTACGCGTAGATATCCCACGCATAAGATTCACTACGCGTAAACCTAGTTCTACGCATAAGGAAATCCTACGCCTAAGTTTCTCGCCTAACTTGTGTCTCGCATAACTTTAGAGTCTTTTCCACCTTCGCGTAAGCTAAATCCTCTGCGTAACTCCTAATTGTTACAGCGTAACTTTGGTGTTTTTACGCATAAGTGCTACTTGGTTCTTGTATTTTCTCGCCTAAGGACAATTCATCAACAAAGGTTCATTCGACTACAAAGATCCATTTTACTACACAAGTTTATCTACATGTCTCAACCACCATACTCTAACTATTTCCCTCACACTTATAATCATCAACAACAACAACAATTAACTCCACAACATCAACAATGGAATCAGCAACAAGTTATTTATCAACAACAATTTAATCAACAACATAATCCACAAATTGGTGCAATTCCACCACCACAAATGGTTCAAACACCACCAAGCCTTCAAGTTCAACCCTACACAAATGATTTCTATTAACATCCATCAAGGAACACTATGAAGGAACCCACTTGGTTTGCAAAGATGTGTGAAGCTTTAAGCGACCAACAATCAATTCATGAGCGGGATCACTTGATAGACCTCCAATGCTCACTCCAGAAACTACGATCAATGGGTGATAAGGTTCTTTAGGTTTTGTGATCGAAGAAGCCACATGGAAAGTTCTTAAAAAGTTTATCTTGGAAGGTCCATTTGAGATGCCTCTTGTCTTTGTGCCGGAGATCCAGCTTCTTTGTTCCACCAAGAGATGAACAAACAAACATTGCTCTTATCATGAGACTTGAATCCTCAAGAACTTCTACACTATGAAGCGGATGAACTTGCAATGGAATACATCCTCTTAGGATTACCAAACCCAATTCTTCGTAGTGTTGATGCTCAAAAGCCGCCTGAAAATGTGGGATCATATTCATCTTCTTATGGAAGGATGCATACTCAATAAGGAGGATTTGGAATCCAAAATCTACTTGGCTTATGAACACTTCATGATTGAACACGGAGAGACACTAGAGTCCTATCATCATCGATTTTCGGACATCATCAATGATTTGGATAAACACAACATCATCATGCCAAGAATTGCGGTAAATACTAAGTTCTGAGTAGTCTTGGTCACTGAATGGAGAAGTATGTCATTTTCTCCGTCAAGCGAAGAATATGCATCATTCTACTTATGGTTGTTGTACAATTACTTGAAGCCTCATGAAAAGGAAGTTGATTGGGAAAGGATTCTCCGTGCTCAAATTGCTACGATCGCATCCGGAAAAACAACAACTTTCCTTGTATGCTCAGCGAATTATCCCTCTCAACCGGCAACTCAACCAGCTGCTTCAACCACACCTTCACGGCAACAACCTCAACAAAATCAATTGGTTCCATACAACAACAACAATACTCAAGCATATGTCGTTGAGGCGGCGAGAAATCGATCCGTTCGAGCATTGCAACAAGGATTTTTATGATTGCTAATGCTTTTGGCGTTACCAATAAATCCAACAATCGTATTCGTTCCTCATCAAACACACGGACTCAAGCTGTTGTGAACAATGGGCGTGTTGAAGTTGAGAATCGTGATTATGGTCGTCGGATAGGCGGTGGTCAAGGGTTTAATCTTGTAGGGAGGAATAACAACGAGCTCAAGTGGTGGAGCAGAAATGCTCGAGAATCGGTTAAATGGTCTTAGATGCTACAAGCGCAATGAGAAGGACACACAGCTAATGCATGCCCAAAGCCAAGGACTAGGGGCGATGCTTACTTCAAAGAGGCTTTACTTTTGGCTCTTAAGGATGAAGGTGGTGGGTCTCTCACGGACAAAAACGAGCTTTATGGCGGATGCAAACTCGAGATGATGATATGGAGGACTTGCGGGACAATGCATTTATTATGTTGATGGCTAATATGCAAGAGTTACATGAGTGAAAGCAGGCCCGTGTGTGACAACGATGGATTGTCTCAGTGCCGAACAAACCATCATCATATCGAACTAATATCTCCGTAATATCGAATTCGACACGGCTCAGTTGTTCAAATGAGTCATCTACATCTCATTCGGCGATTTTCAAATAAACCCGTAGTTACATTTGACGATCTAGATGACCTTATGGTTTCCTTGATAATCAAATTGACTCGTAGTTATACTTGAGGATCTAAATAATGATCATGTTGTGACTCGCGTTGAACTGTTGAACCTTTGCCTCATCGAGATCTTGTTAAGTTATAAGACCAACAATCCCAAATTCTTTGAATGTTTAGAAAGCAGATCGTGATCTAGCCGCCTCGAAGAATGCTTTGTTGTGCGAATTAGAACAAGCTGAAACATGAACATAAAAAGCAAATTAACGCTCTCACCTTGGAAAATCAACAAGCTAAAGGTGAGTTGTTAACTTGTCAAAAGCAGTTCTCGCATACAAAAAGCATTCAGCGAATCGGGTCGATGACCTTCTTGAAGAAATTATCGACTTGCAAAACAAACTTAAAGAGTTTAAAGCATTGTTTACAAACATGGTGAATCGATGTGACTATTGAAAAGTTTACCTTAAAACCCAATCAAAAGGATATGGAAAAAATCTAGCGATTACAAACCTAAGCTTTCACTAAAACATTCAAACCTACTCACGAAGTTTCCGGTCACGAGAATACAAAATTGATAATCTTTGTTATGAGTGTTGTTGAATATCATCGTCAAGAGGAATTAGATCGAGAAGGCGAGTCGATCAAAATTGAAAAATGTTGTTTACAACAAACCTTTTAATTATATAAACACGGTCACTTCGTCACCTGCGGATTCTTCTAACACACCAAGGGTTATCATCAAAACACGAGTCTTCTAATGTTAATCCCAAAGCAGTTATGCACAAACTTATGGTCCTTTACCTTCAATTAGTGAAGTAAACTCAAAGCGTGAAAATCGAAATATTCTTAGATATTTTGACATTTTCATGGTGACCTCAAAATTTTACAACATGAGATAGAATATCGCTCACGAAATCAAAATTGAACATTTTCAATCGCCTCGGCGAGAGAACAAAGAAATTTTCAAAAAATCTTTACCTAATGTTAAAACTTGAAAAGTTGTGCATTAGCTTTGAGAGCAGGATTTTCATAAGGAACTTGGAACTATGAAGGTCGTTTCGAGAAAGCAGAAACATCCATTTCTAATATTAAGCGAAAAAACTTTTGAGAAAAGATGTTGATCGACTCTTGGAAGACCTTATACATCTTGATGTCCATAATCTTTGTGTTGTTTCATTCTTTGCCATATGCATCGATTATATCTCTGCGATATTGTTGAAAATGTTGTATATTGAAAACACCGATAATGTGCTTGGATCAGTATTTAAAAGTGAAAATAACGATTACTCAACGAAATTTACAATGCAAGCGTCGTCTTCATTGGTGTGAAAAAGATATTCACAATCATCAACTTAGTTTTCAAAAGAAAATCGCTCGAGTTGAGTGCAAAATATTCGATCCTAAAATTGAGCAAGCTGGATGATCAAAGCGTGTCTTTGAAAAGTCAAATTTCTAAATATGAACAAGAACTTGTAAAAGTTAAGCAGAATATGGTGTCATATTTGATTTACTCAATAAGACTCGTCATGAAGCATCTAACGAACTTGATCACTATCTTGCTCACACTAGAAGTCATGAATTTTCTTTGGTAATATTAGTTACGAAAATCAAGATTTGATTCACACTATCTCTAAGTTAAGGAAATGTTAGGAAAGTATGAACAACTTCCGCCTACCGTGATTAAGAGAATAACACGGTCACACTCGATAATCGTGAACCAAGAATCCCTACGCCAAATCACAAGTTGCTAACGTGTTTCCCTATACTAAAATAGGAATAGTTGCGTCTTTTCAAGCGTCCGCACTTCACGACCTAGGGCACTCAATCGAAGAATAGGAAGTTGCGACCTAAGAAAAGATCAATAAGGAATGCTAAAGTAGAAGAACACCCTAGGACTACGAATAAGACTCATGTTGCTTCCACTATAGATATTGCGTCGGCAAATGTAATAGAAATAGTGATGTAACGAATGCTAAACCGTTAAGTACCTTTGATATTGGTCTAATGCACTTGTGTTATTTGTCGGAAGAGTATGAATTCGATTGTCATGACAAATGTGTTGCTAAAGCTATAATCTCTCGTTTACGGAATCCTAAGAATCGAAATACCTCTAGACCCACTAATCATTCTAAGTACGTGCTTGGTAGACCGCTTCTTTAGATTCTAAGGCAAACATTGATATCACTTGTAGCTCTAGTTTCACCTCCTAAGAATGTAGTACCACCTAGTGCATTCACTAAGACTAAAGCAAGAGTAGTTATAGATGGCGAAATGGATATATAACACACTCGGTTTAAATGGATGCCTAAAATTATGAATGTGTGTATGTCTAATATACACTTGAACCCTCTAACATTTGGGTTCACATCTACTTCTATTCCATCTGTGTAAATGCGTATGTGTGTCTGGTGATATAGATCATTCTGGATTGTTGATAGCGGATGTTCCCGACACATGACGCAACCTTAAGCATTATCAAACTTTATTGCAAAGTTCATTGCCTTTGTCGGGTTGGGAGCGATCACTTGCGACTATCATGGGCTCTGAAGATTATGTCAATAGAACATCGAAATCATCGGGGTTTACTATGTGGAAGGCCTCGGTCACAATTTGCTTTCGATGGGTCAATTTTGTGATGGAGATTTGGAGGTTGCTTTCGGGAGAAAACTTGTTTCATTCGTGATCTACAAGGAAATGACCTTATATCGGCTCACGTAATTCTAGTCTCTACACTATCTCTATGCAAGACATGGTTGCTTCATCTCCCATCGCTTACTTTCAAAGGCAACATCCACAAAATCACGGCTATGGCACCGTCGTCTCTCACATCTAAACTTTCAAACCATCACCAACCTTGCTCGACACAAACTAGTTGAAGGTCTCCCGATTCCGATATTCAAAGATCACCTTTGCTCGACTGTGAATAAGGGAAAAGCACTCGTGCTCATTTTCCTTCAAAGGTGGAACACAACTCTCGGCATGTGCTACATCTTCTTCACATGGTTTGTGTGGCCCGATCTTGGCGTGCAAGCGATCAATGGCGCTACATCTTAGTAATTGTTGATGACTACTCACGATGGACTTGGGTCTACTTTCTTCGTAGCAAAGACCAAGCTCCACAAATGATCATCACCTTTCTCACAAAAATACGAGTTCGACTCGCAACACCGATGAGGCTTATTCGGACGAGACAAAGGCTGAATTTGTTAACCAAACCCTTCGTGAATTTTATGAGAAAGTGGAATTGACATCAAACATCTATTGTACGTACACGAACAAAGCGGAGTTGTTGAAAGGCGAACCGAGCGTTAGTGGGCTGCAAGAACAATGTTAATCAATGCTAAACTTCAAGATTACTTATGGCGGAAGCCGTATCTCTGCATGCTTCACTCAAAACCGTTCTATGATTACAAAGCGCCACAACAAAACACCTTTCGAGCTTGTCCACAACCATAAACCGAATCTCAAACACTTTCGTATTTGGATCCCTTTGCTATCGAATAATGATCGTGATGATTTTGGAAAGCTCAAAGCCAAAGCCGACATTGAGTCTTTATTGGATATTGTGAGAATTCTAAAGGTTACCGGATCCGGAATCGTCGTACAAAGCGGTGATGGAAGCGATTCATGCTCATTTGATGAACTCACGGAAATGGCTTACGAGTATATGACTTAGAACCGGTCACAACCGTTTAAACTTCCCTCTACCCCATCATCGGTGAACAAAGCCCCGACTAACTCGTCAACAAATGGAAGGTTATTTGCTCCTACATTGCGGCGATATTGATGAGCGTGCTCGGATGTATCCATTGTTTCCATTGCACAACGATAATATTCCTATACGATACACCTGCTACAACAACTCTTGTTGAAGATGCACCGACACCGATTGACTCCAACACAGCGATTGAACACACGCTTCCAACAATGATGAACGGTGATGATATTACGAATGAAGTACCCCACTGCGATTTTGATCCGTCGTTCTTCAACCCGTTTGCCAATGAGGCTGCGCACGGATGTGGAATCTTCAACAAACCATTTGAATCCTCAAAATCTGCACAATGTATACCAACATCAACCCTCACACATAGATGGACTAAAGACCAACCTCGGATAATATTATTGGCAACCCAAATCAACCCGATCGTTCGAGACAACGTCTTCGCACGAGATGGTGAACATTGCATTTATGCACTCTTTGTCTGTAATCTGAACCTAAAAACATTAAAAGCGCAATGACAAAAGATAAGCTGGATTAAATCCATGCAAGAAGAACTCAACCAATTCAAGCGTCTTGAAGTATGGGGCGGTTGAAAGACCAACGAGTACGTCATTGGTCTCGAATGGATTTGGAAAAACAAATTGGATCTTGAAGGAATGTAATCGAAACAAGTCACGTCTAGTTGCTAAGGGTTATCATCGGGAAGAAGGAATAGACTTTGAAGAATCTTTTGCTCCGGTTGCTCGTCTTGAGGTGTTCGGATATTTCTCGCGTTCGCGGCTTATATGATTATAGCGGTCTTTCGGATGGATGTCAAAGCTGCGTTTCTCAGCGGACAAGCGAAAAGCGGTTTATGTCGACCAACGGAAGGATTCGTTGATCACGAGTTCCCGAACCATGTCTACAAAGCGAACAAAGCTCTTTATGGTCTCAAACAAGCCCCTCGGGCATGAGTGCGATAAGCTATCATCTTTCCTCATTGCTAATAATTTCACCAAAGGTTCGGTTGACCCAACTCTTTTATACAATATCACGGGGCACATATCTTAATTGTTCAAATTCGTGGATGACATCATTTTGGGTCTACACATAAAAGTTTTCAATCACTTTTGCAAAACTAATGAAGAAAATTTTGAAATGTCTATGATGGGTGAACTTACATTCTTTCTAGGATTACAAGTTCATCAATCACCCGTGGTATTTTCTTGAGTCGATCAAATATAAACAAATTTGGAATGAAAACACATGATACTTATGCCACACCAATGACTCATACCAAAGTTAGATTCGATTTACATGGGAAATTAGTTGACCCTCAAATACCGAAGTATTATTGGGTCTCTCATGTATCTAACGACTAGCGAGACTGATATAGTCTTTGCCATTTATCTATGCTCCCGTTATCGATCGCGACCAGCTGAAACCCACCTCTACGAGGCTAAAAGAATCTCCGATACATCAAGGAACCATTAACTTGAGGATCACGGTATCAGAAGGATTACGGTTTTGAACTAATCGCTTTTGAGACGCCGACCACGCGGGATGCTTAGACTCGAGGAAAAGTACTTCATTAGCTCTACAATTTCTTGGTGATAAAGCGGTGTCTTGGCAATCAAAGAAGCGGATTGTACATCATTTGTCATCAACGAGCGAGAATATGTAGCCATGTCCACATGTTGTGCTCAAGTCATCGGATGAGAACACATTTCAAAGACTATGGTTACGTATTCGGAGAATCGATGTCTTTGCGACAATCGGTGCCATTGCGATCTCGTGCAACTCGATTCGACACTCGAAATCAAAGCACATCGATCTTCGCTATCATTTCATCAAGGACCGCGTGGAGCAGTGCGTTGAATTATACTTTGTGGGTGCGAGAATACTAATTGGCGGATCTTCTCACCAAAGCCTTGCCTCCCGCTAGGTTTAATGAGTTGGTCCCTTTGGATTGGTATGAGGTGTTTGACTCAAGAGGAATTGGATGACCTCTTAAAACACTCTTAAAAACTTGTCAAACACCAAAACATCTTTTGTAAATAATTTTCAAAACAAAATACAAAATTATAAAATCTTATAAAACAACAAAAATATTCTTCTAATCTAAAATCTTTCAACATGGCAGTACATTTCTTCCTTCAACACTATAATCCTTCAAAATTCGGTATTTTTACGATCAAGTGTTGAGGGAGAAAATTTCACATAACTTGCTTCAAAACATATGTGTGCTTGCATGTTACCATATCTCAGTTGTTTCATTTAACAATGGTGGTGAATTTTACGGTTAAATGACACTCCTCGGACTAAATTTATAACCTTTCATTATTTCTTAAGTCGAGGGGAGTGTCAAGTTTCTTTCCTAAAAACTTTGTTTGGTAAACAAAATGGAAGTTAAATGGCTTTGTTTGAAAAAGGAAAAGGTGGAGGGACCAAAAGCGTCAAAATGTTAAAGTTATTTTAAATAAAACACCTCCCACCTAACTTTTACCTCACATTTAATTCTAAACCTAAACACATCTCGCCTAAGAATCATTCTAGCAATCCGTTGTTTTGATCATCACTTTGTAAGTTGTCTTGTGATTAAAACATGTTTTTAAGATAAGGTTTTAATTTCATGTAAATCCAACGGCTAAAAGTGTTTTCAAGTGATTGTGTGTTCTCGGCAAGCATATGAACACAAAATCGGTGTGTATATGTTATTGGTTATATGGATAGTGTCAAAACATTGATTATACATCAAGGATACCATTTTAACCATCCAAACCCACCGAAACATGTATCAACGATTTTTGAAAATTAGGGTTTATGTGTCGATTTGGGTTTTCCAAATGTGAAGTGTTTTGGTATAAAAGATTGTTGGGATATAGTCTTAAGTTGTTGAATTAATGATTTCCATTGCTATTAACCACCCGAAGCGAGGAATTGGTGAAAAATTTGTATTTAGGGTTTAATGTTCATAATATTGGGTAACTTTTGATTCACACGAGTTAGGTGTTATAACTTGGTATAAAGACTCCTCAACACTCTTAAACTGAGAAAAAGTCTTGTGCAAATCCCATGGTTAAATTTTGTCACACCCCAAATTACTGTTTTGCGGTGGAATGGAATTCACGGAGATTATTTGTCATAGCATCACGATTCTGAGATATATTGAGCGACCTAAAGTGTCGTTTGGAAAACACATCGTTTGATTTAATAAAACAATCGAGTTTACAAAGTGTAGGTCCCAAATGAAAATCAACTTGTGCGGAAATAAGTTTGTTATAATTCAAGCGATGTTTTAAAGTGCTTAAATCCATGAGAGAAGCGTCGTCACCACGACTCTACAATAAGTCCACATGCATGCCATGAAGTGAATGCCTTAGATACCTGAGATAAAACATGCTAAAAAGTGTCAACACAAAGGTTGAGTGAGTTCATAGGGTTTGTGTTGAAATGTAAAGCCTTTCAAAATCGTTTATGCAACAAAGGCATTGTAAATCCACTCAGTTCCAAGATCCGCCCATACAAAACTTGCAACCTGTGTGTTCACAACCTACTGCCGAAATGTGTATAGTTTATGATCAAGCGCATGATGTCAAATGAATTCACAAAATAGTGCATAACTTAATGTATCCATAGTTACTTAATATAACACATAATTAAATGCGGTTTCAAATTGTTCCATGACCATTAGTTCGAGATTGTACCAAGACCATTAGTTCAATGATTCTACCAAGACCATTAGTTCACCGATTATACCAAGACCATTAGCTCAATGATATACCAAGACCATTAGCTCAATAAATATAGCAAGACAATTAGCTCAATGATAATACTAAGACAATTCTAAGCATGCAAAGCATTGCCATTATGACTAAACATTCAATTCGGATAAACATATAGTTTGCAAATATTCTTGAATGTCATGAAAATAGTTGAGCATGTATCTCCCCCAAAGAGTTTAATAAAACAATTGAAAGAGTAGGGGCTATGACTCACATGGTAAAATGAGGCGATGACAAAAGTGAGTACACTGAAATGAGGCGAAATCTCTAACTGCGACCTAGTATGAATGATATGATACATATTAAGTCATGTTGTAATGCTATGCATGCAATTCGGATGATATTTGTACCACTTATGAATTTTTGAAAACAATACTTCTCGTCAAAAATATAATCTTTTAACGTCTTGACCATTTTTAAATTACTTTGCAAGTATTTACGTCAAAATGACATCATACAATAGTTTCTTAATGTTTTATTGCGAAATTATAACTTTTAAGTAAGTAAAATAATGTCGTTGGAAATTTCATGAAAGTGACAAAATGGCCTCGAAAAGCTAGTTAGTAAAATGGTGTCGTCGAGCGTTAGGAAAGCGAACTCAACGGTTTTGGAAAACTTGTATCATAATCTCAAAGTTTTGGCATTTAAGTTTTTATCCTAGAGGTCTCGTTCATAGAGAAAAATATAGGTTAAGTATGGTGATTTTGTCCAAAATGTAGTTTAAAAGTGAATTTCGGCAAAGTTTATGCAACCGTAGTTAATTCATTACAACTCCGCTATACAAACGGTTGGACATTTTGGAAAATATGCTCGATGAACTTACTTTTACTAGAAGACATCTCGTTACAAAAAGTTCTACGTCAACGTTAAAAATAGCCTTCAATATGGTCACTTGTTTATCCGTAACACTTTGTCTAATAAAAATAATATAGTTTTTCGTAAATAATAAAGTTACGGCAATGTTGTGGCGTGTATATTTTAGTCGTTACAAATCATTTTCTACGTATTATCGTCCTTAGCCGTATCAAAGTATACTAATATATTTTTGATAAGTCGAAATAATTTATAAAGCTTAAGACTCGTTTTGACTCGTACAAAACAAAAATAGTTTGCTGAAATTTCAGGATATATATATATTTCGTCGTCAAACTTGAAAAATTCATAACTTCTTCGTTATAGCTCCGTTTTAATCCGTTCAAGCGGCCACGGATTCGTTTTAAAGTATATTTTCTAAATATCTAGGCCAAAAATTTATGTCTACAGTCGGATTTTCCAGAATTACAAAATAAGATCAGACCCCTTTTTAGACTTGTCGGAAAGAGTTTTTCTCGTACTAAACCTATTCCAATCCCTTCAAAACAACTCCAAAGCTATTCTAATCCTACCATACACCTTCTTAGGGTGTCATGGGTTCCTAAACATCATCAAGAATAATATATAACAAGGGATAAATTATAGGATGACTTATATATGTATATCTCTAAAAACAAGGTAAAAATGGTATAAATATCCATAAGTCTTGCATGCTTTGCTCAAAAATGATGAAATAAATATGAAATGATAATGAAAGATGTAAAATGAAAATGATATGCTTACTAGTTACTTGATGAGGTGACAAGAACAAAGGATTAAACCTAAACACCCTAGGTTTTTATTTCAAAACCTTGATTAAGAGTGTAACTAGATTGTTAAATACTTGATTTGGAAAATTTTGATGAAATCTCTTCACCTTCACTTGCAATGGCCGGTTTTAGGAGAGGAAGAAGAGAAAGAAATGCTTGACTTTTCACTTTGAAATTATTGATTGAATGAGAAAGAACTTGGAGTGTGTAAGTATATAAATGAAAGATCTAAATATGTAAGAAATCCACCAACAAATTAATGTTTCACCCCCTTGGTGGCCAAGGGGTAAGTATTATAAAATACATATATATTTTTTTTATAATGTATGTAATGTAAAAAGTGTAAGTAAAAGAAATTAAGTAAAGGTAACTTGTAAATTGTATATACATTTGTGCATCTAAGGTAGTTTTAGCTCAAAATAAATTTTAATGGATCCAAGTAAAATGTATTGAGGTCATATAAATTGTAAAATACATTTCTTGTAAAATTTGAGTGATATAGTAATTATCATTATAGTTTTTAAGAAAAGCGTCGTAATAATATAATTTTAACGATTTATATACAAAATAAATTTAAAACACTAGGTAAACTCAAAATATGATTTTTATAAACTAAATGTAAGTATAAAAATATGTCGGGATAGTTTTGGAAGTATTGGATTAAATGTTCAAAATAATAACTTACGCGATAACGTTTATTTAATATGAAAATTCTGCGTTTAATGTGAAATGCAAAGTCATGAATGAACTAACATGATGAAAATGATGTTAATGAAATGTAGACTAAACTTAGTCTATATGAAATGTCCGTGATGATATGATCATGAATTATGCAGCTAAACCATTAAGGTTCTGCAATTTGAAACTCGTAAACCTAGTTTACGATAAATGATGAAATTATGAAGCATGAATTGTTTTGAGAAATGACACGAAAGTACGAGTTGTCACATTAAGCCCAACCAAAAGGAATTCAGTCCACGAATTGATTCGTGTTAGTCTATCAATTTTTTTTTTTTTTTTGAGTTTGTGATGAATATCGAGGAAAGAAGACATGGAGGGTGTTATTACGGTTATTGGTGATTAAGAGTGTACACAACATTATAGTAGAAAACATTGGATGAATATCTCCGATGAGCATCACTTTGACTTTGAAATATGTGAAGATTTTGCTTGCACTAAGATTTATAAATAAGCGCTCCCAACATAACATGATCCTCGAATTAGACATAGTTAGCTAGGCTATGTATAATTAAGGAGCGATGATGTGACGTTCGGTTTAGTTGTTATAACTCTCGATGTTTACAACGATTTAATCGTGTCGTTAAAATGATAGTTAAAGTAAAAGGAATTAAAATTCTCGTAAATGATATCGAATCGAAAGGAAATAAAGTGCGATAGATGAGAATATTTTACAACAGTGGTTTATCAAAAGTAGTACATCGTTAAGTTATAAGGTTCCGGATACGATGGAAGACATAAACTTAGTACGACCTAGTACATAAGGAGAAATAAGGCATTGGTTTCGAACTTCTTTAGTCTTCGCGTTGTTGATACTGACGAGCTTCTCCTCTTCCTAACATGTATGCATTCCATGAGCACCTTCAATTTGTTGACCTTGGTTTTGAGGACATTGGTTCGATTGTGTCCTTGCTCCCGCATACGTAACATGTAACCATGGCCTTGCCTCTACAATTCACGGCAAGGTGTCCTAGTTGTTGACACTTGTAGCACTTAGCGGGACAAAGACCCGTGTGATGATATTTACATCGATTACATAGTGGGTAGGTTCGGCATAACCTCCGCCTTCTATTGGTGCGACAACACAAACCATTGCGGTTTCTTGCCCTCTATTTTGTTGTTGATGATGGTTAGTGTTACGGTTTTGGTTGTTGTTGTTATAACCTCCTTGGTCGTTTTCCTATTTCCTTTTGTTGTTGTTGATTTGGTTATAAATCGTTGTTGTTGTTGTTTTGGTTATTGTTGTAGTTGAATGCGGTTGTTGGTATTGTTGTTACGGTTGGTGTTGGTGATGTTTCCTCTCTTTACTACTTGTGCCATAAGCACGAGTCACTCTAATAGATTCCTCAATCGTTTGTGGATCAAAAGAAGTCACATCACCTTGAATAATCTCGGGAAGTCCTTCAATGAAAGCCTCGGTAGCTTCTCATTATCCGAAACCATAGATGGGCATAACACGGCCAATTCTTGAAACCTTGAATGTAAGTATCAATGTCATACCCAATAGTTACCAACTTATAGAATTCGGTCTCCAACTTCTTCACCTCAAATGCGGACAAAACTTCTTTGTTACAAACCTTTGAATTGCTCCCAGTGAGCTTGAAAGCATTTTCCATTCCATCGGTGAGCATAAGAGTTCCACCACGACAATGCTCCATCAAGTAGGGTACTGTAGCAAACTTGACCTTGCTATCATCCGGGCAATTACATAACAAAACACGGACTCAATTTCTCGAACCATCTAACCATGGCGGTGGCTCCTTGGTACCTCTAAACTTAGTGGGATCTCCACTTTTGAAGTCCTTATCTGAGCGACTTTTAACTCGGACCCTCCTGCATTTCTGCTGGCGGCAAGCCTAGCGGCCGGCTTCCCTCACAATTCTAGCGGCGGCGATGGTGGCGGCCTCAAGCAGCAGCAGCGACCACCGTTCCCTTTCAATCCTTAGAGCATCGGCTATGCTATCCTCACCAACTTTTGAATAGCCGCTTGAGTCATTTCGGTGTAGCTTTCTTGATTGCCATATCTTCTTCAAAACAAGAGGAAATGTGAGGCGTGGCGAAATCCCATGTTAAAAATATGCGCTCTAAAGAGGGGTGATATGAGATAATAGATTTGAGGTTATCTTTTAAAAAAAAAATGAATGATGGATTCCAAGAAGATGGGTTATGAGATGTCGTAAGTGATTCAAATGTATAATGGTTTAGTGACTTAATGTGTTAATAACGTGTAACTCGACATGTTAGTGGTGAAACAAAGGAGTGAGAGTGACTTTGCCGTACTTAAAGGTTTATCTCGGCATTCGACGTTATCGGTGATGAGTCAACTGATATTAAAATTGCGATAGGGAATGACAAAGCATTCACCACATTAGAGTATGAGGAAAGGATAATGGGATGGGTATTTAAGGGCATCTATGTGACAATCGATTTGAAATGAAAGTAAATAACTCGAAAAATGTACGTATAAATCACATGCAAAGTGAACATGCACTTATGATGAAATGATGAGATGCTATGATGATGTAGTTATAGTCTAGGGTCAATGATGCAACCTAGTTCTCTATAACGAAGCTCGATGCCAATCATCACACCCCAAATTACATTTTGCGTGGAATGGAATTCACGGGATTGTTGTCATAGCATCACGATTCTGAGATATATTGAGCGACCTAAATGTCGTTTGGAAAACACATCGTTTGATTTAATAAAACAATCGAGTTTACAAAGTGTAGGTCCCAAATGAAAATCAACGTGCGGAAATAAGTTTGTTATAATTCAAGCGATGTTTTTAAAGTGCTTAAATCCATGAGAAGCGTCGTCACCACGACTCTACAATAAGTCCACATGCATGCCATGAAGTGAATGCCTTAGATACGAGATAAAACATGCTAAAAGTGTCAACACAAAGGTTGAGTGAGTTCATAGGGTTTGTGTTGAAATGTAAAGCCTTTCAAAATCGTTTATGCAACAAAGGCATTGTAAATCCACTCGGTTCCAAGATCCGCCCATACAAAACTTGCAAACTGTGTGTTCACAACCTCTTGCGAAATGTGTATAGTTTATGATCAAGCGCATGATGTCAAATGAATTCACAAAATAGTGCATAACAATGTATCCATAGTTACTTAATATAACACATAATTAAATGACGGTTTCAAATTGTTCCATGACCATTAGTTCGAGATTGTACCAAGACCATTAGTTCAATGATTCTACCAAGACCATTAGTTCACTTGATTATACCAAGACCATTAGCTCAATGAATATACCAAGACCATTAGCTCAATAAATATAGCAAGACAATTAGCTCAATGATAATACTAAGACAATTCTAAGCATGCAAAACTGTTACTTCGTATGACTAAACATTCAATTCAGATAAACATATAGTTTGCAAATATTCTTGAATGTCATGAAAATAGTTGAGCATGTATCTCCCCCAAAGAGTTTAATAAAACAATTGAAAGAGTAGGGGCTATGACTCACATGGTAAAATGAGGCGATGACAAAAGTGAGTACACTGAAATGAGGCGAAATCTCTAACTGCGACCTAGTATGAATGATATGATACATATTAAGTCATGATGTAATGCTATGCATGCAATTCGGATGATATTTATACCACTTATAAATTTTGAAAACAATACTTCTCATCAAAAATATAATCTTTTAACGTCTTGACCATTTTAAATTACTTTGCAAGTATTTACGTCAAAATGACATCCTACAATAGTTTCTTAATGTTTTATTGCGAAATTATAACTTTTCGTCGTAAAATAATGTTGTTGGAAATTTCATGAAAGTGACAAAATGGCCTCGAAAAGCTAGTCGTAAAATGGTGTCGTCGAGCGTTAGGAAAGCGAACTCAACGGTTTTGGAAAACTTGTATCATAATCTCAAAGTTTTGGCATTTAAGTTTTTATCCTAGAGGTCTCGTTCATAGAGAAAAATATAGGTTAAGTATGGTGATTTTGTCCAAAATGTAGTTTAAAAGTGAATTTCGCAAAGTTTATGCAACCGTAGTTAATTCATTACAACTCCGCTATACAAGCGGTTGGACATTTTGGAAAATATGCTCGATGAACTTACTTTTACTAGAAGACATCTCGTTACAAAAGTTCTCGTCAACGTTAAAATAGCCTTCAATATGGTCACTTGTTTATCCGTAACACTTTGTCTAATAAAAATAATATAGTTTTAAGTAAATAATAAAGTTACGGCAATGTTGTGGCGTGTATATTTTAGTCCTTAAAATCCGTTTTCTCGTATTATCGTCCTTAGCTTCGTATCAAAGTATACTAATATATTTTTGATAAGTCGAAATAATTTATAAAGCTTAAGACTCGTTTTTGACTCGTACAAAACAAAAATAGTTTGCTGAAATTTCAGGATATATATATATTTCGTCGTCAAACTTGAAAAATTCATAACTTCTTCGTTATAGCTCCGTTTTAATCCGTTCAAGCGGCCACGGATTCGTTTTAAAGTATATTTTCTAAATATCTAGGCCAAAAATTTATGTCTACAGTCGGATTTTCCAGAATTACAAAATAAGATCAGACCCCTTTTTAGACTTGTCGGAAAGAGTTTTTCTCGTACTAAACCTATTCCAATCCCTTCAAAACAACTCCAAAGCTATTCTAATCCTACCATACACCTTCTTAGGGTGTCATGGGTTCCTAAACATCATCAAGACTAATATATAACAAGGGATAAATTATAGGATGACTTATATATGTATATCTCTAAAAACAAGGTAAAAATGGTATAAATATCCATAAGTCTTGCATGCTTTGCTCAAAAATGATGAAATAAATATGAAATGATAATGAAAGATGTAAAATGAAAATGATATGCTTACTAGTTACTTGATGAGGTGACAAGAACAAAGGATTAAACCTAAACACCCTAGGTTTTTATTTCAAAACCTTGATTAAGAGTGTAACTAGATTGTTAAATACTTGATTTAGAAAATTTTGATGAAATCTCTTCACCTTCACTTGCAATGGCCGGTTTTAGGAGAGGAAGAAGAGAAAGAAATGCTTGACTTTTCACTTTGAAATTATTGATTGAATGAGAAAGAACTTGGGTGTGTAAGTATATAAATGAAAGATCTAAATATGTAAGAAATCCACCAACTCATTAATGTTTCACCCCCTTGGTCGGCCAAGGGGTAAGTATTATAAAATACATATTTTTTTTTTTTTATAATGTATGTAATGTAAAAGTGTAAGTAAAAGAAATTAAGTAAAGGTAACTTGTAAATTGTATATACATTTGTGCATCTAAGGTAGTTTTAGCTCAAAATAAATTTTAATGGATCCAAGTAAAATGTATTGAGGTCATATAAATTGTAAAAATACATTTCTTGTAAAATTTGAGTGATATAGTAATTATCGTATAGTTTTAAGAAAAGCGTCGTAATAATATAATTTTAACGATTTATATACAAAATAAATTTAAAACACTAGGTAAACTCAAAATATGATTTTTATAAACTAAATGTAAGTATAAAAATATGTCGGGATAGTTTTTGGAAGTATTGGATTAAATGTTCAAAATAATAACTTACGCGATAACGTTTATTTAATATGAAAATTTACGCGTTTAATGTGAAATGCAAAGTCATGAATGAAATAACATGATGAAAATGATGTTAATGAAATGTAGACTAAACTTAGTCTATATGAAATGTCCGTGATGATATGATCATGAATTCGCAGCTAAACCATTAAGGTTACGCGAATTTGAAACTCGTAAACCTAGTTTACGATAAATGATGAAATTATGAAGCATGAATTGTTTTGAGAAATGACCTGAAAGTACGAGTTGTCACAAATTTCATACGCGTAATTCATAACCCTTAGGGTTTTGACCTACGCGTATGACTTTTTACGTGTAATCTTCCTATGAATGTTCATGTCATAAAATGTTGTTAAAATGATGTTTTGTGTTAATATTGATGACTTGATGAACTTATTTCAGGCTTTGCTACGCAATACTCAGAATCAAGGTCATTTGCAACTCTATGCATAAGGATTACCCTACGGCGTAGTCATGTTACAGCGTAAGAATAATCCTCGCATATGATTCGCGTGGGTTCTACAATGGACTCTGGCGTATCACGTGAAGGATATGCGTGCGATGACCTCTCGCATAAGGTTTACTCTTACGAGTAAGCCTTACGCGTAAGGTATATATCGCCTCTGGCGTAAGCTCTACGCATAAGGTGCCCTTTTCCCTCTGCGTAACATTTCTTCACGCGTAAGTTAGATCTCTGGCGTAAGCTTTTAGTCTCGCATGTCAATCTTGTTTACGCAACTTTGCCAATACTACGGCAACCTGGATTGACCTTCATGATGAATTATTCGTGTACAAACTTGTAAATAAACTAATCATAACGTCACGAATCAATAATGTCACTAATAAACTTAATCGTTTAATATGTTTTGAACAATAAGTGATAACATAAACTTTAAAACTTAAAGTTAACTAACTCACGAAACATTTCACGGCGTCATTAGACTATTGGACAAACAAGTGACTTAGGACTCGTAACAATCATTATCACCATACATTCAATAACTAGACAATAAAACTTTACATTGACTAACATTATGTCTTTCGATATGTTGGTTCTTTTGGCTAATGTTATTTGAGATCACGACATGGTGAACAAATGAATGTGGATGCATAAGAAGTTCTTACAATTGCGATATCTTTCCAAATGGCTATCCGAGAAAGCTTGGAAAGAACAACCTTAGGGTTGACTTTGACACACTCACATGCTCGAGAATCTTCTTGTCTCATTCTTTGTGGATATTCTCGAAATCATCCCTACCGAACATGCTCTCACACTCTGCCACGGTTCAGGTCTACATTCAACAATTGCGGGATTCTATGTAGAGGATCACTGGTCAAAATCTTGTGAATGTGACTCTTAATCACAAACAAGTCACTATCACTCCACGATGACTTACTGTTGTTCTCATCATTCCGGACATCACTCCAACCGACTTCTTTGCTACCCCTCTTGAAGAGGCGGTCCTGCAATTCTTGATAGATATTGTTTATGATGAAGCTAAAGGAATCATTTCTAAGCACTCTCACGTGGGTGAAAATATTCCTCAACCATGGAGGACACTCTATATGATCATCACCAAATCGGTTTACGGTCGTGGCGGTGGCTATGAGCATCCCAAGCTCATGGAGCGCAAATTTTACAGTGGTTGATCAACAAGAAGGACATTATAATTGAAGCCTTTGCTATGGGAAGATATGATCTTTGTCTCACAAGAAGCTTGGCTCCAAAATTCCTATGTCGGATACACCAAATTGTTGATCCGAGAGCTCTTGGACTTCATCATGAAATCCCGGAGACTCAATGACCCAAATAATCATGACATCTTGGTGAGCCCATACTATCATGCCGGAATCAAAGAATCGTCTCTACGAAGAAGCGGTCTTTGAGTTGCCCGATCACCTTCTTACAAAGGAAATCAAAAAGTGGAAGCGTACAAAAGGTATCGGTGGCCGTAAAGAAGGAAAAGTTGGCCATCTTGATGAAAAGGCTTGGGGACTCCTACTCGGAGAACCGAGAGAGGAAGTCTTGGAAGTGCGATGAAGTTACGAAAGTTATAGGAAACTTCCCAAAAGGAATCCTCCTCGTAAAAGGATTGTTCTGTAAAGGAAGTGAACCTATTCCCTCACCGAACATAAAGAAAGCTTTTGGACGAAAGCTCGAAGGTCTGACACGAGATGAAGAGATTACCTACTCAAAGCGCAAGGATGACAATCCTTCAATACCTAAACCTCAAGTCCTCAAGATGATAAAGGAAAGGAAGACTCTGCACTTGTCCCTATGATGAAAGCTACGAAGAAGAAGAAGAGCTCTTGGATCAATCATACGGAAGAAGTTTAAAATCGTGAGACACCTTCAAAAAGTGAAGAATTTGCTAAAGATCAAATGGGTGGCCCGGAGGATTAAGTGGTCTTGCCCACTCTTCACTGGTCTGATGCGGTTAATCGACCCGATAAGGGATCTGGTGCCACCACTCTTCTGCAACAACAAAAGCTTGTGGAGGATACTATCGAATATGAGTTTGAGAACCATGAAGCGAGAAGTCGAGAAAGATAAAGATGTTGATTATGACAAGTTGCTCTGGAATGTCCTACACGATCACGAAGGAAACTTACGAACCGCCCAGGACCACAGGTCTCCTCATGTCTCATCCTCATCGATTCTTCATCTCACTCATCACCACCACCATCTATGAAATCAACAAAATCAACATCCAAATCGTGAAGAAACTACCTCGATCTTGGATTTCTTAAGCTCATGAACGGATTACCAAAGCTGTCAAACAAGTCGGAAAGAAAGACGTGCTCAACAAGAAGTTGAATTTCTTTCTTGATCACATCTGACATCGTGTGACGAGAATGAAAAGATGCAAGAGGAAAGGAAGTTTATTCGAATTCATGAAACAACACCGTCGAGGAGGCTGAGCGAAATGATGGAAGGCTACGAAAAAGTACCTTACGAGTGCGTTCCTAAGGTCACAAAGGGTTGTTCACGGACAACTTTATCCAAATCGATGCGGATCGCCAAGCAAACTATTCGATCAACACCCTTAACCGTCACAATCAATCCGACCGATCCGGTCGTGTTCTCGAATAATGAATTGGTAGCCAAGCTTGTGACACAAATGTCGCCACAATCTGCGATGTTCAACTCGAAGAAGCAAAATTGTATCAAGCATTGTGACTACCAACTTCAAGAAGCTTGTAGATTTGAGCGGAAAAGTGAAACGTCCGAGGCGATGAAGATAAGGATAAGGATAAAGACTACGCACCTAAGCGTCGGAAGCGATCTGGGAATCCTCTTGATGCCACCTCCTCCTCAAAGGACTCTGTTCAACAAGGTCCCTCCTCGTTCTTCAATGAAAACCTCGGGACGATTCGAGTTACCACCCTTGACTCGGAAAACCGGTGATTATTTTGAGTATACGGTGGTGAAGATGAAGAGGTCCGTGAGCCCTACAACAACCCACCTCTCCCAAACAAGTTCGAAACCAACATCATCATCTAGGCCTTGAAAAGAAGAAGAAGAAGGCGCCTCGGTGACGTCGTATCTTGGCTAGATGGCGACAAAAGCGAAGAATTTGAATGGTTCTCTACTCTTGTTAATAACACTCCCTACGAAGAAGGTCGAATTTGGTGACGGTTCTACATTGGAGCATGCAAAACTTTTGCAAGAAAAGTTCCATGTGAAGAAAATGGCGAAATCGAGTTGAGCGAATCAAGAATGAAGCGTTTCAACTTCTAAAAGCGACTACGAAAGTGCCCTCGAGGTCGAATATCACCTTGACAACATTGCTCGAGCTATGTCTAACAACATGGATTAGCTCAACCCGGAAGCAAACATTGACTTCACAAAAGGGACAACCCTCCATATTACACCGATTGGACCAAACCTCTACCGACCATTGGCTAACGGATGAACCACGGTTCCTTCCGATATTTCTTCAACAAAGACACGGAATTTCTTCTCCATGGTGGCAATGGTTCAAGGAAATATGCTACATCTTTGACACTTCCATTCCCCGCACTATCTACTCAAGCGCATTGCCATTGAGGAACGTGCCACTCACTTGTTCTCCAACACGGTAGAAGCATCGACCGAGATGCATTGTATGGGATTCATCAACGGCGTAGCGCCGCGAATCTACTACGAAAGTTGTCGAGTTCGAAGTCACAACATGCGGTTTTAGTACTAAAGACATCGTTGCCATCCAACATGTTGGTCTTTCATCCAAATGGGACTACACCTTCTCAAGAAGATCGTCGTCAAAGACAAGATGAAAGGGATTATGCATTACGTGAAGTCGACTTTGAGAATTTGTCTCTCAACGATATTGAAGACATGTACCTTGCCAAAGTACAGGGTCGCATGAGACAATTTTCAACCGAAATACAACGAGAATTCATCAAGTCACTGCTCATCTTCATCAGACGCATAGTCATAAAAGAACGTGTTGAAGATCCAGATTGCCGTTGAATCATATCAGACACGTGTCAACTTCACTCTACCAAAGCTTGATCTTCCCGATATCAACCAGCATTCACAATTAATGCTCATCAACAAACCATTTGGTGTCGTTTATTGCAGTGAACTTCATCGCAACTGCTTGATGGAGTGTAATGAGCTTCACAAATTTGGAGATCATACTCTGAAGATGGTTAGGGACGGATTTGCTTATCGATTGAAGGATATACGTGAAAACATTGGGAACCCTAAGCGATGGAATTCTCGGGATCGGAGGAATGTGAGAAGGATCATCACCATGATTGATGAATGGTTGTTCGAAGGGATCGATTCGAGCGTTGGAAAGCTTTGTTGGTGGTGGACCGGGATCAACATCACGGCTATCAACGCCTGCTCGTACTCACGGGAACATCACCGCACTTCGGTACCCCTTGAATTGTTTCTTTCATATAATTTTGGATGTGTGATTATGTATGTCAATGGCTTGTGCACACATAACGATTGTACAACCCGTAATTGTCAAGAAAGGACCTTGTGGTGCGCCTCGGTGCCACAATCCTTATAAAAGGAGCGAAGCTTCTTATTTTGAGTAAAACCTATCAAACCTTTCATTTTCAAGGTTTTGCTCAAAAGACAAGTACTTCCGTATGTTTTTCAAAACCTCAACCGTTTATATCACTAGTTGAGGGGAGTATTTGAATCAAAACTTTGTTCACAAATTTTTCATAGTGGTCATCTTCCGCAACACTCGAAATGGTCATATTTATTCTCAACCGTTCAAAAATAACATTTTATATGCCATTTTGAGGGAGAAAATTATGTGATAAGAAATATGTTGTGCAAATTACAAATGAATCGTGTACTTGAGACTTAACCAACGAATTGTGGTACTAAGCTGTTAGTAACTCGAAAAGACTTGTCCTAGACGGGTAATAATTTCAAGCTAGTTCGCTAGTAATGTAGCGTGTCTCGCAAAGGACTTGTCCAAGTAGAATGTACCATTTGAAACACTCTTGGTAGACATGAACTATGGCGGTATGACAACCTTTCGAGGTTTGTCTACACCTTCAAGGTAGTTATTAGAGCTAGTTGTCACCTAAAAGGCGACAATGTAACTCTTTAACTATGCAACGTAACCGTGTCTCGCGGGGATTGTCTATCTCCAGTGGATCAATTCAAAATGTGCGCTCTTTCCTCATTTGTGCATTTAAACCATTAAAACTCTTAAGCACATGTGGAGGGGAGTATTTATGCAAAATCCTATCTCTCACGATGGTTCAAACATGTTTTCATTTACAAACCCTTTGAGAGATTTTTCATAACGATGGTTTTAATGGCAACATAGGTTAGTCATGGAGTTATAAGGTGACTAAGGTTAGGAATAACCGTCCTATGATCCCAGAGAGCGGAGGGATCTACCCAGGACATCACAAATAGTTAGTACTTAGAAGTCCTTAGGTATGATTATAAAAGGAGAAAATGAGAATCGGAGAAAGAAGAAGTTGAAGAATAAAAAGAAATGCAAAGAAAAGGGTGAAAAGAATTAGCCTCAGTTATTCAACTTAGGCGGACACCGGGTTCAATTCATATACTCTTGGTTGTCACCTAGTGACACCGGTATTGAAGATTAAAGTCGTCATGGACCCGGTGGCGCATGCACTAAACCTTCTTAACCACTCAAGTTTCTCTCAGAATCTTGTTTCATTCTTCAGGAACCCTCGTAAACTATTGGCTTTCTCTTAGAGATCGTTGGTATTGAAGAAGGAGACCTCTCTAGTCTTCGCTCGGAAAACCAAAGCGCACTATTGAGTCTAGAGCCACGAGATTCATCAAAAGATCTCTTAGGGACACTTGACACTTCATCACTTGTTGATCAACAAATAAGATCTTGATGGTTCATATCGAGTTCTTCACAGATCTTAGCAATCTGTCGAGAACATTTATGAGAGATTCACATCATGATCCTCGGTGATTGAATGGAAATTCGCCGTGGTCAACATCAAACAGCCACGGCGGGTCACTTCGGTAACTCCCGTGGATTACGCGGAGTGTGTCTCAAACGGTCTGATCGTGGTGGACGCCGGTGTACCTCAAATGACTCATCTGAACTGTAGATGTACTTGGACATCGCGTTATCTCACTTGTAGGACTCCAGTTCGGAACGGCCTTTGTAAGAATTAGAGTTGTGTTTTCACACTATCGTCGATAACACTCTCAAGTTCAAACTTGTAAGTGCGGAATCCGCTTATTATTAACCGTTTGAAATGTTTTCTTTTATGGAAGCTCGGAGCGGGATGATCGTCTTGATTCTTCTCATGCTCACGCCAACATCATCACTAATGGAAGTTCTATTCATAAGCAACACAACCGTCTAAATGATTCTTGTCAAACCAAAGAATCTACAAAGTTAAAGACTTAAAGAACTTCATCGATGATTGAATTCCAACATTAAAGGCGTGTGAGCATGTTGAAGAATGACGTGGAGACCTTTGAGCAATGAAAGACTGACTGAGGCGATCGATGCACAACAACATACTATCACCTTCACCACAAAGAAACGTTGATCAAAGAACAAAGTTAAAGATGACGTCAAAGCATAACTGTTCAAAGACAACTATCTCTCTACACTGGGGAGATTGTTCGAATCAAGGCAACTCTTCTCAACAAGAAAGAAGAATGTCAGAAGACGTTAGAGCAACTATTGCATCAACGCCTTCACCGTTCATCACCAACATTTGAGGGGGAGATTGTTGGAATCACTCCTAAACCATAATCAAGTGTTAGTAATTAATATGTAATTGTTAGCTTTATTATGGCCTTTATGTTTGTTATTAGCCTTAAGCTTATGTAGAAGGCCCATGATCTTAGGCCCAAGCCCATAAAGGAAAGGATGGGAACTAGGAGTGTTGCCCTAGCTTCCCTCCTATAAATACTCTTGTAAACCCTCATTTGAGGGTTGGTTGTTCAAGTTTTCTTTCTTTCACATACTCCTTACGCCTAACCGTATTATTATTGTTTGTGTGTGTTAGATCTTGTTCAATCGCCTCATCTCCTTTCTATATTACTTGTGTTTGTAAAACTAGTGACCTATCAGTAGCATTTGTGAAGAAATGCCTAGGTAGTATAATCGATGAGGTGCATCGTTATACATATAAGTATTTGTTTATTTACAAGGATGGTGATATCCTTGATGGTGTTGTAACAAGGAGTAGATCTCCTTGAGATTAGGTGTTGTGTCATGAAGGGTAGTAGTTCCTCCATAGTAATGGAACTAGGTGCTTAGCCTAGTACCTAATAAAGGGTAGGCGACGTTGTGATAGGATTAGTTCTCCTAAGGTGTGAAAGAACTCGGTGGTTAGCCTAGCACCGTATAAAGGGTAGGCGACGTTGTGTTAGGTGTGGTTTGCCTTGATGTGAAGGAACTCGGTATTTAGCTTTGTACAGGAAAAAGGTTAAGCGACGTTGTGAAGGCTTCTCCGCCATAAGGAGTTGGTGTAGTGTTCTGAACTCTCGAGTAGATGACTCGGGAGTGGAGTAGGGCAAGGAAGGTGTCCTTGTAGCGAACCACTATAAATAACTTGTGTCATGGTGATGTGCTTCTTACTCTTTATCTTTCATTACACTTTTATATATCTATCTATCAACTTCCAACATAAAAACCAAATGGATTGACATAAGTCGATCTAAATATTTAAAGGAAGTTTTAAATTGGTAAAACTATTCAACCCCCTTCTAGTTTTCCACAATTGGTATCGAGCTTAGTTACCAAGTTTCTTAAAGTATGTTGTACTTTAAAACTTGATACAATCCATGTATGTTTGAAAACTACAAAGAAGGATTGTTTTGTCACATTTTAAAAATTCATTATGTTGCTTATTATTGGACAATGATAGAATGTTCTAACATTTTTTTAAGCATTATCCATACTTGGATTTGGAGTCATCAAGAAGATCATAAAGAATTTCTTGAAACATTTCGCAAAAAGAATGTTTAAATATTCTTACAACATATATCTGGAGATTCCAAGAAGATCACAAAAATATCTAAATACTTCTTTTATTAAAAAGAATATTTGGCAAAGGTATGATCTATAATTACTTACATTTATTGTTATCAAAATGTTAGTTGCATGACTTACTAGAAAATGTTCTTGTAGCTTTTTATATTATTGTCCCTATCTTATTAGTTTTCTCCGACTTAGTTAAAACTACATCACCAACTCACAATAATGATATCTTAAGTTATATAATAACATCAATCATTATTCATCACAAAGGATTTATTGACATTTCATGTATATCAATAAATATCCATGTGAAACTTCTTATGTTATAATAAAATGGGATTTTATTATAATATTTGAAAAGCTTCCCAAGAATTATGACTAGTTCTTAAAAAGGGAACCTCGTCTAATAGGAATAGCATTAAATCATCAAAACCTCAAACCACAAGTTTTAGAACCTTAACACCAAAACATTAGGCGTTTTAGAACTCCCAAACCATAGTTATCAAGGAATGTTTGAGCTGACTTTTGCTGTTATGCCGGATCCCTCAGGTTATACTAGCCGGATCCCAAATGAGAGGGATCCGCGGGATCCGTGCAACAGAAGACAGTATAAGCTTAAAAAATGATCACTGTGGAAGTTCCACAATCATTCTCACCTCAAAGACTCACGAACAAGAACTCTGGTACTGTTCATAGGAGCAAATTGATCATTCTTCTCAAGCTTAACAATCACTTGTGTAAGTATAATCTTCACTACATTGTTAATTTAATTCCTTGATTCTTAGAATTACAATATCTTCATCTTTAAGAGTTGGGTTCAAATGGGTTTATCATAATTTGTCACCATATTGTTTTCTAAGATAATCTAAATCAAAGAATTAACATTGTTAATACAAATTAAACACATTTCGTGAACTCAACAAAGATGATGAGAGCAAAATTGTGATTAAACCCTTTAGGTTACTATTCACCATTAACACCACTTTGTGGTTGTATTATCTAGGAACAACCATGCCCAAAGCCACTCAACCAGATCACCATGACACCGTCCATTACCTTACTCACTACTATCGTAAAAGGGGATTGACCAAAACCGACTGTAAAATATTCAAAAGCCTTGTAAAATGACTTATCCACGAAGGTCGTGTAGTCAAGGAATGTTTCCTTGAAGATACCGACATTCGTCAAGTTTTCTCGACAATCAATTTTGATTGTCTCCTTGACATATATGAACAAATTTTTTCGGTCTTCATCTTTGAATTTTACAAAAGCTTTAGGATCATTAGAAACACCGACAATAGCATCTCAATCGCCTTCATCATCAACAAACAAAACTTTATTTTTTCTCTCAACACCTTTGCTCAAATTCTTCGCATTCCTTGTGAGGGAATTTGTATGTACTCTCAAGATTGGGCAATTAACTCTCAAAACCATGCACTTGATCCTAAGCCTCTCTATAACACTCCTCTTGACGATCCCAAAACCATTCGTGATACTATCTTTAAAATTAGGACCGACCAATCCCGTTACGATCGTAACAAAAAGCTCATTCACCGTGATCCCTTTAAAATGGAAATTTTCGAAATGCATCCCATGTTTAGAAAATGGGAAGAAATCTTAGGAAAACATCATTAGCCTAGTTGAAACAAAGATCATCCAAACGCATGTCTTGTGCAAATGATCTATTGTCTTACCCACCAAAGGCTATTTAATCTTGCCTATTACATGGTAAGGAGAATGGCCGGGGTATTCAAAGCTTCCAACATGGTACTCCCATATGGTATGCTCCTAACATGAATTTGTAAGTATGTTAGTGCATTGCAACCATCCCCTATCAACGATGATCATTACCTTTCCGATCACGTCATGGTACCTCTTACCAAACAACCCTCTAAGCGATTCATGGTCAATGGAGAAACCGAAGCTCTCTGGACTCCTCGGCAGAGAAGAAGAAGAAGAAGATGAGGAAGACATCGACCCGTATCCAACATCAAACCTGGAAATCCTTGAATACCACGAACAACTTCCAACCATTCCAAAGCGAGACCACGAATTTAAACAAATAAGAGGCATGATTCAAAACCTCGCACAATCTCACTAAGCCGTCAAAAGGAAAAGGAAGAATTGACGAAAGAGACAATAGGAATGTGCTTAGTTTCATTTATTTTATGTTTGAATGATTTCTCTTTAGCATTTGTGGTTTATGGTATTTTGGATATTGTTACTTTATCTTATAAGTGGTGTTTTATGATGACTTGCTTGTTCCTATTGCCTATTTTATAGATTTAATAGTGTGTAAAATCTGCACATCATTTCTGTGTAGGTTCTGATCTGCAGATGCCGGATCCCTAGGATTAGCCTAGCCGGATCCCTCCCTTAAGGGAACCGTAGGATCCATGTCATCAGATCAGCAATACAGCTTTCCTTACATTAAGACTGCTTTCTAGATAAACTTCACATTAGCTAAGCATATGTTTTTAGAATCCAACTAGAAGTATTTCAAGGATGAGAAAGGCTTAGACTCACTAAAGGCTTACTTAAAATCCTAGTCAAAATGCCTCTTGATTTATCAATACATCAAAACTCACCATATTTCCGCTTCAACTACTCACAAACTATTTCTCATCTCTCAAAACACTTAAAGAGGACAAATTAATTTTTTTTAATTGCCTCTAGTCATTTCTATCTCAAAGAAAGATAAAGATTAGTTTTTCAATTCTCATGATTTTTAAGAATTTATCCAAATATCACCTCAAGCTTAAATCTGATCACTAGGATCATTTATTATGACTTGACACCTATATAACTCTTAGTGTTATCCTTGGACATCCATTGGTAGTCATCTTGTCCCATCCTCCTTCCATAAGAAGCAATCATTTGCTATAACACTTATTACCTTTGATTATTCAAGTATCCTTTCATCTCAAACACTTAGGAGAACTGAAATATTCAAAAAAAGATAGGCTTTAGCTCCTAGAAACCTCATTTCAAACCTTTCATAACTACTGAGAGCCGGATCCCTAGGATTAACCTAGCCGGATCCCTCCAAGGAGGGAACCGTGGGATCCGGGTGACAGTTTATGAAAATCATTGCTTGAACAATCATTTCAACTCATCTTCCTAACTCAAACACTCCATCTCATCTTAAATGAGTCCCTAGATTAGTGAAACTCTGAACATAAACTTTGTGCATGTTAATCATCACATTTCCAAGAACATTAGTGGATTAAGTCTTAAAGGCAACTACCAAACTCTTCCCTTTATAAGCCATATTGCTAAGAACACCTTAGTCATCAAACACAAACACAAACCATCAGCAATTACAACCATCCTTCTTAAGTCATTTCATCATGAGAAAGGCTCCTAGTGCTAACTCATCCACTCAAGAACCACCCAAGAAACTTGCTAAAATCATACACGAAGTTTCCTCAACCGAATCATCTCCGATCAAGTCTACCAATGCTAGGATTTCCCCTACACCAAGGAAACCAATCAAACTAATCCCCAAGAAGATTGTTCCCACTAGGATTTCATCACCAAATTCTACTATACCAAACATAACCTCCACAACTCAACCAACATCATTAGTGCCTAGAGCCACCTCACAATCATCTCCACACTCTCACAATGTAGAAGAGTTACCTTCTTGGCCATCTCATCTTTCACCATTACCAGCAAATTCACTTGAAAAGATTGAGCAACAAAATCAAATTATTGAATCAACACTTGCTCCAAAAGTAAACTCTATCATTCCTCCCAATAGTCCATTTTGGATTATGAGAAGACATCAAAGGCAACCACCCGACCATATGAAAGTTGATGCTTCTTCACCTTCACCCTCAAACATTGTAGAGCCGTCACTTAATAAGCCTCCACCAATTCCTCCTTCATTTGAAGATACTCAACCCACTTTACTTGAACTTCCACTACAAGAAATTCAAAACCATGACAAGGATTGCTATTATTGTAAACATGTTGAAAGGTTGATACATGAACTACGTGAAGAGCAACTTTTCATGTTTTATCACCTCCTCGAACATTTCGAAGAGGTTAACAAGCCTAAACTACAATGAGCATCATAGTCAAAAGCTCAAACTTAGAACGTTTAGGAAACCTTTCTCATCCTTGATCATCATTAAGTTTTAGTTGAATCTAAAGTTTGGGGTAGCCCATTAGCATTAGTAGCACTTGTTTAGTTCATTCTTTTAATTTTTAGAGATTTGGTTGGTTATCTCTTGTTTTATTGAATGAACATTTATATGTTTTGATTATTCTGTGCGTTGTGCTCTTTATTGCACACATATATTATCTCCACACTTACATTGATTGAGACACTCTCATTCTTCAAGAAAGCGTCAGCAGACGGCGGATCCTCCATAATGCCTAGAGGGATCCCTTCAAGAAGGGAACCGTGGGATCCGTGGATCAGAAGCACAAATTTCTACTAACTTGAGTTTTATTTGCAGGAAATTATGCACTATACTCTTGTTTTCTAACCTTTACTTTGTAGATTTTCAAAATAACACATGAAGATTTTGACACCATAAAGCTAGGGGGAGCTTTGTGTCAAACGATATTTGCAAAACATTTGCAACATTAATCCGTTTTTGGATTATACTTCATGATACCACATTGCATCTTTGCAATATTCAAGGGAGCACGCTTTTAAGTCACTTAGGCGAACCATCGCAAACTTAAATGCAAACACAATTAGTTTATTTTACGTCATGTCCTTGACGCCCTTTCAAAGGGATGGACTCGTCAAGGGGGAGTTAAGACGAGTACCATTCCCGTCACTTATTCTCTTTACATTTTTGCATAACTTTCTTGTAAAAATTGTGTTAGTTTCTTTTAGCTCTTTTTGTTTCGACAAAAAGGGGGAGAAGAAAGTAAAAACTACAAATTCAAACTCTTACAAATTTTAGCTTTTCCTTAAAATAATCTTATGTTTTGTCATCAACAAAAAGGGGGAGATTGTTAATACAAATAAGCCGTAAAAACGTTTATTTATATTTTACGATCTTCAAATGTTTTGTCGATAACAAAAGTAAGATCATTTTAACGAAACAAATAAAATACGTAAATGGTTTGAACTAATAGCTTTCTAACACACTTACACTTTCACATAAAACACTAAAACTAGTATAAGTGATTTTATGCTTTAGATATACATATATATAACAACTAGTGTTTACATATTGGGATAACATATACTTAACTAAGTATACACTAAAATGGGTAAAAACAAGTATATACTAAAATGGGTAAAAACAAGTATATACTAAATAGGTAAAAACTAGCAAATGGTTTTGACCCATAACCCATGGTTTTATTTATACCACTTAACCAAGTTCATTGTATCCTTAAGATACATTGTATCTAGAAAGAAAACCATGGATCAACCCATAACCCATGACCCATGACCCATAACCAAAAATACCCATGGGCAAAGAGGAGCGTTGATGAGTGTGTAAATACTCATCATTTTAATCAATCTGAGCGCAAAACGTTTAAAATGCTCGATATGCATCAAAATCTTGAAAATATTCCAAAATTGCATTTATATGTTTCGGATGCAAAATGTTTAAAATCGGATGAAAATGAGCAAAGTTTGCATAATTGGCGTTCGGGTCCCCAAGTTTCTAAAATTGTCGAAATAGTCCTCAGGCACATAATTTCAAAGAAAAATCACCAAAGGTCCTTTTTAAATCATAAGTTGTCAAATTTAGTCCTTTGGTGAAAAATATAAAAAGTTTGAGAAAATTACAAAAGTGGTCCTTCAAGTTTGAAAATTGGCAAAATTGGTCCCTGGAAATTGGAAAATGTCAACTTTGGTCCTTGTACTACTAACACTTGTCAATTTTAGTCCTTGGAGCAACTTTGAGATATTGGCAGAACAGGTCCTTCCATTTTCAGAAATTACAAATGAAGCCCTTGTATTATTAAACCTTTAAACAACCTTGGCCCTTGTCATTTCTCCAATTGGACCCTGCCAATACCTTTGACCCCTGCCAATTGAACCCCCTCTATTATTAAATCCTCAGTCAAACTCCTTTGACTGCCTTTCTTCCCTCCCTCACGGGTATACCACTTCACCATCATCACAAAGCCCTGCAACTCCTCTGCTAACACTCCACCATCATCCCTACTCTACCCTCCACCTCACCCCACTCCAAGATACATTTAATGCACCCTTTGTACCTAACACTCAACCCAGCTGTTAAAAATGGTTTTGGCGCCAAAAACCACATGAATGGCCAAGATCCTTTTTATACAATCAATGGTGAGGATTAGTGCTGGGAACTATTCAGAGAGGTGAGAGAAGGAGCTTTGAGTATAAATAAAGGAAGAATGAGGCAAGATGAAAAGTAGTTAGTTTTAATTTTTCACCATGTATGTCGTTTTTTAGCTTATCTTGTCTTAAATAGTTTTCATCTGTATTTTCAAGCTTAATTGTATCAAATAAAAGTATTTAAGTGTGTTCCATCTTATTTCAAGTTTGAATTCAAGTTAATGTTCAGTTTCCACACTTTATGTCCACTGTTGAGATTTTGATTTTCAAACTCCTTTGTTTAAGCTTTTAACAGCTTAGTTTCAATCTCAAACAAGCTTATATAAGCTTATCATAGCTTTTTACAAGCTAATATTCAAGTCTCAAGCATTTTTGGAGTTTGGTCAATAAAAGTCAAAAATGGGCAAAAATGTTGCAGAGTTGGAAATGGGTTGAAGCAGCCATGGATTTGGGTTAGTTCAGAGTCATTTGGGTTGATATAGATAGGTTAGGTGTTCATTGGATCAGTTTCAAGCCATAGTGGCTAGGGACCCGTTGTAAGTGCTTATTTCAAGTTTCTTAGCATAATCAGTTTTAGTAGTCTAAAGTAGTTAAAACCTGTTTTAATAGTTGTGTTTAGGCTAAGTAAGTTTAGTTTGATCAGTAATTTATGCTTGTTCATTCTTTAGTTCAGTTTTAGTTTGCAAATCAGTTAAAAAGGTGTGTTTGGATTTACTGTGATAACTGTCCCAGAGGCTTGTTCAGTGTATACTTCTTGTTGGTTCATGTTTGTTAGCTCCAAATAGACTCATATCTGTCAACACTTGTGCCTGCAACTCTAAAAGTCAACATAATCTCAAAATCTGTCTTGCATGCTTAACTGTTAAGATTTTTGGATTTGCAAATCCTTGTTTTGTGTTAAGATTCAATAAACATTGCTTGCATTGTGCTTGTTACATCATATTTCATCAATATCAGTCATAAAATTGGATTCAAAGTTCAATAAAGTCAAACTTTTCAATATTGCTTCAAAAGTCAAATTTAGAAAACCTGTTTTGGGGCCAACTGCAAGGATTTTTCATAAGCTCATTTTTGAGCCACATGAAGTGAAACTTGGCATTTTGAAAACTTCAGATGGTGTCCTTTCTTGTCATCATTTTATCGATTTTGCAATTTTTTGAAGCCTCAAAATTGCTTCTCAATTAGCTCTAACTCCCCGCTCACAACTCGACAATCGAGTTTTCTCGATTGTGCAAGCTTGCACGGGGATCATTAGAGCTTCCCAAAGTCTAGTTTTGGTGTACTTAATCTCAACCGGTCTAGGACAAGTTCCAATTTGTAGTTTTCATTTTCGACTTATCTAGTAGCTTGTGCATAAGCCCAAGTAGCTACCCAAATCTGTTTTAGCTTAGAAACTCAAAAACATCAAATCTGTGCTATCTTGCAATTCAGTAGCTATGGCTTGTTGTTTTTAGATGCATTTGAGTTATTGTAGCATAGTTTGGCTTCTGTAATCAGTGGGTGGCTTGTTTTGTTCATTTGGCTTATTCAAGTGCTTGTTGATAAGCCCTTGGCTCATCAGTTTCAAATTCCTCCACACAACCTACTGTTTTTCCATTTTTCTTAGTTTCATAATATTATTTTAAGCTTTTCCTGAATTTTTCAGATTTTTCCAAGTTGGTTTGCTATTTTTCTGCATTTAAATTGATTTTTAGGCCTTTTTAATTAGCATTTAATACAAACAAGTAAGAAAAGGTTCAAAAAAATAATTTTTCAATTTTCTTAAGTTTAGATAAATATAAAAAGCCAAAAAAGTATTTTTCTAGATTTTTCTTAGTTAAATTTGTATTTTTAAGTAATTTAGGTAGTTTTAAATAGTTTAAAATTCATAAAAAAATTCAAAAATAATCAAAAAAATATAAAAATAGTTTTGAAAATTCTCTTTTGATATTTTAGATTTTTCTAAGTCTTAATTTTATTTTTCTAGCTTTATTTCACATTTTCTTGTATTTTAGGTTATTATTTAATAGTTAAAAATAGTTTTTAATTAATAATAATTAATTAATTAGTCATAAAAATAATTTTCTTTTTCTATAAATTTTCTTTTATCATTAGGTTTGTAAAAATGTCATTTTCATATTTTTAGGATTTTTATTCCTTAGATATCACTTTTTATTTTGTACGTTTACGCAATTTTATTTAAACGTAAGTTTTAAGTTTTAAGTTTTAAACGTTCATCAATTTTAAAATAGTGATAGCATTTATTTAATATTTTTTATCTTTTTAGCTTTCTTTAATTTGCATTTAAGCCGTTGTAATTTGTTGGCTTTTTCTGTAGTTATAATCTATTCAAATCCTTTTTCGTTCAAATTTCTCGATCACTATTCGTAGGGTGATCCATTGCATAACTCATTGGGACATAACGACGGGAAACACTATACTCCCGGATCTTCATTGAGTTCGTGCTACAGCGGTTTAAGGCGATTACGGTCCGCCATTCACAAGTGGCGGCTTGAGTGATTTAGCTTGATTGTTTGCACGCACTAAATTTTTGGCGCCACGCGGGAGTTGTCTTGATTATCTATCGTCTAGCGATTAGTGATTTGAATCCTCACTCTTTGTTCATACCATCCATCCATCTATCTATATCTATCTATTTTCTTATTAAAAAAAAAAAAAAAAAAAAAAAAAAATTCAAAACCCAAAACATCTCAAAACCTATAAAACACAAAAATATTTTTCTTTGTTCTCTATATATGTATAAACCATAAAATCAAAAATAATCTCCTTTCCTCATTTTCATAATTCCTCTTTTAACTCGAGATCCCTTAGAGTTAACTCTAGTGCATGCGCACTCGTTCTTCTAGATCATTGAGTCCTTTGCGTGATCTAGCGAAATTCCAAGAAGACGTTCTCGAGGGCGTGTCGCCCAAATAGTCGAACCCGAGATTCGTACTATTTCAAGCAACAATATGGCGATTTAACGCATTACTATGGCGGAAATGCTCCAAGCACCCACCGAGGGTTACGGAGATGCCATCATTCTACCAAGAATCAATTCGATCACTTGAATTGAAGACACATTTGATCCAACTTGTGTCTACAAATCAATTTCACGGGTTTGATCGTGAAGACCCGTATGCACACATCCGTTGGTTTAACAAGTTGACTTCAACTATCAATTTCAGGATGTACCACAAAAGTCATCAAGTTGATGCTTTTCCATTCTCACTGAGGAACGGCCGGATTTGGTGGAAAAAAGCCCTCGATCTATCGAAACTTGGGAGGATCTTGTTCAAAAGTTTGTGAATTATTTCTTTCCTCCATCAAAGATGACTAATCTTAAAAATGAAATTTCGGATTTCGTCAAAATTTCGATGAAAACTTTGGAGAGGCATGGAGAGATTCAAAGATCTCCTAAGGAAATGCCCCATCATGAATTCACTGAGCTTCAACAAGTCAATATCTTTTACAATGGGTTGAACGGTAACGATCAAGATTCCTTGAATGCAGCAGTAGCAATATCTTGAATCGTAGACCTACAGATGTGATTGAGATTTGCGAGCAAAATCAAAAGTTCCTATTTCTATAACAAAGTCAATACTCCTAACCCTCTCGCTTCTTCATCCAAGAACTCTTGAGTTAGCGGCTCCGATAGCGCCCTAACGGATGCCATCCGTTGTATGATTAAAGATGTTAAGGAAATCAAAAGCGAAATTCATAAGCTCGAACCGGTCAAAGTCGTAAACAAGGTGTGTGAAACTTGTAGTGGTCCCATGCGATTATGATTGTCAAGCAACCGATGCTTCCTTTTACCAAGCTCCCGTAGCTTTGTAAACCACAATCAATACCGACCACGGTGATCCTCACTACCGTGCACCTAGCGGTATGACACCACCGGTTTTCCTCCTGCAAAACCATGGCAATCAAAATCGCTTTGTTCGAATCAAGGACAAAATTTCAATAACTCTCAAAATTTCAATCAAACGGAACAATTTCAACCAACCTTATCAAGCTCCTAATCATCAAAGTTATCAACAACCTCCTCAAGCTCCCATGCCAAATGACTTCATGAAAATTCTTGAGTCAAACATACGTGCAATGCAAACTCGGATCAATAACATGAGAGTTGAGCTTAAAAGGAAATTGATACCACAATGTCTCGGCAGACAAATGAGTTAAAGAATATGATGAGCGGTTTCATGAACATGAATATGAACAAAGCTTCATCATCTTACGGAGGACTTCAAGCAATACTATTCCCAATCCCAATGCCGAGTTGAAAGCCGCCACCACTCGTGAGTGGTAAGACGACAATGGACCTTCGACTCCTATGCCCCTCCTCCTGTGGCATTGAGTCAAGTTACCAAGGAGACAACGGACAAGGTGCATTATTCAAGCCCACGGCAGTAAGACACGTCCCACCTTCGGTAGTCCAAGCTTCAAGTCCGAACCCAAGTTCAAGAAAATCTTGAGCGAAAACACTTCCATCCCGTCTCAAAGTCTAGTCGACTTCCTACCCATAAAGAATGAATGATGAGAAGCTCAAAGACGTAAACAAAGAGCAAATGGAAAATTTTTCCAAATCTTTAATGAGCTACACTTTGATATAAGCTTCGTTGATGCTCTCGTTCTAATGCCTAAATTTGCATCCACGCTTAAAGGCTTCTTGAGCAACAAAGATAAGTTGTCCGAGATGGCGAAAACCCTCTAAATGAGCAATGCTCGCCCATTCTTAATAAGCTTCGAAAAGCTTGAAGACCCGGCCGGTTTTAATCCCGTGTGATTTCTTGGGATGTTTCAATGCTCCGCCTTGGCCGATCTTGGCGCTAGCATTAACCTCATGCCACTCTCGGTATGGGAGAAACTGTCTCTTCCTAAACTTACATCCACTTGTATGACACTCGAGCTAGCGAGCGGTGACCAAAACTACTCCACTTGGGATAGCCGAGGATGTCGTGATGAAAGTGGGAAAGTTTCACTTTCCCACCGACTTTGTTGTAGTAGACTCGATGCGATCCTAGAGTTCCCTCATCTTAGGAGAGCTTTCTTGAGAAGCAGTCGTGCTCGATTGATGTGTTTGTCAAGAGTTGACCATACGGGTTGACAACGAAGAGCTCACGTTAAATATCAACTAACTCCAAACCTCGTACAAACAGTGTTGCCACAATTGATCAAAGATCCGAAGATTCAATGCAACACTCTCAAACTTCACGGTTAAGAGGAGTTTTCAAAACATCTTGAGCTCAAAGCTTTGAAAATTACCCCTGGTTCAAACAAATGGTTTGAAAGTCGCACTGTGGAAGTCAAGAGTGTTCTTGATGATGACGATGATCTAGAATCGGAGACTTCGCCGAAGTGGTGGAAAGCGCTAGCTCTAAGAGCACACCACTTGTCCCACCTCCGCATCGCTTGTCGCATCGAGTTTGTTAAGTCCATGGATGAAACCAAACTCTCTTCGATTCATCCGAGTTGGATGATGATGTTTGTGATCCAATGGAGACATTCTTCCCATTGATGAATTGCTAAAAATGATCCATCATCTTCTAGTCTTATTCCGACTCTTCCATCCCTTCTCTCACCCCGATGAGGAAGATGACAACTTTTGGAATGAAGTCGATGCATTTCTTAGTGATGAGTAAATTCCAACGGAATTGATAACACTTACTTTGATCCGGAGGAGACATCCTTTTTCGGAAAGTTTGTTGATTGAAGAACCGCTTCCCACCCTCCTCCCGGACACCTTCTTGACAATCACCATCTAAGCTTCAAGTTTAAGCTTAAAGATGTCAAACCGGTGATTTGCTTCTCTCACGAGGAATGGACTTGCATTCTCATGTACATCTTTATTCCATTCTTCACGATGGTGTGGTTGCTCTTTCCTTTTCTCTTTCGGAATGATGACACCATCTTTGACCCCGTATCATCCCTTATAGTTTCTACTATTAACAATACCGCGGTTATATCTCGTCGGTGTCGAACTTTCGATGTTCATATGTTTATTAACATTGTGAACGAAAGTCCGATCGAGATTGGTTTTCCACGTTACTTTCCCATGAACAAATCAATGCGGGGATCGAGTCAAGCTAGCGACTCGGGAATCAAAAAAGAGTATGCCATATGGGTTTTCCCCATATTTCGACTTCTTTCTATCTTTCTACCACCCTAGTGTGGGGGTTGCCCACATATTATATATATAAGTTTGTTAAAAAAAAAAAAAAAAAAAAAAAATCTTTCTAAATAATGGCCATAGTATTTCCTTTTCGTTCTTTGTTTCGACATAACCGCGGTACTTTGAATATTGAGGGCAATATTCATTTCTAAGTGTGGGGAATTCTCACTTAATTTTATCATGTAATTATACCGCCTAATTCCCGTTTTGGCCAAATTTTTTTTGGAGTAAGTGTTTTACACTTACTCAATTGGTTATCATCCGCCTTGTCTAATAAACAAAAGGATTGGCTAATCCAGAGCAAACGGCTCTTGGTAAAGATATCTCAAATCCGTTGACGGCTTGCAATTTGCCCAAAATTGTATGGTATTCATCACCATATCTTTAATTAGTGAAGAGTTGGCTAGCCCGCAAGTTTATGGCTTGTGGTAAAGGCGTGGAAAAACCATAATTGGTAATCGACTCACCAAAGATAATATTGATAATTTATCTAAGAGTTGGCTAGTACAGAGCAAACGGCTCGGTAAAGACAAAATCAAATCCGTTGAAAGTCGGTGGTTTGCTCAAAATCACATGGTTATCGATGTACCATGGTTCTTACTTGAACCGAAACATTTGGCTACTCGAAGTAATGGATTTTGGTAAAGAGATTCAAATCCATTAAGTTTTCTCAAAAGATTGCTAGGGACTAGCAATAGTTTAGTGTGGGATTGTTGAGTGTGTAAATACTCATCATTTTTAGTCAAATCTGAACGCAAAACGTTTAAAATGCTCGATATGCATCAAAATATGAAAATATTCCAAAATTGCATTTTATATGTTTCGGATGCAAAATGTTTAAAATCGATGAAAATGAGCAAAGTTTGCATAATTGGCGCTTTCACCCCTAAGTTTCTAAAATTGTCGAAATAGTCCCGAGCACATAATTTAAAGAAAAATCACCAAAGGTCCTTTTAAATCATAAGTTGTCAAATTTAGTCCTTTGGTGAAAATATAAAAGTTTGAGAAAATTACAAAAGTGGTCCTTCAAGTTTGAAAATTGGCAAATTGGTCCTCGAAATTGGAAAATGTCAACTTTGGTCCTTGTACTACTAACACTTGTCAATTTCAGTCCTTGAGCAACTTTGAGATATTAGCGTACAGGTCCTTCCATTTTCGTAAATTACAAATGAAGCCCTTGTATTATTAAACCTTTAAACAACCTCGCCCTTGTCATTTCTCCAATTGGACCGCCAATGCCTTTGACCCTTCCAATTGAACCCTCTATTATTAAATCCTCACCAAACTCCTTTGATCGCCTTTTCTTCCCTCCCTCACGGTATACCACTTCACCATCATCACAAAGCCTCGCAACTCCTCTCGCTAACACTCCACCATCATCCCTACTCTACCCTCCACCTCACCCCACTCCAAGACACATTTAATGCACCCTTTGTACCTAACACTCAACCCAGCTGTTAAAAATGGTTTTGGCGCCAAAAACCACTTGAATGGCCAATATCCTTTTTATACAATCAATGGTGAGGATTAGTGCTGGGAACTATTCAGAGAGGTGAGAGAAGGAGCTTTGAGTATAAATAAAGGAAGAATGAGGCAAGATGAAAAGTAGTTAGTTTTAATTTTTCACCATGTATGTCATTTTTTAGATTATCTTGTCTTAAATAGTTTTCATCTGTATTTTCAAGCTTAATTGTATCAAATAAAAGTATTTAAGTGTGTTCCAACTTATTTCAAGTTTGAATTCAAGTTAATGTTCGGTTCCACACTTTATGTCCACCGTTGAGATTTTGATTTTCAAACTCCTTTGTTTAAGCTTTTAATGACTTAGTTTCAATCTCAAACAAGTTTATAAGCTTATCATAGCTTTTACAAGCTAATATTCAAGTCTCAAGCATTTTGGAGTTTGGTCAATAAAAGTCAAAATGGGCAAAATGTTGCGAGTTGAAATGGGTTGAAGCATCCATGGATTTGGGTTAGTTCGAGTCATTTGGGTTGATATAGATAGGTTAGGTGTTCATTGGATCGTTTCAAGCCATAGTGGCTAGGGACCCATTGTAAGTGCTTATTTCAAGTTTCTTAGCATAATCCGCTTTAGTAGCCTAAAGTAGTTAAAACCTGTTTTAATAGTTGTGTTTAGGCTAAGTAAGTTTAGTTTGATCGCAATTTATCTTGTTCATTCTTTAGTTCGCTTTTAGTTTGCAATCGCTTAAAAGGTGTGTTTGATTTCATCGTGATAACTGTCCTGCAGGCTTGTTCGTGTATACTTCTTGTTGGTTCATGTTTGTTAGCTCCAAATAGACTCATATCTGTCAACACTTGTGCTCGCAACTCGAAAGTCAACATAATCTCAAAATCATCTTGCATGCTTAATCTGTTGAGATTTTGGATTTGCAAATCCTTGTTTTGTGTTAAGATTCAATAAACATTGCTTGCATTGTGCTTGTTACATCATATTTCATCAATATCGGTCATAAAATTGGATTCAAAGTTCAATAAAGTCAAACTTTTCAATATTGCTTCAAAAGTCAAATTTAGAAAACCTGTTTTGGGGCCAACTGCAAGGATTTTTTAAGCTCATTTTTGAGCCACATGAAGTGAAACTTGGCATTTTGAAAACTTCAGCTGGTGTCCTTTCTTGTCATCATTTTATCAGATTTTTGCAATTTTTTTAGAAGCCTCAAAATTGCTTCTCAATTAGCTCCTAACTCCCCTACTCACAACTCAGCTTAATCTGAGTTTTTCTCAGATTTGTGCAAGCTTGCACAGGGATCATTAGAGCTTCCCAAAGTCTAGTTTTTGGTGTACTTAATCTCAACCAGGTCTAGGACAAGTTCCAATTTGTAGTTTTCATTTTCAGCTTATCTAGTAGCTTGTGCATAAGCCCAAAGTAGCTACCCAAATCTGTTTTAGCTTAGAAACTCAAAAACATCAAATCTGTGCTATCTTACAATTCAGTAGCTATGGCTTGTTGTTTTTAGTTGCATTTGAGTATTGTAGCATAGTTTGGCTTCAGAATCGCTGGTGGCTTGTTTTGTTCATTTGACTTATTCGTTGCTTGTTGATAAGCCCTTGGCTCATCGGCCTCAAATTCCTCCACACAACCTACTGTTTTTCCATTTTCTTAGTTTCATAATATTATTTTAAGCTTTTCCCGAATTTTTCAGATTTTTCCAAGTTGGTTTGCTATTTTCCGCATTTAAATTGATTTTAGGCCTTTTAATTAGCATTTAATACAAAAAGTAAGAAAAGGTTCAAAAAATAATTTTCAATTTTCTTAAGTTTAGATAAATATAAAAAGCCAAAAAAGTATTTTTCTAGATTTTTCTTAGTTAAATTTGTATTTTTAAGTAATTTAGGTAGTTTTAAATAGTTTAAAATTCATAAAAAAATTCAAAAATAATCAAAAAAATATAAAAATAGTTTTGAAAATTCTCTTTTGATATTTTAGATTTTTCTAAGTCTTAATTTTATTTTTCTAGCTTTATTTCACATTTTCTTGTATTTTAGGTTATTATTTAATAGTTAAAATAGTTTTAATTAATAATAATTAATTAATTAGTCATAAAAATAATTTTCTTTTCTATAAATTTTCTTTTATCATTAGGTTTGTAAAATGTCATTTTCATATTTTAGGATTTTTATTCCTTAGATATCACTTTTTATTTTGTACGCTTACGCAATTTTATTTAAACGTAAGTTTTAAGTTTTAAGTTTTAAACGTTCATCAATTTTAAAATAGTGATAGCGTTTATTTAATATTTTTTATCTTTTTAGCTTTCTTTAATTTGCATTTAAGCCGTTGTAATTTGTTGGCTTTTTCTGTAGTTATAATCTATTCAAATCCCTTTTTCGTTCAAATTTCTCGATCACTATTCGTAGGGTGATCCATTGCATAGCTCGCTGGGACATAACGACCCGGGGAAACACTATACTCCCCAGATCTTCATTGAGTTCATGCTTAAGCAGTTTTAAGCTAATTACGGTCTGCCATTCACAAGTGGCCGGCTTGAGTGATTTAGCTTGACTGTTTGGCACGCACTGCCGCCCACGGATCCTCGGCTTTGTGCTAGCCCGATCCCAAGTGGAAGGGATCCGTGGGATTCGGGAAACAAGAGAGAATTTTCTCTATAAATAGAGAGCCATTTCTTCCTTTCTATTCATCACTTTACACACATACTTTCCCAAGTATTCTAACCTCTAACCTCGGATCCAAGTGATCTATGTAGTTTGTCTTTTGTTTTGTGTGATCTTCTAGGTTCCTCTTAAAGGAAAGATCACCACTTCTTGAAGACGCAAGCTCAAGTCCATGAGTTGTCATGCTTCGTCATCATCAAGACAATGAAGGTTCTCTTGTTGATAAGTTCTTCCTTTCTCCATAGATGTTGGGTTAAAGGCATTAGTGAAGGATGCCGAAAGTGTCAAAACGAAAGCATTAGTGAAAGGTGCTTATCGTTCGTGTCAAGAGCATTAGTGAAGAATGCTATAGGTGTCAAGACGAAGGCATTAGTGAAGGGTGCCAAGCATTGTGTCAAAGGCATTAGTGAAGGATGCCAAAGAATCAAATCAAGTAGCATTTGTGAAGAAATGCCTAGGTAGTATAATCGATGAGGTGCATCGTTATACATATAAGTATTTGTTTATTTACAAGGATGGTGATATCCTTGATGGTGTTGTAACAAGGAGTAGATCTCCTTGAGATTAGGTGTTGTGTCGTGAAGGGTAGTAGTTCCTCCATAGTAATGGAACTAGGTGCTTAGCCTAGTACCAAATAAAGGGTAGGCGACGTTGTGATAGGATTAGTTCTCCTAAGGTGTGAAAGAACTCGGTGGTTAGCCTAGCACTCGTCTAAAGGGTAGGCGACGCTGTGTTAGGTGTGGTTCGCCTTGGTGTGAAGGAACTCGGTATTTAGCTTTGTACCGGAAAAAGGTTAAGCGACGTTGTGAAGGCTTCTCCGCCATAAGGAGTTGGTGTAGTGTTTACAAACTCGAGTAGGTGACTCGGGGAGTGGAGTAGGCAAGGAAGGTGTCCTTGTAGCCGAACCACTATAAATAACTTGTGTCATGGTGATGTGCTTCTTACTCTTTATCTTTCATTACACGCTTATATATCTATCTATCAACGCCCAACATAAACAACCAAATGGATTGACATAAGTCGATCTAAATATTTAAAAGGAAGTTTTAAATTGGTAAAACTATTCAACCCCCCCTTCTAGTTTTCCACACCGTTGTTGTGGAGCACCCATGTTATTCCTACCATTAACATTAAACCCTTGACCACTACTCATCTAACGACCATTTCCACGATTCTGAATCTCAACCCTTCCATTGTTAACAACAGCTTGATTTCTTATATTTTATGAGGTGCGAATGCGGTTGTTGGATTTGTTAGCAAATCTTCCGAAGGCTCTTGCAATCATTACAAATCCTTGATTCAATGCATCGAAGGCTTCTGCATCCTCATTTGATTCACTATAGAGTGCTTGATCATTGTTGTTGTTGTATGGAACCAATTGAGTTTCTTGTTATTGTTGTTGTGATGGATCACATGGTGTAACTGAGCGATTGGTTGTGGAGGGTTTGTGAATCTGATTGGCAAGGTCGGAAATTGAGGATAACATGCTTGAGTGTACAAAGCAAGAGTTTGATTATCCGGGAGTAAAGGCGAAGCAGGGACTCCACGGATGATTCTTTCTTTGTCTACTTCCTTTTGATGGTGCTTCAAATAGTCATACAATAATCCGTAAGTCGCTTGATGAAGATTCTTTGCTTGACGGATAAATGTAACATACTTCTCCCAATCAGGACCAAGACAACTCAGAAACTTTGTGTTGATTGCAATCCTTGGCATAATGATATTATGTTTATCCAAGTCATTGATGATGTCTCGAAAACCGATGATGGTATGACTCTAATGTCTCCCCGGTTCAATCATGAAATGTTCATATGCTAAGTAGATTTTGGATTCCATGTCCTCTTGATTGAGTTCGATTGCCTTCCATTAGAAGATGAATGTGCTCCCACATTGCTTTAGCGATCTCTCGAGCATCAACACTATGAAGTATCGGATTGGGTAATCCCAAAGGATATATTTTATTGCAATTTCATCGGCTTCTAAGTAAAGAAGTTGTTCAAGTAGTAAGTTGATCAAGATCGACAACATTGGTAACATCATTTCTTGGTGGATTAGCATTCGGATCTCTAGGTATAGTGATAGTAGGCATCCGAAAAGGACCTTCAAGGATGACCTTCTTCAAAACTTACCATGTGGCTTTTGAGATCACAAACCTAAAGTACCTTATCACCCATTGATCATAGTTACCGGGAGTGAGCATTGGAGGTCTATCAAGGGATCCAGCTTCATGAATGGATTGTTGGCTACTTAAAGCTTCACACATCTTTGCAAACCAAGAGGGTTCCTTTGGTGTTGTAACATTCATTGCATACTTGGCGGGATACTGACATTGAAAGTAGTTACAATGTTGAACTTGTTGACGAGGGTTTAGTTGAACCATATGTGGTAGAAGAGGGTTTGCTCCTTGAGGAAAGTACATTTGAGACGGCGGTTGAAATTTTTGTTGAAATTGTTGCAATTGTTGTTGAGATGGTGGAGGATATTGTTGATATTGTTGTTGATGTTGTTGTTGTTGAGGATACTCATGAGGAAAGTAGTGAGAGTATGGTGGTTGAGACATCTTGATACTTGTGTTGATGATGGATCTTTATTGTCGAATGAAACTTTGAGTCTGATGATGAAGTAACCTTAAGCGTAGAAGCAAGCTTAGGCGTAGAAGGAACCTTACGTGTAATACCCAACTTACACGTAGACAGAAGCTTACGTGTAGTGTTAGCTTACGCGTAGACTTGAGATAAAAGCTTAGCTTAGGCGTAAACCAAAGGCTTAATAGTAGAAAACCTTATGCGTAATATTTCCTTAGGCGTAAGACAATCTTAAGCGTAGGAAATGCTTAGGCAAAGAAGTTGCTACTCGTAAGCTTTAAGCTTAGGTGTAAAACTAGGGTTTTACCCAAAAATCCTTTACACTTATCCAAGTGTAAAAGATATCCAAAGTCGAAGTGTTTTCAGGCTTATCCAAGCAAGAAAACATTGAGTTAACCAACAACTTCGAAGATCAAATGACGAAATCCTTAGGCATAGAATCTGAGGCTTAGGCGTAGACTTTAGAGTATACTAGTAGAACTAGGGTTTTACTACGACTAGAAAGTACCAACTTTTACCAAAACTGATTTTTATGCTCAAAAGTGTTTTGTAACCTGATTTGAATGATGAAATAGATTCAATATCACCAAAATAACAACAAAGTTTGAAACTTGATGATCCAAAACAGATTTCACCCTTATGCGTAGAAAGTGCTACACGAATAAAAAAACAAGCTAAAACTAATCTACACACGTAAAGTTTGAAACTTGATGCAAAAAACTTAAACTTTAACACTGAATAAACCTTAAACCACAAGAATCTTGAGTTTACAAGTGTAAAAATCAAAGCTTTAAGCTTATGAAAGTTAAGCTCGCTCAAAACCCACGCATATGAGAAATAACTTCAAAATAAAAGTGTTTCACCCAACTAGATGGCGATTGATAACATCGTTAGGTCACTATAAGTTAACACAAGTATCAATATGTAAGAAATAAGATGAAAGAAAGATTGGTTGAACAAACACAAACACACACGTATGAAACTAGTAAATGTTTAGGCGTAGGATATGATTATGAATGAACAACCAACCTTCAAAGGAAGGTTTACATGTATTAATATAGGGAAGGGAGCTAGGGCAAGATGTCTAGTCCATTCCTTCCTTATTGGGCTTGTGCCAAGGCCTATGGGCTTTCTACATAAGCCTTGCCATTAATTACTAACATAAAAGCCTAGTTTAAGCAACCTATTACATATTAAATAATAACACTTGAAATATGAGTTAGAAGTGATTCCAACACTTTGTACTTCAATGTTTTTAATGTAATGCATTTTACCAGGGTGAAAATCCCTTTTACCCAAAACATATATCCTTTGTGATTCCATGAACTAAAGAAAACATCACCTAAAAGATTATAAACAATAGACTTATTCTCCAATTAAATCATATGAATACTTGTCTTTTCATGTATAAATTTACTTGTTTTTTAAATCTTTGATGTGTGTATCCTTTTCTTCATTGATAATCCACCTTGTTTGCAAAGCAGACTGAAACTTGTGTTACAACTGCATGCAATACATATTTTTAGCTAGTTTTAACACCCTAGTAACATGTTATTTAATGAATGCAATTAAATAATATAAATATTTACAATTCCACGTGTTTTGTCATGCCATGATAATAAGCATAATTACGGGATCTTTTGATGTTGAATGTTCCTTGATAAAAGCATGTAGCTTAAAGGCTAGATCATTCCAAAGTGTGCATAAAATTATTTTATTATTATACAAATTAATATAACAAAATTAATATTATCAACGTTAAAAATATTACACGGCTTGTAGTTTGAACTCTACAAAATGCTTAGGTTTGGTCTCTGATTCCATAACTGTGATATCATTGTTTTGAACCAACCGACCAATAACATCAACAAAAAAATACAAAGTTTATTTATCATATAATAAATGGGTATAGAACAATATAATGTATGAATTGTTTGTAACAATATTACCAAGCGTATACTTTGAATGAATTTTGTTCTCCAAAAAACTTTTGATTCACAAAAAATTCATAAGCTCTTGTACGTGGTCAAAAGCAAAAGTTCGACGAGCACATTCATTTTTTTTAAGAAAATGGATTATACATTTATCCGGGGTTAGTTTAATGTTGTTTGCATTCTTCTTAACGTTGAAGTTTGATATCACATGATAATCATCTTTGTTCAACAAATTATCAATATCAGAAACCATCATATTATTAGCTGTGCATAAATCTTCGTGCCTTGTTGCGAAAAAAATAAAAATAGTTATAGGATTCAGAATACATATGGGACAACTATTTAAATGGTTCGATACAACTACATAATTATACGTGTTCAGCCATCAGAATCATATCGATACCAGAAACCTTTACTTGTTGGATAGCAACAAAATGTTGGTTCCATAAAGAGATGATTTTAACTTTGATGTTGCAATTACCTGATGTATCTCAACAAGTGATGTTGTAGTCATCCTTTTACATATGAAAGAAAAAACACATTAAATTTCTTTACATTAGCGTCATACGATCATTAAAAAAGAACAACACACAACGAAAAGAAGAGACAACGTAAAAGCACAAAAAATATTTGTTAAAAAATAAAGGATACCGCCTTTTGAGGGGCGGCTAATCAAATGTAGTATAGTGTGTTTTCCAAAGTATTGCGTAAGAAAGCGCAAACTCGGGTCGTTCTTCCCAACGAGGTGTGTAAACTGTAATACAACGATGTGTGTTTGAAATAAGCTTAAAGAATAACTTTATACAGAAACAAAAGATAAAATAAGATATACACAAATAATATGAACAGTATAAACAAGTATCAACAAGCACCACTAAGGAGCTTTTAGAGTCATTGGTAATGGTGTAAGTTCACTAATTACTCAAGAAACTGTTATGAGTGGGCAAACAACAAGCTCCTATAAACTTCTCAAATTAACTCATGAGAGCTCAACAATCATCGAAACAAGTGAGTATGATAAAGATCACAAGCTCAAGGTTCAATGAGGAACTTTTCCTAAGCTAAAGAGAATCACTCAACCTCCTTTGTTTGCTTCGATGGAAGGAGGTTGGCTGAATAAAATATGGGGGAAAGCTATCTAATTTATGCTACAAACCGAAAAACAAACATACACATAATAAAAGAACCAAGTACTTCATGAGAATCCAAAAATATTGAATCGGCAGAATCGATGCAATTCAAAGTAATCCAATACAATTTAGCGTAATTCAATTAGCAGATTAGCGAATCAAATTATGCTTCACAGTAATCGATAAAGCACTTAAACATGAAAACTAAAAATCAATAAAATAAACTAATGAAGACAAGAAGCATAACATTAAAACACTAAAAGTACTAAACATAAACCGAGTAACAAAGACATAAGAAAATAAACAATTAAATCAAAACAGAAAACTAAAAAGTAATCAGTGAGAATCAAAAATAATTCAGTGAATCGAAAAGTTGACTAAACCGAATTTAAAACTTAAACCATCGATTAAATAAGTTAATATAAACTATAAGAACAGAAAATTAACAAAGATAAACAACATTTAAACAAGTATGCAAGATTCTAGGATCTAACAACCTCACAAAGGCTCATAATGAGATTGTCAAGTGTCAAATTGACTTTCTACCATGCTACACCCTTTGGTTAAGATTTCACCGAGTCAAATAGGTTCCATATAGTGTAAATCGACAAGAACAACACCATTCACAACCATTCTCACAGTTTCATTATCAAACCCAAACAACCTTTTAATGGATCAGAATGTAGTTTTTCACAAAAAAGATAGTATAAACCAATCCCATCAAATCCAGAGGAACCAAAGTGTCAAATGGACCTTCTTGACCTAAACAAGTAGTCACAAATGTTCAAACCTAGGATTATCAAAAACTAGCATATTGACAAACAAGTGCAATATCAAACCACAATCAAATCCAAAACATAACAACCTAAGATTAAGCTATAACATCACAAACAAACAACAAAGAAATACATAAACATGAAAATTAAAGCATATAAAAGACTAAGACAGTAAAATGCAAAAATTAAGAAAATTGCTTACAAGATGCATCAAACTGAGAAACATAGAACCAAAGGCAAGGTTACACCCAATAGCTTCCCATCAAGCTCCTAATACCCTTAGCAATCCAAATTTACCCCTGCTTCATCATCTTCTTCATTAACCCACTATTTTTGATTTTTCATTGATTTTCTGATTTTAAAGACTAAACTTGTTTTAAGGTCTCTAAAAGCTTGAAAGTCGTTGTCGAGCTTATGTGAGCTAATTGAGTCCATAAAACAACTACATGACAAGAATTTAAAACGACCGAAATTTAAATGAATTTAAGCGTAACATGAAATTTAAAAGATACTTGAAATTAAACTGAAAATAAAGTTTCATTACACTACAACATTAAAACAAAGAATGACAAGTAATTTAAAGAAAGCATTTTAAAATTACACTACGTGACCAATGGCTAATCCAAAGGTATTTACACTACATGACTAAGGCTAGATTAGCCAAGTCAAATTACACTATGTGAACTATGGATAGCCCAAAGTTATTTTTCTCTTCCTTCTCTTCTCTTTTATAACCCATCGAATTCCACTTGCATTTCACCAAATCCCACTTTAATTTTTGACCATTGATTGAGCAGTAGATGATCTTAGCCTTTGAATTTACTTTTGGCGCCAAAACCGCGCATGTGATCCGTGTGATTTGTGACAGAGATGGTAGGCATTAAATGCAAGTTGGAGGGTTGTGTTTCGAGGGGAACAAGGCGTGGAGTAGGGGTGGAGTGTTGCAGAAAAGGTGATGGAAAAGGAGAGTTGACTTTGAGTGATTGACCGATATTTATTTAAGGATCGATATTTATTTAGTGGAATCATCTCAATAAACGTATGCCTTCAGCAGAAACCATCAACAAGCACATAACTTCAAAGATAAACCATTGATGCATTATAACTTCAAAAGAAACCAAATAGGCTTCAAAGTAATCAACTGCTTCCACTATTTTTACTTGTTTTATGTCTTTTGTACCGATTCACATAAAAACACATTCCAATGATATTTGTAACATTTATATGGTCCTTGTGTGTTTTTGGTCAATTTTGTGGGTTAAACAATGTAAAATATATGTGTTTTAGACACATATCAAATCCCCACACTAAACTATTGCTAGTCCCTAGCAATATTTATGAAGTTTTAATGGATTTTAAAGAACTCTTTACCAAAAGCCATCACTCGAGTAGCCAAATGTTTCGATTCAAGTAAGAACCTTGGTACAATGATAACCAAATGATTTTGAGCAAATCATAAGTCAGAAACGGATTTGATTTGTCTTTACCAAAAGCCGCACTTCCTCGGACTAGCCAACTCTTAGATAAATTATCGAATTATCTTTGGTGAGTGATTACCAATTATGGATTTTCCATCGCTTTACCACAAGCCATAAACTTGCGGGCTAGCCAACTCTTCACTTTTTAGGATATGGTGAGTTGAGAACCATACAATTTTGGGCAAATTGCAAGCCATAAAACGGATTTGAGATATCTTTACCAAGAGCCGTTTGCTCTCGGATTAGCCAATCCTTTAGTTTATCAAACATGGCGGATCGATAACCAAATGAGTAAGTGTAAACACTTACCAAAAAAATTTTGGCCAAAACGGGAATTGGTATAATTATATGATAAAATTCGTGAGAATTCCCACACTTAGAAATGAATATTGCCCTCAATATTCAAAGTACCGGCTATTATGCCGAATCCTCAAACGTAAAAAGATAACATTAATAGCCAAGTGTAGAAACACAACAATTATTCTCTTTTTTAACATTTACAATTTTCATTGGTTTTTAGATCTATAAACAAAAGGAAAAGATATTTCAAGAAACACAAGCGTTATATGCAAGACACCTCCTAAGGCAAGAAGCGCTTAATTTGACAAACGCCTTTTGGGGCGGCTAATCAAATGTAGTATAGTGTGTTTTCCAAAGTATTGCGTAAGAAAGCGCAAACTCGGGTCGTTCTTCCCAACGAGGTGTAAACTGTAATACAACGATCGTGTGTCAAATAAGCTTAAAGAATAACTTTATACAGAAACAAAAGATAAAATAAGATATACACAAATAATATGAACAGTATAAACAAGTATCAACAAGCACCACTAAGGAGCTTTTAGAGTCATTGGTAATGGTGTAAGTTCACTAATTACTCAAGAACTGTTATGAGTGGGCAAACAACAAGCTCCTATAAACTTCTCAAATTAACTCATGAGAGCTCAACAATCATCAAACAAAGAGTATGATAAAGATCACAAGCTCAAGGTTCAATGAGGAACTTTTCCTAAGCTAAAGAGAATCACTCAACCTCCATCGCTTGCTTCATGGAAGGAGGTGGTGAATAAAATAAGGGGGAAAGCTATCTAATTTATGCTACAAACCGAAAAACAAACATACACATAATAAAAGAACCAAGTACTTCACAGAATCCAAAATACTAAATCGGCAGAATCGGATGCAATTCAATGAGAATCCAATACAATTTAGCGTAATTCAATTAGCAGATTAGCGTAATCAAATTATGCTTCGACGTAATCGATAAAGCACTTAAACATGAAAACTAAAATCAATAAAAATAAACTAATGAAGACAAGAAGCATAACATTAAAACACTAAAAGTACTAAACATAAACCGAGTAACAAAGACATAAGAAAATAAACAATTAAATCAAAAGGAAAACTAAAAAGAATCAAGAATCAAAAATAATTCAAAAGAATCGAAAAGTTGACTAAACCGAATTTAAAACTTAAACTATCGATTAAATAAGTTAATATAAACTATAAGAACAGAAAATTAACAAAGATAAACAACATTTAAACAAGTATGCAAGATTCTAGGATCTAACAACCTCACAAAGGTGCTCATAATGAGATTGTCAAGTGTCAAATTGACTTTCTACCATGCTACACCCTTTGGTTAAGATTTCACCGAGTCAAATAGGTTCCATATAGTGTAAATCGACAAGAACAACACCATTCACAACCATTCTCACAGCTTCATTATCAAACCCAAACAACCTTTAATGGATCAGAATGTAGTTTTTCAAGAAAAGATAGTATAAACCAATCCCATCAAATCCAGAGGAACCAAAGTGTCAAAATGGACCTTCTTCACCTAAACAAGTAGTCACAAATGTTCAAACCTAGGATTATCAAAAACTAGCATATTGACAACAAGTGCAATATCAAACCACAATCAAATCCAAAACATAACAACCTAAGATTAAGCTATAACATCACAAACAAACAACAAAGAAATACATAAACATGAAAATTAAAGCATATAAAAGACTAAGACAAGAAATGCAAAAATTAAGAAAATTGCTTACAAGATGCATCAAACTGAGAAACATAGAACCAAAGGCAAGGTTACACCCAATAGCTTCCCATCAAGCTCCTAATACCCTTAGCAATCCAAATTTACCCCTACTTCATCATCTTCTTCATTAACCCACTATTTTTGATTTTTCATTGATTTTCTGATTTTAAAGACTAAACTTGTTTTAAGGTCTCTAAAAGCTTGAAAGCTGTTGTCAGGAGCTTATGTGAGCTAATTGAGTCCATAAAACAACTACATGACAAGAATTTAAAACGACTGAAATTTAAATGAATTTAAGCAGAACATGAAATTTAAAAGATACTTGAAATTAAACTAAAAATAAAGTTTCATTACACTACAACATTAAAACAGTAAATGACAAGTAATTTAAAGAAAGCATTTTAAAATTACACTACGTGACCAATGGCTAATCCAAAGGTATTTACACTACATGACTAAGGCTAGATTAGTCAAGTCAAATTACACTATGTGAACTATGGATAGCCCAAAGTTATTTTTCTCTTCCTTCTCTTCTCTTTTATAACCCATCGAATTCCACTTGCATTTCACCAAATCCCACTTTAATTTTTGACCATTGATTGAGCGAGAGATGATCTTAGCCTTTGAATTTACTTTTGGCGCTAAAACTGTGCACAGGATCCGTGTGATTTGTGACAGGAGATGGTAGGCATTAAATGCAAGTTGGAGGGTTGTGTTTCGAGGGAACAAGGCGTGGAGTAGGGGTGGAGTGTTGCAGAAAAGGTGATGGAAAAGGAGAGTTGACTTTGAGTGATTGACCGATATTTATTTAAGGATCGATATTTATTTAGTGGAATCATCTCATGAAACGATGCCTTCAAGCAGAAACCATCAACAAGACATAACTTCAAAGATAAACCATTGATGCATTATAACTCAAAGAAACCAAATAGGCTTCAAGCAGAATCAATCATTTCCACTATTTTTACTTGTTTTATGTCTTTTGTACCGATTCACATAAAACACATTCCAATGATATTTGTAACATTTATATGGTCCTTTGTGTGTTTTTGGTCAATTTTGTGGGTTAAACAATGTAAAATATATGTGTTTTTAGACACATATCATACAAGAACAAAGAGAGAACGATGTTTTGAAGATCGACCTTTTCTTTAAATGTATCATCGAATAAGGATGTTTTGCAAGCTTGTTGATGCGTGGTTCGGGTCGAAGACTTCCTTTTCAATGAGAAAGCTTTACAACCCACTAGGCAATGTACCGAATCACAGTAAAGTAGCATGGGCAAGCCCAGTGGGTTGATCGTTCTCTAGGGAATAGAGATGCTAGTAGAGATGTATGACTAAAAGGTAAGGTGAGGATGATTCTTTTAGTCTTTTATGTTTTTTATGAAAGCAAGTAAAATCTCGTGGTTTGAAGAGTGGGGTTTGGTAATTTACCAATTAAACTACTTAACAATTTAAATTAAAACTAACTAAACTAAATAAAAGTAACAGCTATAGATTGTATGAGTGTGTTTCTTGTGATAAATAAAAACGTGTCCACTTAGATTTTCTTACTCCCTAGTTATCTTTTATTGGTCGGTCGAATTGTCACATCCTTATCCTAATTGATGCGTTGTATTCCGTGTTAATCATAGGGTGGTACCTAATTCCCCAATTCTATGAATCATAACTCTCCTCTAGAACACCCGGGATCGCCAAGTACCGAGGTATCTCCCCCGAATATCGTATTATCCTTAAGCTACAACTCACACAATAAACACAAAGAGAGCCTAAAGTGCACTCTAAGGCTTTGTGCTATTTAGGACGTTTAAGCTCACAACAATTAAAGAAGGAGCCGCTTTTCTTTACTCTAGCTCACCATTAGAACAAGAGACAACATAACAATAATCAATAACTAGGTTTTATTAGATCTAAGCAAACACTAATTAATTTAGTTACGCATGATAGATAAGCAAGAACACAAACAAACAAATCAAACATAATGAAACATGGTGATAGATTGGATAAACAAACTTATCTTTATGTAAAAGAGGGTTTGAAACCCTAAAACGCCCAAGTCGGACCTCGCATTTAACTAGAGTTTGCTCTCCAAAATAATGCACAAAAAAGGTAAAATTCAAAGTCTATATATAGAGTTTACATTTATGACGGCTACCGATAAGGATTTAAAGGTACACTTTTGAGGGGTCATTTAAGCCCTTAATTGATCGCTTTGTATCCGTTATTACTTAATTTCGCTCCTTTTCACTTTTTAGGTCATTTGAAGGCAAATTGTTGGAATGACACTTATTTGGACGAAAAGGCGATTATATGAAGAAAATGGCTAAAGTCAAGAATCGAGACACTCAAGTCAGCTGAACTCAAGGGGACGGCGTCATAGACTTAATAGTGACGCGTATGACACACCTTGAGATGACTCGAGAGCAAATTGCTATTTTACAAGTGGCGACATCGGGTTTAAAATAGTAGGCGTCACAACTCGACGGCCTAGATTTGGATCGCGACGCGCCGAGGTTGAAGCCGACGGCGTCACAAGCATAAGGTGACGTCGTCACAGAGTTGACATGGCTAAGACGAAAACCTAATGGCGGCGACCCGACGACGCCACAATTAAAGAGACTGCCGCATATTGTAACTCTATATATAGAATTCTAATTTTTAGTATTTGAGAGAGGTAGTTTTGTGGAGTAAACCTAAACCTAACATAGGTCGTCTTAGGCAAGATCTTCAGGTTCCATACCCTATTTTACAACAAGATAAATGATTTACTTCATTAATTCAATTATGTCTTCAATTTTTGTGTGTATGTTGCATGTTTTCCATGTCCCGCTAATTTACTTGTGTGTTTGCTTAGATCTATGAAACCTAGGTATTGAATATTGATTGGTTGCCTCTTATCTTAAGATTGACCTAGTATTGCGATAGGTCATTCGTTGTGTTTTAATGCTTGATTAATCTTTGTGAACATTAGTTTATAATCACCTAGAGTTATTGTAGTCTAAACATCCAAAGGTAACCTTAGAGTTAGTTTATGAATCCTAGAGATTATGTAAGCAATAACCTAAGGTTGATACAAAGAGTTAGGAAAACGATACCCTACGACCTTAGAAGACACAACGTTAAGAATAAGGACGTGACAATTCAACCATCAATAGGAGATAACTAGGAGTAATAGCATCTAAGTAAACACATTTTTAATCATCATAAGAGCACACAACAATAGACATAGACTACACTCACCTTAGATTAGATAACTAGATAATTAGAGTAATCGGTAGAAATACCAACCCCCAAATCCAATACCCCGAGATTCGTGACTTTCCATTTTCTAAAAATATAAAAAGATAAAAATAATCTTCCTCAACCCCAACCTTAGCGTAGTAATTTCTCAAGAGTATTCCTATTCCCCTAGAGAAAGATATCAATTCCCGAGGCTTACCCTAATACTACACTACAAAGATTAGGTTCACCGCCTAGGGTGTTGAAAACTTGCTCGATGAAAAGAAAGTTCCTTTGACCCCGAACGCTGTTATGCGCGACGTCAGCCTTTTGATTGTGATGTCGTCTGATCGCCGTCATTAGGGTTTCGTCTTGACCAAGTCATCATTGGGACGGCGTCAAGTAGAAAATAGTGATGCCGTCTGGGTTGCTCTTAGACGTCGTCTTGGGAAGATCTTGGTCGTTTGGTGTAAAATGAAAGAGTGACGGCCTTCTGAAATAAGGCGTGACTCCATCATTTGTTAAGACCAAAATAAATTTTGAGCCGTCGCTTGAGAGGTTTTGGAACACCCTGTAGGCGACGGCGTCACCTTGATGTTGGGACGCCGCCAGGCTTCTGAAATTGCGTTGTTTTCTTGACTTTTCGCTTTCTTCATTTTTTCCTTTTCGTAAAAATGCTTCATTCCAACATTTTGCTTCCAAAAGACCTAAAATATGAAAAGGAACGATTCAAGCATTAACGGATATAAAATGTAACGATTTAAGGCTTAAATGACCCCCCTAAAAATGTATGTTTTAAATCCTTATCACTTGTGTAGATGCTGAATGAGGGGTATTTATAAGACGTAATTAGGGTTCGTGTCACATTCAAATTTGGATACCATGCAAATTTAGAACTTACCACATTTTTTTAGGTATGTCATGTTGATAACTTTTTGCAATATAGTCCCTCCGTGTCTTTTAAAGTTTTATTTCACGCTTTTGACAAATATATTTTTTTACTGATTTAATCAAAATCTAATGTTGACCATTTTTGACTTTTCAATTGCCAATAAAAAGGCTCGATTTTGCAATTAAGCCTTCTTATTGGTCAATCAAAACTTCCATTTTGAAAAAAATCATAGTTCTTTTATTATATGAAATATTAAATATTAAATGATTGTTTTTAGTAAATAAACATTATATTTAGAAGAAAAGAATGAAAATCTAAAAATCAAATTACCAGAATAATCCAATTAAATACCCATTTTACTAATATAAACTATTTTCCAAGGTTATATAAAAATGGACTATACCTGTCACATCACTCTTTTCAGTCACCCGAATATAATCGCCTCCTCAGTCGTCCGAATTTCCTCCATCGCCTTAATTTAGTCGCTTTTAATTGTCGCTTAAATATAATTTATTACTCCATCCGTCCTACATTAAATGTCCACAATAATTTTTTTAAGTCTTTTTTCTTCAATTTTGACCTTAAATATATTTGTTCGTGTTATATAATACTTAATGAAAATTATACAAACAAAATACATTTAATAACTTAATCCATTCATATATCTTGCATCAAGTATTGTATAACATGGACATAAATATTTAAAGTCAAAGGTGAAGAAAAAATACTTAAAAAGCCCATAGTGGACACTTAATGTGAGATGGAGGGAGTAGTATGTTTGATCAAAAAAGTAAAGATATAACTGAAAACTGAAAGAGTTAATACCATGGTATGTAAAAAGAGTGAAAGAAAGAAGTAGTGTACAAAAAAAGAACAAAAATGACAATTCGAAAGAAAAGTTGTCAAAGTATTTCTAATAATGTACAAAAGTAGAACAAAAGTAGCGTAAAGATAGTTGCACTATTTCAAACAGTATACAAAAGTTGTCAACTATTTCGAAAAGTGCCGCTTTAGTACCAATGTCACCTAGGTGAGTCGCCTAAAGGCATACAAGGTCGCCCACATTGCATTTGTACTTTATAAGGTCATTTTAATAAATTTTGTTGCCCATCGATAACATCAAATAGTCCCGAATATTAAGTATCAATTTCCGATAATGCTCGTTATTTATATCATTTATATGGATTTACACTTGTTTTCCATTGTTTTCCACTTTCGTGTAAATTACGAGCATCGAGCTAAAGAGACGCGAATCGGAAACATATCTAAAGATTTATCACAAGATGTTATTTTGAAGAAGTTACTACAGAACTCATTTCCTCACATTACGCCGTAACTATTGCGTGACTCATAATGCCAACTTATCGTAAGGTTACTACAGAACTCTTCTCAAAGGTTACGACGTAACTACATTAGGTCAAAAGAGGTTCCACGCCACGATATTTCAGGCCAGAATTCATCGTGATCACTTACGACGTAACCGAAGCCATCAAGACTAGGCGGAACCACTAATAAGGTTACGCCGTAACCAGCAGATCTAGTGTATTTTACGAAGAAATAGAAGGTTACGGGTAACTCCTATATTGGTTACGCCAGAACCCGCACTAGCCTATAAATACCTACTAATTCCAAAGATTTCCAATCATCCCATTCCACACACAACACTGAGAACGTGGAAAAGCTCAAGGTGCCTAGGGAGCATACTTGAGTCGCTTCCAAGGGAGAAGTCACTCCATTATGATAAGCATTAGCGTTTATATTTGTTTTACTTTCAATTCATGTATTTCGTACATTTGTTTATTGAATTGATTTGCATGATTAATATGAGCTAAGCACCTTTGGTGCTAGCCTAGTTTGATTCCTTAATTGTTTTGTTTCATGCTACCTTTACTGCACAATTATTTCTAAGTGTATGCATGCATAGTTCATTGGTAGCCACCCTTGGTCTTGTAGTTTTGAATGGCGGTAGAGGCCAATTGCCTAGAGATATGACCAACCGACCTAGGTAAGAAGATCGAGACGAGAAGGGTAAGATATGACCAATTAAGGACCCTTTCTACTTGTGCGATTTGACCAACCGATCACCTATCGCTTGATGAACTTAAGAACCTGGGGTGTAGTGTCTAAGTTCCTAACGGCCGGGCACTCACTATTATGAATCTAGAATGTAGCGGTACTTAATGACTTGGCTTAGGGACCGTGAACAACATGACTTATGACGTGCTACCGATTTCTCTTGTGGTGGCATCTTGCCGATAGGTTAGGCTAATGACCAAATGTTGTCCTCTCGAATTTGACCCCACCAAGTAATTGGAAGTAAGTAGACGAGACATAACTAGCTAGGAGGATTAACTATGTTAGCACCACTCTCCTCTATTGATTTCCTATATCCATTTATTTGCTTTTATCCGCTTTTATTTGCTTTAGTAGCTTAATTAATTAAATCCCTATCGAAACCTTTATTAAACTGTGACACTAGACTTGGCAATAATCCAACACACATAACTCTTAGGACGACCTCGGCTTTACCAATTACTACACTACACGCCGACTGGCACAATGCCCGTAGTGCACTAGGGTAGACCATATGTATAACGAGACACTATAAATTTAAGACCGGTCAAGAAACTCGTGATCAAGTTTTTACGCCACGCTGTGGAGTTATATTAGGATTGATATTAAGTCTTTAATTTCATTTTAAAACTTTTCTCACAATCATATTTCAAGTTTTCAGGTACCATGGAAGTTGTTAACATCGATGACCTCACTCTTGAGGAATATTTAGCATTGACAAGAGAAGAACAAGGACCAGGGATTGTTAGGCCAGCTATAGCAGAAGATTCTCAATTCGAAATCAAACCTCAATTCATAAGGGAATTACGTGCAAATCCCTTCTCTGGAAGCATCACCGATGATGCCCATGAACATGTAGCCAACATCGAGTACATTGTCAGCCTATTCAAGATTTCCAGAGTCTCATACGATGCTATAATGTTGAGTATATTCCCTATTTCTCTTACGGGAGCTGCAAAAATATGGGTTGATCGTTACCGCCGGCATCGCCAACACTTGGCCTATCTTAAAAAAGTATTTCATTCAGAGATATTGTCCTCCATCAAAGACGGCTAAGCAATTGGAAGAAATTCATAACTTCAAGCAAGAGGGTGATGAAACGTTATACCAAGCTTGGGAAAGATATAACGAATTGTTATACAAATTCTACCATGATCTCAACACCAACAAAGGTGAACGCCTTTCTACAAGGTAATCGAACATCTCATCAAGACAAATGATTGATTTTCAAGGGCCGATTCCTAGTATGACACCTACTCCGGCTTTAGAAACTATTCAAAAAATGGCAGACCACTCTCATAAATGGCACAATGGAGGAAGCAACCGAAGTAAGAATGATGATATGGAAGGCCTTGCAGGAATAAACAACAAATTAGAAAGCCTTGGAAGAGAAATGAAGAAGCTCAAGGAAAATGTGCATTCCATTCAAGTTGAGCAAAACGGGACTCAACCTTCTAAAGAATGTTCCTCCAATGAAGAAGTTAAAAGAATCGGAGAAGTTAACTATGGAAGAGAATTTCCTTTCAACAGCTACAATAATAACGGACCCAGATATCAAGAAAAATCCCCTGGGTTTTACATAAGAATCAACAATAATCCTCCTAAACCTAGCCTTGAGGAAATAATGCACCGGCACATCGAAGAATCTACAAAAAAGGGAGATAGACTCAAGGAGTGCATGGTCAAAGTAAAGGAGGACACCAATATGAACCTACGTAACCAAGATGTTGCGATTAAGAACCTCAAACACAAATTGGGCAATGGCTAAAACCTTGAAACAAGTAATGCTATGTACCATTGCTCGCAAGGCTATATTTATGCAAGATAAAGCAAAGAAAGAGCAAAGGCACATCCTCTATCACTAGTGATCTTCCGGATTAACTACCTAAGAGAGGATGATAAATCGAAGACGACGAGGTCCTCGCCAAGCCAACTTCCCGAAAAACAGCAATACCAGGAAAGTTTTCTTATCTCATGCACTATTGGTAACATTATGATTCCCGCATTAGATGATTTAGGGGCCGGGGAAAACCTTATCTCTACCACTTTATTTGAAAAAATCCAACTTACCAATTTAAAAGAAACAACTATTATGATTGAAATGGCGATTCTCTAAGGTTGTACCGAGGGAATTGTGAATAATGTCCTTTAAAAATTGGAAATTTTTCTTCCCTACCGATTTTGTGGTTATTGACATGGGAAATCAGGAGGCTTACAACTTAATTGTTGGAAGACCTTTTCTGGCCACTTGTAGGGCTCAGATTAAAGTTTTTGAAAAACAAATTTCTTTGGGAACTGAAAATGAACGAATAACTTTTAGTATGAAAGAGCATTTAAAACCAAAAATTGAAATTTCTAATAATGTTGACATTGTTAATGTTCAATCGCTGGATCCCACTCTACAATCTAATCCTATTACTGATGATAGTAGAGAGAATATTGATAATTGTAAGCGTAAACAGGTGAAGTTGTCCAAAGCATCGAGGAAACTCCGGATCCAAACAAACATTTTGCAACTCGATGTCAACCAAAGATAGCTAATCGCTGACAACATGGCCATTGCTTACTCGCCCTCAAAAATGTGAAAGAAAGGCTAATGAATGGATATACCTCATAAGGAGAGAAACATGATATTGAGTTAGCATTGGAAAATTGGTACAAAATAAAATTTGGAAACTCAAAATCATTATGGACCTGTTAAGCAAGATAAGTGCAATCATCTCATCGACACAATAGACAGACAAGATATCGCATCAAGATTACTAATAGTATTATTATCAAGATGATGACCGAGGAAAATCATGTGATAAATGGCTTTCACATAAGTTTGGAAAGATAGCATCAATAATTCTACAAGGAAAAAAGGCTCGACAATTGATGAATTAGTGCCAACGAATGTCGAAGTAGGCCAAGTCCAAAGGCCCCATAGAAGCCCCCGGCTCGAGTCTAACTTAAAGACTCAGAATAAATAAAAGTGCTCTTCGGAGACAACCTAAATTATCCCTTTCTTTTGTTTTATTTCCTTTGGTTTTGTGTTTTCTAACTAGTTTTACAGAACGAGGAACTAATCATTGCAGCTTGTCGATCCGAACAGAGTTACTAAGATAACTCATCTTGGTGATTACGCCAGAACCAACCTTTTAGCATCGTAATTTTGACACATTACCAATTACGCGAATACCATCTCAGTGGTTAAGTCAGAACTACCGCTTGGTACTACCATTCCGTGTTTTGCTGCCACGCATATCTCCTCAAAAGAGTTACGACGTAACTTTCCTCTCGATTAATTCTTTCATTTCAAAACACAAGAACCTTGTATTAGTTTTAAATGAACTTTGTGGTGTGTTCCTCAGAACCCTCACGAGACTTCACTGCCTACTTGGGACACCAAGTGGTTTAAAAGGCTTGTTGCATTCGCTAAATGCAAACCGTGATTCCTACGAAAGCGAATTAGGTTTGTTTTTCATTTTTCATTTTTCTTTTTAGAATTATGCTTGTTTGTATTGTGATTTCGTGGATTGAAGTTTGTTCATGATGCTTATACGAAGGCACATCTCTTGTTCGTGGGCCTTCCTTCTTTATGGAGCAATTTAGAAGTTCTCGCCTAATTCTACCTTCTCTTCACCTTTATTTTAATGCCTAGTACAAAAGGGACTTTGTACAATTCAAGTGGGGAAGGGAGTAGAATTATCTCTTGAACTTTATTTCTCCTCATTTTATAGTTTATTTTGAAAAATTTGCCGCTTTTAAAATTTTGACATGTTTTTCTTAACCTAACTAGATTAGACCTTAGCTTGTTACATACAACCCTTGATATTATATGGTGAGATTAGCCTTATCCTTTTCCAATATTTTACCCCAAATCCACCAAATTATGAGTGTGCTTAGCTTGTAAACTTTAGAACTTGGCCTTTGCATCATTTCGAGACCACAAACGAGGTATGTTGAGTTAGCTCGATGTATTTGGACTTTTCGTTTTGAAGGCAATATTATAGGATTATCTCCCAAACAGCCTACCATTGTGAGTCTATCGAATAGTCACCTCGACTTTTCGACCACCATGTGAAACGCTTATTTTTGCACTCATCTTTAGTGCATGATACCCCTAGATACACACTTCTGAGCCATTCCTTTCATTTTGTTCACCCAATATATTCTTTCGATACACCTTAGCCTATCCCGTAGTCTTTATTTGTGATCGAAGTCATCATTTGCCTAAGTTCAAGGTTCGAGTGGAAAGGTTCGGAAATCACGCCATCGACAACATTTATGAAGATCATTGAAGACCCCCAAATTCGCATTGTTCATCTCAAGTGGGGGATATTATGTTATGTTATTGTTATTCTAAAAAAAAAAAAAAAAAAGTTATTCGAATATATATATATATATATATATATATATATATATATATATATATATATATATATATATATATATATATATATATATATATATATATATAGTTGTTATGATTATGTTATTGTAAAGTGTGATGTTATAAGCAATCGTAGTATGAGTTTTATTCATTTAGTATCCGTGAGGCCACCTCGGTCACATTTGAAGATTTGAGTTGGTAGTTATGCCAACAGTTGGAGAAAGGTAGTGTACCCATCACGACATCCTCTAATGACACATCTATCTTGCATTTCATGATCCGTTTCTTGACTTCTAAGCTTGAACTTTGGGCTAACGGTAAGTGGTGATGACTTGGTTATAGATTTAGACTACGACTTGTTTTTATTTTACACCAATTATATATCCCATGTCTTATCCTTCCTTTTAGTCATGAAGCGTGTTCAGGTGATGCAATGAGCAATCTTTGGTGTCTTGGCCATGGATTTGGTCATGTATCATTGATTTTGTCCACTTCTCCGTGACATGTTAGTAATGATGAGTCACCCTTAACCTTTGTCGTGTCTACCTATATTTCCTTCGAGAATTGTTTAGCCCTTAACTCTAGTGGTGGAGATTTGTAACCGCCAAGCTTATGATAGAATACATGCTATGACTATGCGATCGAGTGATCACCCCAAAATTGACACTTAGAATAGTTGAGAGATTTGAGTGTTTGTTCCCTTTCGTGAGGTGTTCGGCTTTGTTTTATTCTAGCATAAGGATTTGTAAACTCATATTTTCCGTGTTATGGAGATATCTTTTAGGAATCTATCTAACAAGGTCTACTTGAGGGCAAGTAGAGTTCATGGGGGATATTTGATAACATCAAATAGTCATGAATATTAAGTGTCAATTTCCGATAATGCTCTTTATTTATATCATTTATATGGATTTACGCTTGTTTTCCACTTTCGTGTAAATTACAAGCATTGAGCTAAAGAGACGCGAATCGAAACATATCTAAAGATTTATCATAGTATGCTATTTTGAAGAAGTTATGGCGTAACTCATCTCTCACATTACGCCGTAAATATTACGTGACTCGTAATGCCAACTTATCGTAAGGTTACAACAGAATCTTCCCAAAGGTTACGACGTAACTACATTAGGTCAAATGAGGTTCCACGCTACCATACTTACGCCAGAATTCATCGCATCACTTACGACGAATCGATTTTATCGAAGACTACGTGTAACCACTATAAGGTTACACCGTAATCGCAGATCTAGTGCATTTTACTAAGAAATAGAAGGTTACGCAGAACTCCTATATTGGTTACTACCAGAACCCATATCCGCCTATAAATACCCGGACTAATTCCAAGATTTCTAATCATCCCATTCCACACACAACACTCGAGAACGTGGAAAAGCTCAAGGCAGCCTAGGGAGCATACGGTCGTTTTCCAAGGGAGAAGTCACCCATTACGATAAGCATTAGTGTTTTATATTTCTTTTACTTTCAATTCATTTATTTCGCACTTTGAATATTGAATCGATTTTCATGATTATACGAGCTGCTAAGCACCTTTTGGTGCTAGCCTAGTTATGATTCCTTAATTGTTTTGTTTATGCTACCTTAACTTCCGCATAATAATTTCTAAGTTTATGCATGCATAGTTCATTGGTAGCCAACCTTGGTTCAAGAGTTTTGAATGGCGGTTGAGGCCAATTGCCAAGGAGATATGACTAACTCCACCCTTGTGTGAGCGGACCGAGACGGAAGGGTAAGATATGACCAACTCGACGCACCCTTTCTACTTGTGCGATTTGACCAACCGATCACATATCGCTTGGATGAACTTAAAATTGGGGTGTAAGGTCTAAGTTCCTAACGCCGTGCATTCACTATTATGAATCTAGCATGTAGCGGTACTTAATGACTTGGCTTAGGGACGAGGAACAACAGACTATGACTATACCGATTTCTCCCGTGGTGGCATCTTGCCGATAGGTTAGGGCTAATTGACCAAATGTCGTCCTCTCAAATTTGACCCCACTGAAGTAATTGGAAGTAAGTAGACGAGACATAACTAGCTAGGATGATTAACTAGGTTAGTGTTAAGATCGCTTATAAGCTCACCTAGGGATCAATAACAAAGATAATAAACATAATACGCAGCTGAATAATCAAAACAATACTTTGTTATCAAGAAGGTTTTTCAATCACTAACACTAATTAATATTAGACGCTTATAGGAACACGCCTACTAACTAACTAATAACCCAGGCGCTATACGAACATACGCCTAGGACACACTCTAATCTAAAACCAATACCCTAGACGCTCTTCCCAACGCCTAGGCTAAACACACACCTTTAGTCGACTACATTATTGGAAGACTTAATTAAAAACCTACACCTATGTCCTCTTTATATACTAGAAGATAAGGACTAAATAATAAACTTCCATTGCAAGCAAGTCCTTCCATCTTTTAGTAGGTTTCTTCTTGTCATATTAAGTCCCTCTTGTTTCATTCTTTTTGTCTTTATCAACTCAAACTTGTAATTCCCAACAATCTTCCCTAGTTGATAATGACAAAACCATTCTTGAACCAACTTCCCTAGACGGTAGAGAAATTGAGATCGTGGATCTCACCATGAATGAAACAAGTATGTCTTCCTTGTCTTCCCTTAATCCATGCCACGCCACGCCACTCAAACATCTCTTCCCTTTTGTTATTATCTAAATAGGAACGATGCAATAATGATCTTGACCACCACTAACCAATATCATACTTCCAATCTAAGACTTCCAATGCTTCAAATCGCCCACCATTACGCATCATAAGAAAAATGGATCCAAAACAAGAGAAAACTTCAACTAGCAAGAGTAATAATGATCAACGATAGTAAAAATCAAACACTTCCCTTGAGTGATGCATGTAGATGGTTAAACTTTTAACAATAAGCTTCCCTAAAACCATATGTTAACCATCTTCTTGATTCTTCAAAATCAGAAGCTCCTTGTAATGATCACTTTGTGAAGAAAAGCAAATATAACAAACTTGATGAAGAAGTAGAATTTCCCAAACTTGTGTCTTAAATCTTTGACTATTCACGGAACTCCATACTTATACGAACCAAATATAAGTAGACTGCAATCCCTTGAAAAGAATCCTCAACTATATGAGACACTGAGCACTACAATGTAACTCCTTCAAGTGATAGACAATGTGTGCATAAAGCATCATAAGAAAAATCACACATTGCTAGATTCATCAAGCTAGATGATAAGAACACAAACCAAGTAATTCCACTTCACCTTCAATAAGTGATAAATAATCCTTCGTAATCAATTCTTCAATAAATCTCCATAACGAGCCTTTTAAAACTTTTAAGAACATAAATTTCTTCCCTGTGTGTGAACAAGAACCTCAGATGTGTCATCCAAAAATCATGCTCGACTTCCCTTAAATCAAAAATCTTCTCGTAATAAATCATGAGCAAGATTGGGAAGGAGCAAGATTTCATTAATCAAGAAGATTTCATATAAACCGCAAGATTTTGAAAATTACATCTCGTCCCGATCACCAAGATTTCAAAAATTAATGAGCAAGATTTAAAAATTCATGCAAAGAAGAAGAAGATTTTAACAAATTACCAAGATTAACTATTGCAGCAAGATTTTAAAAATCAAGCAAGATTTTGTATAAACCGAACAACAAAGATTTCCAACATAATAAAGAATTCAAGGAGCAGTACTTTTCTTAAACAATAACTCCAATCTTCATTGTCCAATCTCCACTCGATCATCAAAACGAGAACAATTACCAATCTCCACTAGGTCAAAGTCAAAGTTGATCTTGTTTATAACACGTGATATTCACATATGACCAATCAAATACTTTCCTTCGTCAGATCACAATTAAATGCGCCGTATAATGAGGACTATGTTATCCTACGTGAACAATTAAATAAGCCAATCAAAATCAATGTTACCTTCTAGACCAATCAAAACGCAAGACCATCGGAATAACCATGTACCGCATACACACCTAATCTTTAACCAAATAAATAATGCTTAATTTATGACCCTTTGTTTTGGATATCTCGAACAGTAGCCCATCACTTTCACCATTCGAATAAATCAATTTATGACATGTATGCCCAGTAACAATTTCCACGTGATAATATTCGAATAAGCCAATCAAAGATATTACCTTCGCCGTAACTTTTGACCTCAAAAACAAATTCAACGTCGTTTGACTTCAACCCACGTGATCAATTAATATTAATAACCAATTATAAAACACGTCCACTGTAGAATCATGCGCCGCATCGTAGAGAATCAAAACCAATTAATACGAATCATTAAATCTGCTCTTGTTCGACGAATCATTAAATATGCTCTTTTACAATCTGCTTGCTTCTTTGACAACCAAAACCTTGTAATCCTAGATATCACGAGCTCCCCGCTCTGATACCACTTGTTGGATATAGTCCTGTATTGCTTGAGGGAGGATGTTAGTTTATACTTAGTTTATATGAAGGTATTTGGCAAAGCATCGATTTCCGAAAGTACCGCTGGGAAAGTACCGCTTGGGAAATTATCGCTATGTGGAAAGCACTCATTGTCGACAAAGCACTGCTCCAACGGTAATATTGATGGGTAATTGATAGTAACAGAACTTTGTTATTTAGGTCGTGATTTTTCAAATCCCACCTATAAATAACTATTTTCCATTTTCCTCTCATATTATTACCTTACATCTTTCCATACTTATCTTCCAATTACCATCTCTTTATTATTCCATACAATCTTTATTGTGCTCACTTTTCAACAATGGCTAATCGCTTAACTGCTTCAAGCACAATATGGTGGCTAATTTGGACAAGACCGAGGCGAATGTGGCTTTCTATGATATAATTGATTATCTTACTGGTCGCTTATTAGTTATGCTCTTTAGTTGAGCTTGATATAATTGAACCATGGATTCAAGAATTTTGGGCTAATGCTAGAGATAATATGGAGGAGGATGAATATTATATTAGATCCTCGCTGTCGGAAGGACTATCAAGATTACAGAGGCCTCTATTCGAAGATTTATTATTTAGGATGAAGATGGGGCTATTAGATTCGATAAGCAACTAATTTGGGATACTTTAGGAATATTGGTTATGATAGTTTTTGACGTAACAAACATTCAAGAAAGCATTATTCGTCCTCAATGGAAGTTTTTGATTCATGTATTGCTCCATTGCATAAGTTCTAAAAGGACTTTGGGAGCAATTGGTCAAATATAGCATCCGCAAAGGGTCGGCTTAGCTACGATAGAATGTTTAATTTTTCAAGGCTTATTTTGACGGGATGCTATCACATATCTCCTCCGGGGCAAAATGGTTGATGTACCCAAGATTTATACTGTGTTTTCTTAAACAAGCAATTGGTCGATGTTCTAAACCCATCGCTTTGTTACTCGTTATTGTACAACAAGCCAAAATTTATACATTCATGGCTAGGCGCAGTGATTTGTTCAGAGGTGAGATGTTCCATTAACTACTACTATGATGGAAGTTGTTCATGTCAGACGTCAAGTCAAGAGGATGAAGAAAGTGAAGGTACCGATTCGCATAAGGTATCGCTCTGGCTATCGATCCGCAAGCACCGCTTCTATCAAGGTACCGCATCTTTCCAAGGTGATGTTTCTCCAAGTCCCGAGCTTCAAGAAGAGATCGAGCTAACACCTACTCCATCTCCTCAACGCTCGATTCCGAGGCACATTCACAACTTCATGGTGATGATCACCATACCGTGAAGGTTTGACTTGATAATTATGCTTTGACAAGCGGAGTTAGCCTCGATTGAACAAGACCGCTGAGCCAAGCTAAAACCATTGTGAAGTTGAAACGAACTATTTCGGTTGAGGAATTTTATTAAACCCTATATTCAAGGATTCAACTTATGGGTTAAAGAGGAAAACAAACGTCGTAGTTAACTTCGTAAGGAATTAAGACGCAAGAAGGTTTCTAAGTCATCTTCACAACTCGGGGAGGAGTTCGTAAAAGGAAAATTTGAAAGAAGATGTTACAAAGAAGAATGAATCAGAAACTACGTAAAAGATTATTTCGTGATTCTCGAGGAACAAGAAGAAGAAGCATGTTCAAGGTACCGATGATCAAGGTACCAACATCAAAGTACCGATTTTATGATACATCTAGGCAAGAAGTAATAACACCAATAACTCCAAGGGTATTGAATTTTGAAGAAGAAGGGTCCTTCTACAACCGTTAGTAGAAGAAGAGGAGGAAGCTACATTCAAACCTATTCATTCTCATGAAAGTGATGATGAAGTAATTGCTACAATGTTAAATTTGTCACAACCAAGAGGAGGAGTTACTATTAGAGATGTACAAGAAGAAGAACAACCAAGAGCTTCAACTTACCATTGATCCTAAAGACAAAGGGAAAGGTATTTAGTTGAAACTAAGAAGAAGAAACTCACTTTGGCGTAACTTAGAACGATTGAAGGGCTAGGAATGAAGTCGCTAGAAAAATTCAAGAAGAATCGGATGCTAAAGATAGAGAAGAATGAAGAAGCTCAAGAAGCTAAAATAGAGAAGTACCAAAAGTTCAAGAAGAATTAGATGATGAAGCTAACGAACCTTACAATCTCCTACACCGTTAGATATATGCCAAGAAGACCGAATTTAGCTAAGGACAAGAATGCTATGATGGCTTATTTGAAAGGTCGAGGATATAAGGGTTTAAGCTTAACTATGTTGATATGAAAAGACTCTATGATGTCAAACATGTGTTTATAAGAAGAGTGTTGTTGATATTAAAGACTTCGAGAAGAAGCTTATTGGATCAAGTCGAAGGAAGAAAAGCTTAAAGAGGAAAAGAAAACCAAGCTACAGATTTTCGGGCCAAAGAAAGAAAAGGTTGAATTAAGATCCGAGACTAGTGATGAATTGAAGAATTATCTCGTAATAGTGGATTTTGATTATACCAAGGAAGATGATGATTTGAAGATGAATAGATCAAAGATCGTTTTTAAAGTTGTGAAATCCAAGAATGAAGATTACATGGTTTTTCATAAGGAAGATGAAAGTTTTAAAGTTTTCAAAAGGCTATGGATTTGTCCGATGTTATTGATAGAGTAGACCTATTCTACTTATATCATGTTGTGAAGGCTTATTTTGAAGATCATCCATTTGAAGGGGATTGGATTGGTTTTACATGGTGATCTCATAACTATGGGAAATTGAAGAAGAAAGCGCCGATGACATCCGGAAGAATCAAGAAATCGAAATAGTTTCACTCGAGATTCTTTGAAGAACTGGAGTTCATGTTTTGGAGCTAGAGAATGGAACAATGATTCACATGTTTGCGTAAAGAAGATACCTTCTACGCTGAGCTCATGAGAAGGATGCTAGAGCATGGATTGAAGTAGAAGAGGCTAATGAAACCGCTTGCATGGTTATCAACTGCTTATAAACCTGACTACTATTGTCGAGAATGATCTATAACCGTATGAATTTTATTTGAATAAATACTTTTTGATATATCAAGATTTTTATTCAAAGCATCGCTGATCGACAAGATTTCATCAAAGTAATCGCTTATTTAACTAAACCGCTTAAATGACTTTTAAGAAACCTTTTGCTAAGTAATAAATATTTTGAAATAAAGGTTTGATAAATGGTTTTTGTGATGATAACATCAATAGGTTATCAATCCACCATGGTTACAAAAGGATTGACTAATCCATGAGCAAACGGCTCGTAAAGATATATCAAACCGCTTTTAGTCGACAACTTGCTAATAAGTTGGATGGTAATCAACTCACCATATCAAGAATGTGAAGAGTTGGCTAGCCCACAAGAAAATGGCTTGTGGTAAAGGTTGTGGAAAACCATTATTGGTAATTAGTTCACCATTGATAGAAGAACTAACTAGTCCGTATGGTACACTTTTGGTAAAGACAAAACAAATGCTTGATAGTCGATGGTTTGCTAAAAATCATATGGTTATCAATGTACCATGGTCTTACACACCAAAACATTTGGCTACTCCGTAGATAATGGCTTTGGTAAAGAGATCTAAACCATTAAATTTTCAATGATTCACTTGGAAGTGATGAGAATAGTATGCAACTTAAACTCGGATTCATGTACAAATTGTCATATGTTGTCGTGTTGTCGAAAAGATGGAGATTGTCGGATGTCATTGGGAAGAGAACAATTCTAAGAGATACTTTGACAAAGCATGATATTACAGTAGATACAATCTAAAGACTAAAGAACAATCCATTTTTAAAGATGAAGTTGTTAAATATATATTCATAAAGGAACTGAAGTCAAGCAAGTAGAATTCAAGTTAGGGAGGATTGTCGATATGAAAGTATCAAGATATGAAAAGTACCGTAAGTCGCAGCAATCGAAGAAGTCAAATAGTCAAAGTATCGCTAAAGACAAAGTCAAAGTAATCGCAAGATGAAGTCAAAGCATCGCAGAACAAAAGAACTCTTATATTTGTTTATGGAAAGAATTGTATTCCATGTTTAGATTACTTGTCGCATAAGGTTATCAATTGTAAACCGACTAGATATCCTTGAGCCTATAAAAGGACTCCTAGATTGGCATTAGAGGTACGATTTCGTAAAAAGAGTTTTAGAGTTTACGAATTAGAGTTTAGAGAAAAGTTCGATTATCTTAGAGTTGTATTAGAGTATCTGATAATTAGCGATTTAGAGTTTGTTAATAAAGTTTTCTTCTTAGCTTTGTTAAGTAAATTCGCATGACTTAATAAAGATTGCTCGTTGTTTTGTTAATAACTTAGGATTTATCCGAGGTTATTAAACCTTAACAAGCTAGTTAAGTTAGTTTGATTAAATTATATCGATCCAACAGTTAGCACCACTCTCCTCTATTGATTTCCCTTTATCCATTTATTTGCTTTTATCTGCTTTTATTTGCTTTTGTAGTTTAATTAATTAAATCCCTATCGAAACCTTTATTAAATATGTGACACTAGACTTAGTAATAATCCAACACACATAGCTCTTGGGACGACCTCGGCTTTACCGATTACTACACTACACGCGACCATGTACACTGCCCGTTAGTGCACTAGGGTAGACCATAGGTATAACGAGACACTATAAATTTAAGACCTGGTTAGTAAAACCTGCATCACCTACAAGGTCGCGTAGAGACACATGTACGGTTAATAAAGTTTCTTTAAATGAAACTTATAGACAATATGTTAAAATTTCACTATTTTTAATGCTCGTGCATGTACGGTGCTTAGATATAAAATTTTAATAAAATATAAATTTTGTTATTATGATTTTAAGGGTTATTATGTTTCATTTTAAATTAATTTATTACTTATGTGTTTATTTTATTTTGTTTATATATTTTTGTGCTAGATAATGATTCAAATTCTAAACGCAATGTATGCATTATATATTTAAAATATTGTAAATTTGATTGAGACCACACACTTTACATCATCAAGAAATATATAATTATTTATCCATTACATAAAAATGTTGAATGAACTTTGTTTTTTCTATGTATAAGGAGGTTATGTGCAATTGTCTTGTATTTCATCTTTTTTTCCTATGTATAAAGAGGTAATGTGCACTTGTCTTGTATTACATCTTTTAGTACATAAGACTAAATCGAGTAGTCACACTCCTCCACCTTCCACATCAGCGTCATCTCAGCTTTCTCTCTTCTCTCATTTCCTCTTACTCCCTCTCAAATTTTACTCATAGTGGTCACACCATCTCACCTTTATACCCAATTTCTTTTATTTAAATATTTTTATTCATAAACTAAAAACGTAAATGTGAACGTAAACATACAAAATTAAAAACTTTTATTCATAAATTTAAAATATTACATAAACTTCGAATATTAAAAATATTACATTTAAAACTGAAGTTAAACGTTACCGGGAATGTGTTCGACCAAATCGTAATGAAGGTTTTGATGCGCTTGTGATGATTTGATTTGCCTCATAAGTTGTAGCACTTTTCATTGGTTCGAAGAGGTCGTCCGTTGATGCTGCTTCCACCCGCACCAATCGAAAGATATCATTTTACTTTGTCTTTTCGAACCATATTATGTAATATGATGCATGTATACATCATTCCTTATTCTTTCTTTATTCGTCCGTGCAAGGGATTGGCTATTATAGCCCATTTCTTCTTCAGAACACTAATCGCTTGTGCCACATCTTCCCTTGTCGATTCTTACATTTGCTTATATCTTATTCGCTTGTAGTCATCATCATATTTGTAACCATTCTCAATTTATGATGTCATTGTTTGATTTATTACGCTATTTGATATTTTCATTTCAAGTATACTTACTTTTACAAGTAGCTAGATGAGCTCACTTGTATGTGTACATTAAACTGAACCAACCATGAGCAAACTTAGATTTTCTTACTCCCCTAGTTATCTTTTATTGGTCGGCGAATTGTCACATCCTTATCCTAATTGATGCTGTTTCCTGTTAATCATAGGGTGGTACCTAATTCCCCAATTCTATGAATCATAACCCTCTAGAACACCCGGATCGCCAAGCACCGAGGTATCTCCGAATATCGATATCCTTAAGCTACAACTCAAAATAAACACAAAGAGAGCCTAAAGTGCACTCTAAGGCTTTTGGCTATTTAGGACGCTTAAGCTCAACAACAAAAAGAAGGAGCCGCTTTTACTCTAGCTACCATTAGAACAAGAGACAACATAACAATAATCAATAACTAGGTTTTATTAGATCTAAGCAAACACTAATTAATTTAGTTACGCATGATAGATAAGCAAGAACACAAACAAAAATCAAACATAATGAAACATGGTGATAGATTGATAAACAAACTTATCTTTATTAAAAGAGGGTTTGAAACCCTAAAACGGCCCAAGTCGGACCTCATTTAACTAGAGTTTGCTCTCCAAAATAATGCACAAAAAAGGTAAAATTCAAAGTCTATATAAGAGTTTACATTTGCATGACGGCTACCGATAAGGATTTAAAGGTACCTTTTGAGGGGTCAAAGCCCTTAATTGATCGCTTTGTATCCCAATTACTTAATTTCGCTCCTTTTCACTTTTTAGGTTTGAAGGCAAATTGGTGGAATGACACTTATTTGGACCGAAAGGGATTATATGAAGAAAATGGCTAAAGTCAAGAATCGAGACACTCAAGCCGCTTGAAACGGCGGGACTAAGCCTTAATAGTGACGCTATGACACACCTTGAGATGACCGAGAGCAAATTTATTTTACGCTGATTTACATCAAGTTTAAAATAGTGGGCCAAACCTCGCAGGCCTAGATTTGGACCGCACGGCCCGAGGTTGGCCGACGCCAACAAGAAAGGTGACGCCCCGGAGTTGACATGGCTAAGACAAAACCTAATGGGGCCAACCCGACGACGCCACAATTAAAGAGCGATTGCCGCATATTGTAACTCTATATATAGAATTCTAATTTTTAGTATTTGAGAGGGTTTTTGGAGTAAACCTAAACCTAACATAGGTCGTTTTAAGGATCTTTAGGTTCCATACCCTATTTTACAACAAGATAAATGATTTATTCATTAATTCAATTATGTCTTCAATTTTAAAGCGATGTTGATGTTTTCCATGTCCCCGCTAATTTACTGTGTTTTGCTTAGATCTATGAAACCTAGGTATTGAATATTGATTGGTTTTCTTATCTTAAGATTGACCTAGTATTGCGATAGGTCATTCGTTGTGTTTTTAATGCTTGATTAATCTTTGTGAACATTAGTTTATAATCACCTAGAGTTATTGTAGTTCAAACATCCAAAGGTAACCTTAGAGTTAGTTTATGAATCCTAGAGATTTGTTAAAACAACCTAAGGTTGATACAAAGAGTTAGGAAAACGATACCCTAACCTTAGAAGACACAACGCCAAGAATAAGGACGGACAATTCAACCATCAATAGGAGATAACTAGGAGTAATAGCATCTAAGTAAACACATTTTTAATCATCATAAGAGCACACAACAATAGACATAGACTACACTCACCTTAGATTAGATAACTAGATAATTAGAGTAATCAGAAAATACCAACCCCCAAATCCAATACCCCGAGATTCGTATTTTCCATTTTCTAAAAAATATAAAAAGATAAAAATAATCTTCCTCAACCCCAACCTTAGCGTAGTAATTTCTCAAGAGTATTCCTATTCCCCTAGAGAAAGATATCAATTCCCGAGGCTTACCCTAATACTACACTACAAAGATTAGGTTCACCCCTAGGTGTTGAAAACTTGCTCGATGAAAAGAAAGTTCCTTTGACCCCAACGCTGTACGCCGACGTCACCCTTTTGATTGTGATGTCGCCCCGATCGCCTTAGGGTTTCGCCTCGACCAAGTCATCATTGGACCCGGCCAAGTAGAAAATAGTGATGCCGGTTGCTTTTTACGCCGCCTGGGAAGATCTTGGTCGTTGGGTAAAATGAAAAGTGACCCTTCAAATAAGGCGGACTCCATCATTTGTTAAGACCAAAATAAATTTTGAGCCGCCCTGAGAGGTTTTGAACACCGTGAGGCGACGGGCCACCTTGATGTTGGGACGCCGCCAAAGCCTAAATTCGTTGTTTTCGACTTTTCGCTTTTTCATTTTTTCCTTTTCGTAAAAAATGCTTCATTCCAACATTTTGCTTCCAAAAGACCTAAAATATGAAAAGGAACGATTCAAGCATTAACTGATATAAATGTAACGATTTAAGGCTTAAATGACCCCTAAAATGTATGTTTTAAATCCTTATCACTTGTGTAGACGAATGAGGGTATTTATAAGATTTAATTAGGTTCGTCCACATTCAAATTTGGAACCATGCAAATTTAGAACTTACCACATTTTTTTAGGTATGTCATGTTGATAACTTTTTGCAATATAGTCCCTCCGTCTTTTTAAAGTTTTATTTCACGCTTTTGACAAATATATTTTTTACCGATTTAATCAAAATCTAATGTTGACCATTTTTGACTTTTTCAATTGCCAAAAAAAGGCTCGATTTTGCAATTAAGTTTTCTTTATTGGTCAATCAAAACTTCCATTTTGAAAAAATCATAGTTCTTTTATTATATGAAATATTAAATATTAAATGATTGTTTTTAGTAAATAAACATTATATTTAGAAGAAAAGAATGAAAATCTAAAATCAAATTACCGTAATAATCCAATTAAATACCCATTTTACTAATATAAACTATTTTCCAAGGTTATATAAAATGGACTATACCCATCACTCTTTTCAACACCCGAATATAATCGCCTCCCGTCCGAATTTCCTCCATCGCTTTAATTTAGTCGCTTTTAATTGTCGCTAAATAAATTTATTACCCATCTCCCAATTAAATGTCCAAATTTTTTTAAGTCTTTTTCTTCAATTTTGACCTTAAATATATTTGTTCGTTTATATAATACTTAATGAAAATTATACAAACAAAATACATTTAATAACTTAATCCATTCATATATCTTGCATCAAGTATTGTATAACATGGACATAAATATTTAAAGTCAAAGGTGAAGAAAAATACTTAAAAGCCCATATGACACTTAATGAGATGGAGGGAGAGTATGTTTGATCAAAAAGTAAAGATATAACTAAAAACCAAAGAGTTAATACCATGGTATGTAAAAAGAGGAAAGAAAGAAGTAGGTAAAAAAAGAACAAAATGACAATTAAAGAAAAGTTGTCAAAGTATTTCTAATAATGTACAAAAGAAACAAAAGTAGCGGAAAGATAGTTGCACTATTTCAAACAAGATACAAAAGTTGTCAACTATTTTTGGTGTCATTAAATTAATGTCACCTAGGTGAGTCGCCTAAAGGCATACAAGGCCCCACATTGCATTTGTACTTTATAAGGTCATTTTAATAAATTTTGTTCCACGATAACATCAAATAGTCCCAATATTAAGTATCAATTTCCGATAATGCTCGTTATTTATATCATTTATATGGATTTACACTTGTTTTCCATTGTTTTCCACTTTCGTTAAATTACGAGCATCGAGCTAAAGAGACGCGAATGAAACATATCTAAAGATTTATCACAAGATGTTATTTTGAAGAAGCTAAGAACTCATTTCCTCACATTACGCCGAATTATTGCGTGACTCATAATGCCAACTTATCGTAAGGTTAACGAACTTTCTCAAAGGTTACGACGAATACATTAGGTCAAAAGAGGTTCCATCACGATATTTTGGCCAGAATTCATCGGATCACTTACGACGTAACCCGAAGCCATCAAGACTAGGGAACCACTAATAAGGTTACGAACCAAAGAATCTAGTGTATTTTACGAAGAAATAGAAGGTTACTTGAACCCTATATTGGTTACCCAGAACCGACTAGCCTATAAATACCTACTAATTCCAAAGATTTCCAATCATCCCATTCCCACACAACACTGAGAACGTGGAAAAGCTCAAGGTGCCTAGGGAGCATACTTGAAGTTGCCCAAGGGAGAAGTCACCCATTATGATAAGCATTAGCGTTTATATTTGTTTTATTTCAATTCATGTATTTCGTAATTTGTTTATTGAATTGATTTGCATGATTAAAGGCAAGCACCTTTTGGTGCTAGCCTAGTTTTGATTCCTTAATTGTTTTGTTTTGCTACCTTTACTTTGCAAATTATTTCTAAGTGTATGCATGCATAGTTCATTGGTAGCCACCCTTGGTTCGGTAGTTTTGAATGGCTGAGGCCAATTGCCAGAGATATGACCAATCGAATTTGGTAAGAAGATCGAGACGAGAAGGGTGATATGACCAATTAAGGACCCTTTCTACTTGTGCGAGGACCAACCGATCACCTATCGCTTGATGAACTTAAGAACTGGGGTGTAGTGTCAAGTTCCTAACGGCCGGGCACTCACTATTATGAATCTAGAATGAAGCAGACTTAATGACTTCGCTTAGGGACCAGAACAACATGACTTAGATTTGCTACCGATTTTTGGTGGCATCTTGCCGATAGGTTAGGCAATGACCAAATGTTGTCCTCTCGAATTTGACCCCACCAAGTAATTGGGAAGAACGAGACATAACTAGTTAGGAGGATTAACTATGTTAGCACCACCTCCTCTATTGATTTCCTATATCCATTTATTTGCTTTTATCCGCTTTTATTTGCTTTAGTAGCTTAATTAATTAAATCCCTATCGAAACCTTTATTAAACTGTGACACTAGACTTGGCAATAATCCAACACACATAACTCTTAGGACCACCTCGGCTTTACCAATTACTACACTACACGCCGACTGCACAATGCCCTAGGCACTAGTAGACCATATGTATAACGAGACACTATAAATTTAAGACCGGTCAAGAAACTCGGATCAAGTTTTTTAACCGCTGTGGAGTTATATTAGGATTGATATTAAGTCTTTAATTTCATTTTAAAACTTTTTCACAATCATATTTCAAGTTTTCGTACCATGGAAGTTGTTAACATCGATGACCTCACTCTTGAGGAATATTTAGCATCGAAAGAGAAGAACAAGGACCAGGGATTGTTAGGCCCTATAGCGTAAGATTCTCAATTCAAATCAAACCTCAATTCATAAGGGAATTACGCAAACCCTTCCTTCCGAAGCATCACCGATGATGCCCATGAACATGTAGCCAACATCGAGTACAATTTCACCTATTCAAGATTTCCGTAGTCTCATACGATGCTATAATGTTGAGTATATTCCTATTTCTCTTACCGGAGTCGAAAAATGGGTTGACGTTACCCCGGCATCCAACACTTGGCCTATCTTAAAAAGTATTTCATTCAGAGATATTGTCCTCCATCAAAGACGGCTACAATTGGAAGAAATTCATAACTTCAAGCAAGAGGGTGATGAAACGTTATACCAAGCTTGGGAAAGATATAACAATTGTTATACAAATTCTACCATGATCTCCACCAACAAAAGTAACGCCTACAAAATAACATCTCATCAAGACAAATGATTGATTTTCAAGGGCCGATTCCTAGTATGACACCTACTCCGGCTTTTAAAACTATTCAAAAATTGGGCACACCTCATAAATGGCACAATGGAGGAAGCAACCAAGTAAGAATGATGATATGGAAGGCCTTGCAGAATAAACAACAAATTAGAAAGCCTTGGAAGAGAAATGAAGGCTCAAGGAAAATGTGCATTCCATTCAAGTTGAGAAAACGACTCAACCTTCTAAAGAATGTTCCTCCAATGAAGAAGTTAAAAGAATCGGAGAAGTTAACTATGGAAGAGAATTTTTCAAACCAAATAAATAACGGACCGATATCAAGAAAACTCGGTTTTACATAAGAATCAACAATAATCCTCCTAAACCTAGCCTGAGGAAATAATGCACCCAAGACATCAAGAATCTACAAAAAGGGAGATAGACTCAAGGAGTGCATGGTCAAAGTAAAGGAGGACACCAATATGAACCTACGTAACCAAGATGTTGCGATTAAGAACCTCAAACACAAATTGGGCAATCATTAAAACCTTGAAACAAGTAAATGTTAAACCATCGTCGCCGAAGGCTATATTTCAAGATAAAGCAAAGAAAAGAAAGGCACATCCTCTATCACTAGTGATCTTCCGGGATTAACTACCCAAGAGAGGATGATAAATCAAGACACGAGGTCCCGCCAAGCCAACTTCCCGAAAACAAGAATACCGTGGTTTTCTTATCTCATGCACTATTGGTAACATTATGATTCCCGAAAGATTTAGGGCCGGGGGAAAACCTTATCTCTACCACTTTATTTGAAAAAATCCAACTTACCAATTTAAAAGAAACAACTATTATGATTGAAATGGCGATTCTCTAAGGTTGTACCGAGGGAATTGGAATAATGTCCTTTAAAAATTGGAAATTTTTTTCCCCAACCGAGGGTTATTGACAGGGAAATCAGAGGCTTACAACTTAATTGTTGAAGACCTTTTCTGCCATTTGTAGGGCCGATTAAAGTTTTGAAAACAAAATTTTGGGAACCGAAATGAACGAATAACTTTTAGTATGAAAGAGCATTTAAAACCAAAATTGAAATTTCTAATAATGTTGACATTGTTAATGTTCAATCGCTGATCCCACTCTACAATCTAATCCTATTATATGATAGTAGAGAGAATATTGATAATTGTAAGCGTAAAAGGGTGAAGTTGTCCAAAGCATCGAGGAAACTCCGATCCAAACAAACATTTTGCAACTCGTCAACCAAAGATAGTAATCCTGACAACATGGCCAATTGCTTACTGCCCTCAAAAATGTGAAAGAAAGGCTAATGAATGGATATACCTCATAAGGGAGAGAAACATGATATTGAGTTAGCATTGGAAAATTGGTACAAAATAAAATTTGGAAACTCAAAATCATTATGGACCTGTTAAGAAAAGTGCAATCATCTCACCGACAAATAACAGACAGATAAGAATCAAGATTACTAATAGTATTATTATCAAGATGATGACCGAGGAAAATCATGTGATAAATGGCTTTTACATAAGTTTGGAAACGATAGCATCAATAATTCTACAAGGAAAAAAGGCTCGACAATTGATGAATTAGTGCCAACGAATGTCGAAGTAGGCCAAGTCCAAAGGCCCCATAGAAGCCCCCTGCTCGAGTCTAACTTAAAGACTCAGAATAAATAAAAGTGCTCTTCGGAGACAACCTAAATTATCCCTTTTGTTTTATTTCCTTTGGTTTTGTGTTTTCTAACTAGTTTTAAGAACGAGGAACTAATCATTGCAGCTTGTCGATTCCGAACAGAGTTTGATAACTCATCTTGGTGATTACGCCGAACCAACCCTTTTTAGCATCGTAATTTTGACAATTACCAACGGCGAATACCATCTCGGTTAAGTTCAAAATACCGCTTTGGTAAACCATTCCGTGTTTTGCCTGCCAGATATCTCCTCAAAAGAGTTACACGAACTTTCCTCTCCGATTAATTCTTTTCATTTCAAAACACAAGAACCTTGTATTAGTTTTAAATGAACTTTGTGGTGTTTCCTCAGAACCCTCACGAGACTTCACTGCCTACTGGGACACCAAGTGGTTTAAAGGCTTGTTGCATTCGCTAAATGCAAACCGTGATTCCTACAAAGGAATTAGGTTTTTTTTCATTTTTCATTTTTTTTTTTAGAATTATGCTTGTTTGAAGGATTTCGTGGATTGAAGTTTGTTCATGATGCTTAACGAAGGCACATCTCTTGTTCGTGGGCCTTCCTTTTTATGGAGCAATTTGGAAGTTTCCCTAATTCTACCTTTCTTTCACCTTTATTTTAATGCCTAGTACAAAAGGGACTTTGTACAACAAAAGGAGTAGAATTATCTCGAACTTTATTTCCCTCATTTTATAGTTTATTTTGAAAAATTTTGCCGCTTTTAAAATTTTGACATGTTTTTCTTAACCTAACTAGATTAACCCAGCTTGTTAACATACAACCCTTGATATTATATGGTGAGATTAGCCTTTATCCTTTTCCAATATTTTACCCCAAACCACCAAATTATGAGTGTTTAGCTTGTAAACTTTAGAACTTGGCTTTTGCATCATTTCGAGACCACAAACGAGGTATGTTGAGTTAGCTCGATGTATTTGGACTTTTCATTTGAAGGCAATATTATAGGATTATCTCAAACAGCCCCATTTTGAGTCTATCGAATACCCCACTTTTCACCACCATGTGAAATTTTTTGCACTCATCTTTAGTGCATGATACCCCTAGATACACACTTCGAGCCATTCCTTTCATTTTGTTCACCCAATATATTCTTTCGATACACCTTAGCCTATCCCGTAGTCTTTATTTGTGATTAAGTCATCATTTTAAGTTCAAGGTTCGGTGGAAAGGTTCAAATCCCCATCCACAACATTTATGAAGATTGTTAAGACCCCCAAATTGCATTGTTCATCTCTGGGGGATATTATGTTATGTTATTGTTATTAAAAAAAAGAAAAAAAATTATTCAAAATATATATATATATATATATATATATATATATATATATATATATATATATATATATATATATATATATATATATATATATAGTTGTTATGATTATGTTATTGTAAAGTGTGATGTTATAAGCAACAGAGTATGAGTTTTATTCATTTAGTATCCGTGAGGCCACCCGGGTCACATTTGAAGATTTTGAGTTTAGTTATGCCAACAGCTGGAGAAAGGTAAATTCCCATCACGACATCCTCTAATGACACATCTATCTTGCATTTCATGATCCGTTTTGACTTCTAAGCTTGAACTTTGGGCTAACGGTAAGTGGTGATGACTTGGTTATAGATTTAGACCACGCTTGTTTTTATTTTACACCAATTATATATCCCATGTCTTATCCTTCCCTTTAGTCATGAAGCGGTTCAGTGATGCAAAAGCAATCTTTGGGTCTTATGGATTTGGTCATGTATCATTGATTTTGTCCACTTTCCGTGACATGTTAGTAATGAGTCACCCTTAACCTTTGTCGTGTTTACCATATTTTCCTTAGAATTGTTTAGCCCTTAACTCTAGGGTGGAGATTTTAAACCGCCAAGCTTATGATAAATACATGCTATGACCTGGATCGGAGTGATCACCCCAAAATTGACACTTAGAATAGTTGAGAGAGTGTTTGTTCCCTTTCGTGAGGTGTTCGCTTTGTTTTATTCTAGCATAAGGATTTGTAAACCATATTTTCCAAAGGAGATATCTTTTAGGAAATCTAACAAGGTCTACTTGGAAAGGGAGAGTTCATGGGGGATATTTGATAACATCAAATAGTCATGAATATTAAGTGTCAATTTCCCATAATGCTCTTTATTTATATCATTTATATGGATTTACGCTTGTTTTCCACTTTCGGTAAATTACAAGCATCGAGCTAAAGAGACGCGAATCGAAACATATCTAAAGATTTTTATATTATTTTAAGAAGTTATGGCGTAACTCATCTCTCACATTACGCCAAATATTACGTGACTCGTAATGCCAACTTATCGAAGGTTACAAACAGAATTTTCCCAAAGGTTACGACGTAACTACATTAGGTCAAATGAGGTTCCACCCGCCATACTTACGCCAGAATTCATCGCATCACTTACGAACGAATCGATTTTATCGAAGACTGGGTAACCACTATAAGGTTACACCGTAATCGCAGATCTAGTATTTTATAAAAAAGAAGGTTACTACAGAACCTATATTGGTTACTACCAGAACCCATATCCGCCTATAAAACCCGGACAATTCCAAGATTTCTAATCATCCCATTCCACACACAACACTCGAGAACGTGGGAAAAGCTCAAGGCCTGGGGAGCATACGGTCCTTCCCGGGAGAAGTCACCCATTACGATAAGCATTGTTTTATATTTTTTTACTTTCAATTCATTTATTTCGCACTTTGAATATTGAATCGATTTTCATGATTAACGAGCTGCCAACACCTTTTGGTGCTAGCCTAGTTATGATTCCTTAATTGTTTTGTTTATGCTTACCTTAACTTCCCTTAATTTAATTTATGCATGCATAGTTCATTGGTAGCCAACCTTGGTTCAAGAGTTTTGAATGGCGGTTGAGGCCAATTGCCAAGGAGATATGACTAACTCAACCCTTGGAGCGGACGAGACGGAAGGGTAAGATAACCAACCCACCCAACCCTTTTTTTGGCGAGGACCAACCGATCACATATCGCTTGGATGAACTTAAAATTGGGGTTAAGGTTCTAAGTTCCAACGCCGTGCATTCACTATTATGAATCTAGCATGTAGCGGTACTTAATGACTTGGCTTAGGGACGAGGAACAACAGGACGGCATACCGATTTCTTGGGTGGCATCTTGCCATAGGGTTAAATTGACCAAATGTCGTCCTCTCAAATTTGACCCCACTGAAGTAATTGGGAAGTAGACGAGACATAACTAGCTAGGATGATTAACTAGGTTAGTGTTAAGATCGCTTATAAGCTCACCAGGGATCAATAACAAAGATAATAAACATAATACGCAGCTGAATAATCAAAACAATACTTTGTTAATGTTTTTCAATCACTAACACTAATTAATATTAGATTATAGGAACACGCCTACTAACTAACTAATAAACCCAGGCGCTATACGAACAACGCCAGGAACACTTCTAATCTAAAACCAAACCCTAGACGCTCTTCCCAACGCCCAGGCTAAACACACACCTTTAGTCGACTACATTATTGAAGACTTAATTAAAAACCTACACCTATGTCCTCTTTATATACTAGAAGATAAGGACTAAATAATAAACTTCCATTGCAAGCAAGTCCTTCCATCTTTTAGTAGGTTTCCTTCGTCATATTAAGTCCCTCTTGTTTCATTCTTTTTGTCTTTATCAACTCAAACTTGTAATTCCCAACAATCTTCCCCTAGTTGATAATGACAAAACCATTCTTGAACCAACTTCCCAGACGGCAAGAAATTGAGATCGGGATCTCACCATGAATGAAACAAGTATGTCTTCCTTTGTCTTCCCTTTAATCCATGCCACCCACGCCACTCAAACATCTCTTCCCCTTTTTGTTATTATCTAAATAGGAACGATGCAATAATGATCTGACCACCACCTAACCAATATCATACTTCCAATCTAAGACTTCCAATGCTTCAAATCGCCCACCATTACGCATCATAAGAAAAATGGATCCAAAACAAAGAGAAAACTTCAACTAAGGAGTAATAATGATCAACGATAGTAAAAATCAAACACTTCCCTTGAGTGATGCATGTAGATGGTTAAACTTTTAACAATAAGCTTCCCTAAAAACCATATGTTAACCATCTTCTTGATTCTTCAAAATCAGAAGTCTTTGTAATGATCATTTAAAAAGCAAATATAACAAACTTGATGGAAGTAGAATTTCCCAAACTTGTGTCTTAAATTTTGATATTCACAACCCATACTTATACGAACCAAATATAAGTAGACCCAATCCCTTGAAAAGAATCAACTATATGAGACACCGAAGCACTACAATGTAACTCCTTCAAGTGATAGACAATGTGCATAAAGCATCATAAGAAAATCACACATTGCTAGATTCATCAAGCTAGATGATAAGAACACAAACCAAGTAATTCCACTTCACCTTCAATAAGTGATAAATAATCCCTTCGTAATCAATTCTTCAATAAATCTCCATAACGAGCCTTTTAAAAACTTTTAAGAACATAAATTTCTTCCCGTGTGTGAACAAGAATCCAGATGTGTCATCCAAAATCATGCTGACTTCCCTTAAATCAAAAATTTCCGTAATAAATCATGAGCAAGATTGGGAAGGAGCAAGATTTCATTAATCCAAAAAGATTTCATATAAACCCAAGATTTTGAAAATTACATCTCGATCACCAAGATTTTCAAAAATTAATGAGCAAGATTTAAAATTCATGCAAAGAAAGAAGATTTTTAACAAATTACCAAGATTTTAACTATTGCAAAGATTTTAAAAATCTCAAAAGATTTTGTATAAACCGAACAACAAAGCAACATAATAAAGAAACAAGGAGCAAGATTTTTCTTAAACAATAACCCAATCTTCATTGTCCAATCTCCACTGATCATCAAAACGAGAACAATTACCAATTCCACTAGGTCAAAGTCAAAGTTGATCTTGTTTATAACACGTGATATTCACATATGACCAATCAAATACTTTCCTTCGCCGATCACAATTAAATGCCCGATAATGAGGACTATGTTATCCACGTGAACAATTAAATAAGCCAATCAAAATCAATGTTACCTTCTAGACCAATCAAAACGCAAGACCACTAATAACCATGTACCGATACACACCTAATTTTAACCAAATAAATAATGCTTAATTTATGACCCTTTTTTTGATATCTTAACAAGAGCCATCACTTTCACCATTCGAATAAATCAATTTATGACATGTATGCCCAAAGAATAATTTCCATGATAATATTCGAATAAGCCAATCAAAGATATTACCTTCACCGTAACTTTTGACCTCAAAACAAATTCAACGCTGCTTGACTTCAACCCACGTGATCAATTAAATTAATAACCAATTATAAAACACGCCCATCAGAGAATCATGGCCGCATCGTAGAGAATCAAAACCAATTAATGAATCATTAAATCCTTCTTGTTCGACCTAATCATTAAATATGCTTTTACAACTTTGCTTTTGACAACCAAAACCTTGTAATCCTAGATATCACGAGCTCCCCCGCCCGATACCACTTGTTGGATATAGTCCCGTATTGCTTGAGGGAGGATGTTAGTTTATACTTAGTTTATATGAAGGTATTTGGGCATCTATTTCCTAAAGTACCGCGGGAAAGTACGCTTGGGAAATTACCTATGTGGAAAGACTGGTTGTCGAAACAGCTCCAACGGTAATATTGAGGGTAATTGATAGTAACAGAACTTTGTTATTTAGGTGGATTTTTCAAATCCCACCTATAAATAACTATTTTCCATTTTCCCTCATATTATTACCTTACATCTTTTCCATACTTATCTTCCAATTACCATCTCTTTATTATTCCATACAATCTTTATTGTGCTCACTTTTCAACAATGGCGAATCGCTTAACTGCTTTAAGCACAATATGGTGGCTAATTTGGACAAGACCGAGGCGAAATGTGGCTTTTATGATATAATTGATTATCTTACTGGGTCGCTTATTAGTTATGCTCTTTAGTTGAGCTTGATATAATTGAACCATGGATTCAAGAATTTTGGGCTAATGCTAGAAATAGGAGGAGGATGAATATTATATTAGATCCTCGCTGTCGGAAGGACTATCAAGATTACAGAGGCCTCTATTGGAAGATTTATTATTTAGGATGGAAATGGGGCTATTAGATTCGATAAGCAACTAATTTGGGATACTTTAGGAATATTGGTTATGAATTTTTACGTAACAAACATTCAAGAAAGCATTATTCGTCTCAATGGAAGTTTTTGATTCATGTATTGCTCCATTGCATAAGTTCTAAAAGGACTTTGGGAGCAAGGTCAAATATAGCATCCGCAAAGGGTCGGTTAGCTACATAGAATGTTTAATTTTTCAAGGCTTATTTTGACGGGATGCTATCACATATCTCCTCCGGGGCAAAATGGTTGATGTACCCAAGATTTATACGGTTTTCTTAAACAAGCAATTGGTCGATGTTCCTAAACCCATCGCTTTGTTACTCGTTATTCAACAAGCCAAAATTTATACATTCATGGCTAGGCAGTGATTTGTTCGAGGTGAGATGTTCCATTAACTACTACTATGATGGAAGTTGTTCATGCCGACGGGTCAAGTCAAGAGGGAAGAAAGTGAAACCGATTCGCATAAGGTAACGCTGGGCAATCGATCCGCAAGCAACGCCTATCAAGGTACCGATCTTTCCAAGGTGATGTTTCTCCAAGTCCCGAGCTTCAAGAAGAGATCGAGCAACACCTACCCATCTCCTCAACGCTCGATTCCGAGGCACATTCACAACTTCATGGTGATGATCCCATACCGTGAAGGTTTGACTTTGATAATTATGTTTGACGCGGAGTTAGCCTCGATTGAACAAGACCCTGAGCCAAGCTAAAACCATTGGAAGTTGAAACGAACTATTTCTCGGTTGAGGAATTTTATTAAACCCTATATTCAAGGATTCAACTTATGGGTTAAAGAGGAAAACAAACGTCGAAAGACTTAAGGAATTAAGACGCAAGAAGGTTTTCTAAGTCATCTTCACAACTCGGGGAGGAGTTCGTAAAAGGAAAATTTGAAAGAAGATTTAAAGAAGAATGAATCAGAAACTACGTAAAAGATTATTTCGTGATTTCGAGGAACAAAAGAAGAAGTAAGTTCAAGGTACCATGATCAAGGTACCAACATCAAAGTACCATTTTATGATACATCTAAAGAAGAATAACACCAATAACTCCAAGGGTATTGAATTTTGAAGAAGAAGTCTCCTTCTACAACCGTTAAAGAAGAGGAGGAAGCTACATTCAAACCTATTCATTTCATGAAAGTGATGATGAAGTAATTGCTACAATGTTAAATTTGTCACAACCAAGAGGAGGAGTTACTATTAGAGATGTACAAGAAGAAGAACAACAAGAGCTTTCAACTTACCATTGATCCTAAAGACAAAGGGAAAGGTATTTAGTTGAAACTAAGAAGAAGAAACTCACTTGGCGTAACTTAGAACGATTGAAGGGCTAGGAATGAAGTCGCTAGAAAAATTCAAAAGAATCGGATGCTAAAGAAGAGAAGAAAAGAAGCTCAAGAAGCTAAAATAGAAGAACAAAAAAGTTCAAGAAGAATTAGATGATGAAGCTATCGAACCTTACAATCTCCTACACCGTTAGATATATGCCAAGAAGACCGAATTTAGCTAAGGACAAGAATGCTATGATGGCTTATTTGAAAGGTCGAGGAATAAGGGTTTCGGCTTAACTATGTTGATATGAAAAGACTCTATGATGTCAAAAGGTTTATAAGAAGAGTGTTTTGTATTAAAGACTTGGAAAGAAGTTTATGGATCGTCGAAGGAAGAAAAGCTTAAAGAGGAAAAGAAAACCAAAGACGGGCCAAAGAAAGAAAAGGTTGAATTAAGATCCGAGACTAGGTGAATTGAAGAATTATCTGTTATGGATTTTGATTATACCAAGGAAGATGATGATTTGAAGATGAATAGATCAAAGATCGTTGTTTTTAAAGTTGTGAAATCCAAGAATGAAGATTACATGGTTTTTCATAAGGAAGATGAAAGTTTTAAAGTTTTCAAAAGGCATGGATTTGCCGATGTTATTGAGAGTAGACCATTCTACTTATATCATGTTGTGAAGGCTTATTTTGAAGATCATCCATTTGGGGGATTGGATTGGTTTTACATGGTGATCTCATAACTATGGGAAATTGAAGAAAGCCCGATGACATCCGGAAGAATCAAGAAAACTGGGAAATAGTTTTGAGATTTTGAAGAACTGGAGTTCATGTTTTGGAGCTAAGAATGGAACAATGATTCACATGTTTGCAAAGAAGATACCTTCTTACGCTGAGCTCATGAGAAGGATGCTAGAGCATGGATTGAAAGAAGAGGCTAATGAAACCGCTGCATGGTTATCAACTGCTTATAAACCGACTACTATTGCCGGAATGATCTATAACCGTATGAATTTTATTTGAATAAATACTTTTTGATATATTTAAATTTTTATTCAAAGCATCGCTGATCGACAAGATTTCATCAAAGCACGCTTATTTAACCAAACCGCAAATGACTTTTTAAGAAACCTTTGCTAAGTAATAAATATTTTGAAATAAAGGTTTGATAAATGGTTTTTGTGATGATAACATCAATAGGTTATCAATCCACCATGGTTACAAAAGGATTTAATCCATGAGCAAACCCTCGTAAAGATATATCAAACCGCTTTTAGTCGACAACTTGCTAATAAGTTGGATGGTAATCAACTCACCATATCAAGAATGTGAAGAGTGGCTAGCCCACAAGAAAATGGCTTGTGGTAAAGGTTGTGGAAAACCATTATTGGTAATTAGTTCACCATTGTAAAGAAGAACCAACTAGTCCGGTAGGCGTTTTTGGTAAAGACAAAACAAATCTGGATAGTCGATGGTTTGCTAAAAATCATATGGTTATCAATGTACCATGGTCTTACACACCAAAACATTTGGCTACTCCAGATAATGGCTTTGGTAAAGAGATCTAAACCATTAAATTTTCAATGATTCACTTGGAAGGTGATGAGAATAGTATGCCTTAAACTGGATTCATGTACAAATTGTCATATGTTCCTTGTTGTCAAAAGATGGAGATTGTCGGATGTCAAGGAAGAGAACAATTCTAAGAGATACTTTGACAAAGCATGATATTGAGATACAATCTAAAGACTAAAGAACAATCCATTTTTAAAGATGAAGTTGTTAAATATATATTCATAAAGGAACTTAAGTCAAGCAAGTAGAATTCAAGTTGGGAGGATTGTCGATATGAAAGATCAAGATATGAAAAGTACCGTAGTCGCAGCAATCGAAGAAGTCAAATAGTCAAAGCGCTAAAGACAAAGTCAAAGTAATCGCAAGATGAAGTCAAAGCATCCAGAACAAAAGAACCTTATATTTGTTTATGGAAAGAAATTTATTCCATGTTTAGATTACTTGTCGAAAGGTTATCAATTGTAAACCGACTAGATATCCTTGAGCCTATAAAAGGACTCCTAGATTGGCATTAGAGGACGATTTTAAAAAGAGTTTTAGAGTTTACGAATTAGAGTTTAGAGAAAAGTTCGATTATCTTAGAGTTGTATTAGAGTATCCGGATAATTAGCGATTTAGAGTTTGTTAATAAAGTTTTCTTCTTAGCTTTTTAAGTAAATTCCCAGACTTAATAAAGATTGCTCGTTGTTTTGTTAATAACTTAGGATTTATCCGAGGTTATTAAACCTTAACAAGCTAGAAGTTAGTTTGATTAAATTATATCGATCCAACAGCTAGCACCACCTCCTCTATTGATTTCCCTTTATCCATTTATTTGCTTTTTCCTTTATTTGCTTTTTTGTAGTTTAATTAATTAAACCCATCGAAACCTTTATTAAATATGTGACACCAGACTTAGTAATAATCCAACACACATAGCCTTGGGACGAATTCCGGCTTACCGATTACTACACCACACGCGACTATGTACACCGCTCAAGTAGCGCACTAGGTAGGTATAAGGAGACACTATAAATTTAAGACCGTTAGTAAAACCCGTGATCACCCACAAGGTCGTAGAGACACATGTACGGTTAATAAAGTTTCTTTAAATGAAACTTATAGACAATATGTTAAAATTTCACTATTTTAGCTCCGTTTAACCGCCAAGCCGCCATTTTGTTTTAAAGTATATTTTGAATATCTAGCCCAAAATATTTTACAAACAGGATTTTCCAGATTTTCAAAATATGGACAACCCTTAATAATAGTTGTCGAAATGAGTTTTTCTCAGAAAACCTATTCTAACCAATTCAAAACAACTCGATGTATTCAAAACCTACCATACACCTTCTTAGGGTGTCATGGGTTCCTATACATCACCAAAAGTGATATGTTTCAAGGGTTAATTATTTGGATAATTAAAACTCATTATATGTACTAAAACCAATAAAAGTGGTATGGATCATGGAATTCATGCATTTTTTTTCAAAAATAATGAAACAACATAAATATGAATAAAGAGTAATAAAAATCATGGAATGTTTACTTGAATGATTGAAGAGTTTTGAGAAAAGAATGCTTAATAATTTTGAGGTTTTTATTTCAAAACCTTAACAAGATCATTCCTAGGACTTGATAAATACTTGAATCATGAAAAATTATGGATTTTTCTTGGGTTTCTTGAGTTGGCTGAATTTTTGAGAGGAGAGAGGTTTTTTCAATTTTCACCTTTAATGTGTTAGTATATGTGTTTGTAAAAGATATTAATGTGTTTGTAAAAGATATTATGTAGGCAAAAGGGCATAATGGTAATTAAGTCTTCAAAACAAATTTGATAACTAATATGACAAAGGGAGGGGGGAAATGGCTAGGTGCAAGACTTTGTTTTATAGAAATTGGTTATAAATGTATTCATAACTTAATATTAGTTAAATTAAGTTTAGATTTTTAGTTATTAGGTATAGAGTTGAAATTGATTTTAACGGAGCAAGATAAAATATATTGAAGTCATAAAATTATAAAAATACATTTCTTACAAGAATTGCAATAAATAATTATCGGTAGTATTTACAAACCGTAAATTTTTATACATAACAATTTATATACAAAATAAATTGAAAACGGGGTAAACTAATAATTTAATTTTTATAGTCTTAAAATGAGTATAAAATATATTAGGATTATTTTGGAAGTGTCGGATCAAATATTTAAAATAAATGACCATCGATAGCGTTCATTTAAAAGAAATATATCGTTAATGAAATATAAATTTGAAAAATCAGAAATTGAAATTGTGATATTCTTCCCATTCGAGGAATCCGCCCCTGATTCGATTTTCTATGGCCCAAACCGCACAAGGGTTCTAAAAGTTTATGCTCATGTATGGTCTAAATGATTATGTCAATGCTCATGCATATTCGTGACAATATCCCATTCTAAAGACATGCCCCATGATTAGGCTCGATGAGGGCTTTCCATTCTACAAAATTTTCAAAAGACTTTTGGTAACCGATTTTACTTAATCCCACAACTCATCAAACAAGAACCATACGATTAGGCTAAATCGGTTTAGGTAACAACTTGTTTCTAGCTTGATCTTTCAACTCATCAAACAAGCGCCGCTGATCAAACCGAAACAAGTGGTTTGAAAATCTTTGAAAATTTGGCTGACCGATTCTTACTCATATGAGACTACTACCCCTTCATTGCATGATTCTTCCCTTAGACATTGGGATCATGTATAATTTAGAGTAACTATGCAATGCTTGGACTAATCACCAATGATGTTTGGTGTTGAGTCATAAGTCCGCATGTAAAAGAATATGCACTTTAATGATATGATGAGATGCTTATGATTGTTATAGTCAGGGTCAATGATGCAACCTAGTTCTCTATAACCGATGCTCGATACCAATTTCACACCCCAAAACTTTTGCCCGGGAATGGAATTTGGGATGTCATAGCATCAAAGTTATAGTTATATTGAACTACCTAAAGTGTCGTTCGAAAACACATCATTTAATTTATTAAAACAATCGAGTTTACAAAGTATAGGTCCCAAAAAATCAACTTGCGGAAATAAGTTTGCCAAACGATGTTTTAAAGTTTATAAAACCCAGTGAGACGCTTTCCCCAACTTATGATATGTCCATATGCATGCCATGAAGTGTATGCCTTAGATACCAGATAAAACATAAAAAGTGTCAACACAAAGGTTGGTGAGTTCATAGAGTTTGTGTTGAAATGTAAAGCCTTTCAAAATCGTTTATCAAAGGATTTAAATCCACCGGCCCAAGTTCCCCATACAAAACTTGCAACCTTCTGCCAAACCCATTGCCAAAATATGGAATTGTCAATCTTGTTTTAAGTAGGACATATGTACATATACAAGTACTTAATGCAAAGAATCACCCAATAACCTCTTGATAAGTCTACATTGTTTGTTGTGTCTCATTGAATAACGGATTATATTCACCCCGGTCAAGTCATCGGGACAAAGGGGGGCCACCGATAGTACTATCAAATTCCGGCCTCGCAGGAGTTAAACATTGCAAAGTATGTATGTTGAGGCATAATTGAAAACAAGTTTAGCACATTAAGGCACATATCGCAATAAACCACACATAATGTCCAAAGAGTATAAGATAATAAAACAATTATATAAATGGTTTGAGTATTAAGAGTAAAAATAAGTATTTGCATGTATCTCCCCAAAAGTTTGTAACAATTTAAACGAGTAAAAGCGGGTATGAACTCCTAATCCTTAAAAGTTTAAGTACTTTGAAAGTAAATGAAAATAGTTTAAATCTCCCCAAAAGTAATTCAAAATGTATAAAAGTAGGGGCTATGAAACTCACCGGTGCAATAGTTATGATGACAAAGTGGATGCACGAAATGAGAGCAACCTTCTAACCGCGATATTATGAATGATATGCTCTAATATAAGTCATGAAACAATGTCGCATGCAAACTCCTATGATATCCATACCACTTGTACACTTTTTGAAAATAAAGTTTATCGTCGAAAATAGGTTTTTGTTGTTTAGTTTTAGATACTTTTGTTGGTTCTAAGAATTTCAATGTTTTGTTTTTTTTGTTTTGATGATATATGAAATAAATATAAGTATCATTTTGCTTTACACCTCATATAAATGTTCATAGTGTTATTGTTCAACAATATATATATATATATATATATATATATATATATATATATATATATAAAAACATATATTCATTTTGATGAATGTTTTATCAAGGTTGGAGGCAATGCGTTTTCATTTTTTTAAAGATTTTTTTTATATATTTATTTAATAACTGTTGTTTTGGTATGATAATATTTTTTAAGTGAATTTGGGCTATCTTTATCATAGTTGGCAAACGTTGAGAGTTAGTTATGTTATCGCCAAATCCATGTTAAAATTTGAAAATATTTTATCATTTGAAGTGTTTTATGGTTTATTGCAAAACTTATATTTCAAAACATATTTGATATTTCGCATGGGAAAACAAACGTTTGGAATTAATAGTCTAATTAAGGTTTGCAATGATGAAACCTATTGGGTTCCTTATCGTTTAGTTACATATTGGTTTAGTTAATATATTTAAATATATACTTATTAATCTTTAATTTCGAAATCAAAACCAAGACTTTCACCCACCTAATTTCATTGAATGACACTCATTTCATCAATGAATTGAAAGACATTTCCGGATCGAAAAACTACACGAAAGTTTAAGTTTCTTTTCATTCAAGATCACATAGGATGAAGCGTTATCATGTATCTTGGGAGCGGCAATGAGTTGGAGGAAGATTGATAAGCAAACCAGAGGATGGTGAGGTGTGGTCATTAACCACAATGATGAAGAAGCGGGGGGATGTCTATAAGTGTTTGCTTGCAACATATCATGTTGGGGAGGTTGGAGGTTTGAGGGTTTGTTGGTTGAAGTCCGGGGTTTGACCGGAAGGAGGACACGGAGCATCATGGATTTCTATGATTAGGTCATGTCTTTATTTTATTTGTGGATGTCCGTAGTTTGGTTTATCATGTTCTTAGTATGTTGTGGATGTCTCTTTGGGTAGTATTTTGTTGGATGTTTTCGATGGTTATGGAGGGTTAGATGATGTAGCTTTTGATTACAATGACAATGACAATGCAAATGTTAATAATAATAATAATAAGTTAACTTTTATGTTTATATGCTTATATTTATTTGGTTTTGCCTTTTTCCTTTTCTAGTTTATACTATAAATGATATGTAGTTTTTATCACACACACATTAGTCAAACAATAGTCATGATATCCGCAAAACGAAATATGGTTTGCAAATTAAATTAGGGTTTTCTATTATACAACATATTAATCAAATTCAAACATATATTTAAGGCATGTGGTTTTGGTCTAAATTGTTGATTTAATTTTCATGAAATGGTCATCTAGGGTTGATAATCGTATGGTTGTCTTGGGGTTGAATTGTGGCGATCAATACATATGTTATCCAGGGTTTGCACGAGTGTCATTTTGTAATTGATTTTCATGTTTTCGCAAAAGTTTATTGCAAATATAAGAACTTGAAAGTCGAACATTGTTATGGTGTATTAAGGTTGTGCACTATCACGTGTGGATGGTAATCATGAAAATTGACTCACCATAAAGCGCCTGATAGTTTAAAAACCTTATCACATTTTGGTGTGGTGTTAACCTTAAAATGAGGGGTATCCTGTGGTTAAATTTTATGGTTGTTAAGTGTTTGCATCGAATGATATCCTTTTGTTGAAGAATTGGTTTATAGACCCGCATTTCGCCTCCCTAAGAAAAGTGTTCAAGATACAACATTGTTTGAAGTTTATGTGTGTTATGTCACCCGATATCTTTTTTAAGTGTAATGTGCAAGTTTTTATCTAGCATTATAAGTTCTCATAGATGTTTGTATGCATGTTTACAATTTGAGGGAAAATTCAACGATTCAATACATGTTTTATTAGATATCTGGGAACATTACATAATTATGCTAAGATAGGTTGTTGAAAGTTTCCTTGAAAACAATGTTACGCGGGTTGCAAGCTTGGTCCTTGTCTTTCAAATTTTAAGGCCTCGGGATAACCTAGATAATGCCACATAAAGTTGTCCATGATGAATACGGAGTAGGCAATAGAGGCCAAGAATTAATTGCCCCGACTTTTGTTAATGGTCATTGCATAACATGCTCTTCAGAAATTTTCTCCGCTGGAACAAACGGCCACTTGGATTGTGTTGATGGAGTATAATCCATGTATGACAACATTGTCACCACCTTGAACCTGTTAGTATCTTAGCATGAATAAAAACGCCTAGATCTGTGATCGCAACCTTTTCCATTACATAGTCCTTTGCTTAGATTGATATTTCGCGAGCATACGGCCCTTTTTTGAAGAGTTGGGGCTCCTGTGGTTTAAGGAATTTAAGAATTCCGGGAAGGGTAGGACCAATGTTTCAAATTCATTTTTTATGAAGTTTCAACTGCACATTACTTTTGGGATCAAGATCATCATTCGAGGAGTTATAATTCCTTTCTTTAAACAATTCCTTGTCTTGTTGTAAAAAAGGGTATGGCTCAACAATTTTCAATGAAATCCATGTTTTTAGGGTTTCTGTTTCCAATTTTCACGCCCCTATTTGATTTTCCGGAAGATCCCCACCCAAAACCCATATATTGAAATTTGTTTTAGTATCAACCCGTCCATTCCACTATATTCATTGACACGATGTAGTTTTGGTAAACCTTGCAATGATTCCATAATCTTTTTTATCAAGATTTCAAACCCCTTCCCTTTTGGGATAACGAAGAATTTTTAAATCACTTCCCAAAAAGACCCAGCCCAAATATACACGGGATTGAAACTAAAATTCCTTTACCTTTAATTTCAAACATATTTTTGAGTCATGGGTCATCCCGGGAATTAAACCCAATTTCGAAAGCCCTTTGGTTTTTTCCCATAACTTTAAAATTTTAAAAAAAAACCAAAGCACCTTGGGTTATAAGAAATTTTCAAAAGCACTTATTTTAATTTAAAATTTTTTTTTTAAATGTGGAAATAAATCCTGTTAACCTTGGTTTTTTAAAATTTGGGCCCCCACTGCAAAAAAAAAAATTTTTCCCTTAAAATTCCCAATGCATTTCCGTTGTTTAAATTTTATTTCACCATTTTAAAGGTATTCAAACAAATTCCTTAAATTTAACAAATTGTTTAACAAATTAGAATTTTTTAAAACAGACCCTTTCTAACAATTTAAATTTTAAAAAATTTGGGTTTTCTAGTAAAAGTGTTAAAAACCTCCCAACCTTTTAACCTTCTTTTTTCCCTTTTACCTCCAAACCAAAAATTTGAAAATATTTTCAAATTTCCATTGTTATTGTATCAGGGCTTTATTTAATTAAAAATCTTTAACTTTTTTTCAAAATTCCCTTAATTCCCTTCAAGTAAGGGTTTGTGGGAAAAATTAAGTATTTGACTTTTTTAATGGGGTTATAATTTGATAAAAAACCCCAATACTAAACACAATTTAAATTTACATTACCTCCCTTAATTTGCCAACCTGTTCAAAATTTTCCCGGGTTTATAACATACTTATGGGGTTTTTTTTAAGGACCCAAATAAAGTACTTAAATTCCTTTATTTTCATCAAAACTTTTTTGCCAAATTTGGGAATAACGGGGGCCACCTTTATTTAGACTTTCCTTTAAAAGGTGGCTTTATTAATTTTTTGAAAAAGAAAACCCAATCAACATTTGTTTCCAAAAAGGTTTTTTTAAAAATTTTAGATTTAACTTTGTTGGGTTTGTTTTAGCATTCCCTTTTTCCGGGTTCTTAACATTTTAAAATTTGCCATTTTATTTTATACCATTCATTTTTTTACATGGTATCTCTATTGTAATCTGTCATCTTCCGCCGGATTTTCATTTCAAGCTTTTTAGCCAAAGTAGAGGGTTTTGGGCCATTTAAATTCTTGCTCAAAACTAAAAGGAAATGGGAAAAAACATTTAGCATAAATGTTTTTCGATTATTGAAATTAAGGCCTTCAATTACCCCCTGCTTTCCAAAATTGGTTTTGTAAGATTTCCAACTTTTTTAGTTTAATTTGAATAAGGGGCCATTTTGGACTCATTACCTTTTTGTCCCATTCTTTAACTTTAAAAATCTTCCCATTTGGATTAAAAGTGTGAAAGTCCATTTATAGGCTTATATGCCATGCATCTTGGTAGTTTCCTCATTACCGGTTGCCCAAAACTCCTTGGTAGAACAATTGCTTTGATCCTCCCGCTTTATCACCCTTACCACCCCTTATATAAGTCCACCGTTTTAAACCCTTTTCCTTTCCATTTGTCTTTTTTAACCTGTAGATTACCTTATTGGTGGAATTCCCCATTTAACAAGGTGGTCCTTTTTATTTCACCGTCAACATGTATATATATATCTTTCTTTGAACCCTTTGGTTTATGCATGTTTTAGAAAAGTTTTTTCAGAAATTTCCTCCAAAGGAAAAAAGGATATTGGGGCAGTTTAAATCCTTTACGTTCTCCTTCATCCTTGTTAATTTAACAATTCCTTATGGAAGGGCCAAAATTTGTAACAACCTATTTTGGAAAATTCATTTATTGTAACAACCATTATCCAAAAGCAAATTTGACCCTTGACCTAACAAACAATGTTGTCAACGCAACATTAATAAACCGTATACATTTTGCAATTTTTTGTATTTGCATAATTCATGGAAAGGTTTAGTCTTGATGTTTATCTGTAAATGGTTCAACAATATCTGTCAGTTTTAAACCACAATAGCTTTGTATTCTGCCATCTTGGCTGACAATTGTTTTTGAATGAATGACCAAAGATTTGTGCAATATGCCTGACAGAGAAGGAACTTCAGAATCTTCAGCCCGTGATCTTATAACACACAGACAAAGATGGCTTTAATTGGATAAATAATTGCAATGTATGGAAACTTGTAAAATTGGATTGTACTTTTATTCATTTTTATTTGGAGGATCCGATGCACTTTGTAATACATAACCTTATAGATTTGGCTGCATATAGATCAAGATGTCCAATAAATCATCGCTTGAATTGCTGGTAAATTGATGCAATAAGTGTGATAACCAATGAAAAGGTAGCCATCTGTAGAGCATGATAAGTGTCCTTATGTTTTTAATACTCTTATTATTTTTATAAATAGAGATTTCAAGTTTCTCAATAATTGCACACCAATGTGTTTTATTTAATAAAATGGTTCAGGTATGTATATATATATCAAAGTTTGGTTTCAAATGAGTCGGAACATCAACAATTTAGTGGAAACTGCAATGATGTAGCATTGGAAGTAAGTCAAGTACTTTGCATTGTTGCACATGTTTATATATTATCAAGTAGGACGAAATGTCATTTAAAAATGGCATTCTAAGAATTGCTTATAAATAATTTGGTAGGGTTCTAACATTAATTTCCAATGCATAACTTAAACCAAGGTATAATAAGATGTAAATCAATATAAATAAATTGAGGGTTGGAAATGAATAGAAAGAATAGGAGATTTGGATGAAATATCAAACCTAAATATTCATATTTAGTTTGGAAAATTTAATTAAACTGGGATCTTTCAAGCCCAACTCTCACATAAACTTGCCAACTACACTCAGCACCATAACCAGCAAACTTAATTATTCATACTTTATTTTCAACATTTAATTAAATTGAGTTCTTTAAAAGGAAATGTTCAGCTAATCGCGCTGAGTAAAGTCAGAACCATAACCATCTTCAATATTTTCATGGTCCGAGCATCATTGCTTTAGACGAGACATCGCAACTGTGTAGCAACACTTATGGTTGGTTGGTTTGTTAATGGCAATATCAAACTTATGCTTTTTATTCTTTTGTATTTGGATTTGAAATAAAACTGTCTCAACCTTTTGGTATTGTTCGTAAATTATAAATCATGATTTTCTTCTACACGTTTCTTTTCTTCTTAAAGCCTTGTTATGATTTCTTGGGTGTGTCCATCAACCTTTGCCCCTCCATTTTCAGATTATAATGCAATATAACTTTGTGAGTAACATAAAATAAAAATGTTAACTTCAATTTAATTTTGACTGGATGGTGTTAATCAATAGTTGTATACTGCCACCTACGATAGGGCTACCGAATACCGTTTTTTGATGTTGTTTTTTGAAAATAGTTATATCAATATTGAATTTTTTGCGCCTTTTGCTATTGGCATGTAGTAGTATTGTGCTATAATTTCTCTAGTAAATGCTATGACTTTGTAATGTGAATAACAACCGAGTGAGTTGGGAAGAGAGTATAATATGACTTTTAAAGGCCTTGGTATATAGTTTAATGTGTTTTGTAACTCCTATGCATCCATAAACACTATTTATTCGATATTCAAAATATATTTTGTAACCGAATTTATGCGCTTGTGACCTTCATGTATGATGATTGTCAATGAGTTATAATTTTGTTGATCCATTTGTCAAAGCAATATGTAAATTTAAGTAATTGGATAAATTTATATTATATGTGGCGATAGATCCCGCTTTGATGGTTATGTTTGATGGTTTAACTTGGTAAGGTTTTAAATAGATTGGTTAAACAGATTGGTAAATTTAAGTAAGATATTGGTATGAATTATTAAGTTTTATGGCTATGTGATATAAAGTGATGTCGATTGCTATTGTGGCGTATACATTTTCACATGAAAGTGTCATGACCAACAAATGCTAAACAAATCGTGAGCGGAAGTTTCATTATACAATACATATGCGGGGTTGTACACAACATGTTAAGGTTTTAAACAGATTGGTTGATATTTTAAAGGGTTCAATAAGATCATGAAAGTATTAATTAAAATCCAACATTTTTAAAATTATAGAGAATTGAATTTCATTCATTATAAATTTAGTTACGAGAGATCTAGTTACATGCCCTAGGAAATAGTATATATACATGATCTTTTAGATCATTGATTCTTGAAATAGGACATGCTTATACATTATATATAGCATATTCTTTAAACCATATGTAGAAAATCGTTAATACGTAACATTTGCCCATTAAACTTAGTAACAAAATCCAAGAAAAGTGCTTTTGCATGCATTTGATCGATGTAGCAAGTGTTTCAACCACGAGATCCATCTTTAACGTACCTAAAATAAAGATAAACACAAAACACACACCGGTTCATTTTGAAACACCCGCTCCATATGGGTATGTGGAATAAATCATCAAACATAATCAAAATAAAATGTAACTTATGAAAACTACAATAAAAACAATCCCCAAAAGCAGTTTTATCCAACATATTATTCATGTCCTAAGTGCTTATTTTAAAAAGGCTTGTTGGTGTGCAGGGTGTTGAAATCAGCCTGAGTTTGCTACAACCAACATGACAATAAAATATAGATAGGAAATAATGTTAAAGTGTGGACAAATCTTAAATAATTAGAGACCAAAGGGTATGCGGAACATGTGTCCACCGTCTTGTCTTCTTCTTGACAATTGGGGCGTTGGCTTCTCCTTGGTCATCATCAAGGAGTCTACTCAATTTCAGAATCAGAATCTTCAATCTCCGGCCTAGAAACAATGGAAATATGGTTTTTGGTTGACTTTATGGCCGTTTTGTATTGTTTGGTAGGCAAATACTATTTCATTTGCTTACCTCTTATTTTTCTTATCCTCTGTAGGGTTGACATAATCGGCAAGAATCATCTCATTTTGGCTTCGAATCTTCAATATCCAAATTTACAAACAATGGAAACATGGTTATCATGTTCACTTGATTGGTGTTTTGCATCTTTTGGTAGGCAATATTATTTGTTGTGCTAACATATTTTTTTTCCTATCCTCTCTAGGCTTGGCGGTGTAACAACTGATGGGGCTTTGGTATGTGGTTTGGATGGCGAGCATGCAACGACAGTTCCATCATCAACGGTGGTTGAGCTTGCGGTTTCAATCGACGGTTGAGGCGGTTCTACCATCCTCAAGGTAAAACTCTCAAAGCTTCCATACTCATAGTAGGTATGACTCTTGATTTCAAAAACATGCGTTGTGCCAATGAGGTTGGCTATAGCAGGTGGTAAGTTTGCATGCTCTTCCAAAGTCTGCAAGGTAAGGCGTGAGTAATGGAGATTGGGATTGGACAGGAATTTATAAATGTACCTCATCATCCTCTTCCAATATTGATTCTCATTGAACTTGACCAATTCGGTTCTTTGGCTCATCAAAAAGCACCACCACACATTGCTCAATATTGTTAGGAATTAGAAAATTCAATCGTTAAAAGTCGGTCACCTCAAGTATATGTATTCGATAGAAAGCTCGTAGTCGAGTCAAGTTATGTTAGTAAGTAGTTTGTTAAGTAACACCGTGGAGGACGGACGGGTCTTTACCCACTTTATGCCCGATCCATGCCCGTAGGTGGCATTTATTTGTAAGACACTATAAATACCCTCTACCTCCTAAGGTAGAGGGTTGAGCTCAATACCATTTTTCTTTGTTTCATAGTTCCCAACTTTCTTCCCTTTCTCTCTAAACATCTTGAACGCCTCATATGATTATGGTTTAGTGTGATTGTGAAATCCTATATCTTAAATTGGTATCAAGAGCCATGGTTTGATCACTCATCTTTCATGCTCTTTGTTTTGGTGGATTCATAAGGTTTTGGGGTTTTAAGTGTTTAGGAGAGTTTGAATCATTTGGACAAATTCTAGTGTTAAAGTTTGAATTTGTGTGTACTTTGTGTTTAGGATCATCATATGTGCTTAGGTTTTGAATTGGAAGGCTTAAATCATTGTGGTTTGGTTGATTTTGATTGATAAAGTGGTTATTTGTGAAAGTTGTACAAAGCGAGTCGAGTCTCGGAGTTTTGTTTCTTCAAGCGAGTTGCTTTGTTATTGGAAGCGAGTTGGTATATGCGACTTGGCTATTTAACGAGTTGACTCTTTATGCGACTTGGGTTGTAAGCGAGTTGTTTCTTTGCGACTTGGGTTCTAAGCGAGTTGTTTCTTTAGCGACTTGAGTTCTAAAGCGACTTGGCTATTGTTTAGTTGTACAAACTAGCGAGTTAGCTTAAGCGACTTGGTGGTTAAGCGAGTTGTCTCTGTTGCGACTTGGCTATTAAGCGAGTTGTTTCTATATGCGACTTGGCTATTGCGAGTTGGTTCTTTAAGCTACTTGTTTCTTTAAGCGAGTTTTACATTTAGCGAGTTGATACCAAAGCGAGTCGACTGCTTAGCTACTTGTCTATTGAGACTTGTCACTTCTTCGTGCTACATTTTTACGGTTGTTCTTTTGGTTTAGTAAAATCCGTGAAAGAATCAATTTCCGTTTAATCAAGGAATAGTAAAATCCGTTGAACTTGTTATCATGTCAAACATCGCACCTACTATATTTCTTCCAGAATGAGGATGTTCACAAATGGATCGATACTGCCCACCTATGCTTGACAATCGATTATGACTCATGGGCTCAACGAATCCGATTGACTGTCTTGGAAAGGAAAATGGGTCAACATTCTCAAATCCATTGATGAAGGACCTTATCGAGTTGAGACTACAAGAGACTTAATTGATATCTGCAGATGGAACAATGATCTATGGATTAGAGAGACCAAAGATGTATGATGAGCTCAATTATAAGGAGAAAAGAGATTTGATGTTGATATCGTGGCCTCTAACATTATACTTGTGGTCTTCCAAAGATATATACAAGCTTATCAATCACACAATCTGAAGCCAAGGCTGTTTGGGATAATGTCAAGATGCTTCTCTCAGTTCGAATTAACCAAGGAAGACAGAGAATCACAATCTGATGATGAGTTTGAGCACTTCAAGATGAAACGGATGAGAGTGTCTATGAGTACTACGTAAGATTCCATAATATTGTGAATGACATGAGGAACATCAAAATGACCATGCCTAACATTCACTCAACTCAAAGTTTGTGAACAACATGAATCTTAATGGCACAAATTTGTCACCGCTGAAGCTAACCAAAGAATTGAAGAATACAAACTATGAGCAATTGTATGCCTTCCTTCTTCGAATGAGAGGCATGCTATGTTTGAAAAAAGATTTTGGATCGGTTCAAAACCAATCAGTGAGAAACAAGCTCACCAAATGATTCTCTGACTTTCTACACCAATGTTGGTATTACCACCAAAGCATCTCAAGTCATACCCATGGGTAATGGTAATTACAAGCTCATCCCCGATCCAAAGATATAAGCCTCCCGACTCAAACACACTCATGTAAAACTTCATCAATCAACTGCTCTCATGGTTAGTCAAAACATGAACTCTCCCACACACTAACAATAACCTCGAATCGCATCCGATCCATACAATCAAGCTACATGCCGAGATGGGAAGGTTGTGGTGCAACCAACCAAGAAAGACAAGATGAACAAGGAAGAGGTGGAGTGGAGTTGGTAGAGGATATGTAGCAAATCGAATCGTGGAAGGAATCCAAATCAAGGACAAGCAAAGCGGTCAAATGCTACAAGCGTGGTGGCTAGGAACCACACATCTCTAAAACGTCCATGAATCACGAGAATACTTCAGAGACAAGATGTTGCTCTCGCAAGCTCGGGATAATGGAGCACTTTGGATGAAGAGGTTGTTATTTCTCTCGAGGAAATGCTAGAACCTATGATGATGATGTTGATGAACACCAATTCGGAGATAGGTCACAATCATCGAATGCCTTTCAAGTCGCCGACTATGATGCATACGACTCGACGTCGATGATGAACCCATCGCACAAACAATTTTCATGGCTAGCATTTCTCCAATGGTCTCTCCTAAGGTCTCATCATCACAAAGAAGTGGTCCATCCAAAGAATCAATCATCTCGCAGGTATTAAAACTATATGATGAGGTTGATGAGCAAAGATGCATAATAAAGTACAATCTCTTGAAACTTATGAATTAGATATTGATGATGAGGGTAATAGCAATATTGTCCCGTATGATCAATATGTGATGCAAAGTGAAAGTGAGGTTGTACCAAGCAATGCATCTTCTGCAGTCTATAATGAGTATGTTTTTTATGAATACACTGCATGTGCCCCTGATGATTCTGTTATCTCTAAACTGAATGCCTATAAAGAACAAGTTGCTATTTATGAACAACATGCTAAGTTTGAGTTAACTACTGTGAAAGCAGAAATGGATGACCAAATGCGTGCAATTATTAGAAAAAGTAATTTTAGAGAAGAAGTATTAAAACAAGAGTTAAACTCCTTACAAGAAAAGCTTTCTAAAAGCGCTACAAAAACAAGAACTTCAAGAAAATGTGAAAATGCTTAAGCAAGAATTCAATGCTAAGGAATCAAAACTTTGAATGATTTTTCCAATCTAAAAACTTTGAAAACAAGCTTGAAAATAAGTTTATGCGTGACAAGGAATACCATTGGACTACTCACTTGATCACTAAACACGAGTTTTAAGCGATAAGCATAGTATTCCCATTATTAAGGAACCCAACCCCGAGTATGGTAAGAAAGCAAGAGAAGCTTAGAAAGTAATTTATGATGGTAATGAAATCCTTAAGCCTAGGCGAAACCTAGTCTACTGAAAGCATCGAGGAAGATAAGAAATCGATGAAGTCACTAGGAGAAAATGGTTAAGAAACTTAACAATCCTGTATGTAAAGAGAAAAACATAATGATCAAACCTCATGATTACACTAAGGAAAATTGGATCTCCCATAACGATCAAAGCCCGTAGCAGTTTTTGGAAGAAAGATATGGATATGCTAAAAGCTGAAAATCTTGTTGAAAAGAATCCGTAGGAAATTGACTCGAGCAACTGTATCCTCCTAATACACCAATGCATCTAGTTCCTAGATCTATTGCCACTAATAGCAAGACCTTAATCAGCCCTATATGTTGTTTATCGGATGTTTGTTGATTTTGAGAAAACGTGTAAGAAGAGAATCACACCTCTGTGGATAACCGGGGGAAAGGGGTTTGAGCAAACTAAAGAATGTTATTTAATCGAGGTCATGCCTTTCTTTAAACAATTAAAAGGTCAATTTGAGAGTCTTCAAAGGGAATTAACTCGATATTAAAGAAATGGAAAAGGAATTTGATGCAATGATAGTTGAGGTTAATGATTATGAGCAGAACTTAAATATAATGAAGTTGAAAGGAAGAACTTGCATATCCAAAATGAGAATTTGATTTGAGTTGTGTTGCTCAAAATGTGTTTTATATCGTTACTAAGCACTCTATTATCGCTTCTCGATTTCATGAATTATCTATTGCATTGAAAGTTTCTCATGATCGTGTTATTGAGCTTGAAAACAAAAACTCGTAACTAAATGAGAAAATTGATCGGGATGATCACGATAATTTGGTAAAACATCTTTCTAAACTAGAAGTTGAACATTTTGATTTGCAACTAAAATATCAACATCTTAAAGAAAATGTCAAAACCTCAAATATCAAGACATCCTCGGATGTTCCGAGTTTGATGCGTTTTCGATTAAAAACGTGACGAACATTCAAGCTCATTGTAACACGATCGAGAAAGTTGAAAGCCCAAATCTCTCAATTAAAGGGTGAAAAGAACAATGTGATGGCTCCCAAATGCCTCCTCCTTTAGATTCTCGAGATTCTCAAACTTTTCATCTTCAAAACTTGGTTAACGTTTTACAAAAGAAAACGAGAGTTTTCTAGAAGAAAATAAAAAGTTAAACGACACTTTAAAGAGTTATATGATTCAATGAAAGTCACTCGTGACAAAAACAACGAAAAATAACGTCTTTACAAAAGGAAATTGAGAATCGAGGAGTCGGAAAAAGGAAACCGCCACTTGTCTTCAATGAGAATGTTGCATCAAAGTCATCCTCGATCGCAAATATATCTTGACTATTAAATACATTCCTCCTCATCTTAGGAACAATGAACTTGTGTTTCATAACTATTGTGCTTACCTTAAGGATAGTCTAGAATGTCTCCGTGAGATTGTGGAAGAGGACTTCATAAATAAGCCTCTTGATAGAGAAATTAGGGTTGCTTGCATTCAGTGCCAAACGATCTCGAGTCGCTAGAATGTTTAATAGCAACATGTCCTAAATCCTTAGGTGCGAAAGGTAAAGTTGTGATGCCTTGTTCTATGCCTAGTGCCAAGCATTCAAACCATTATGTGCCCCGCTTTAAGAATGTGAACACTATTGTGCCTTCATGTAGTTCGAGATCCTTGCACGCCTAGTTCGGGAATGCAAAAAGTAGATCAACCAACTAATGTTCCATAATTCCATAGGAGTAATCATGACATAAAAGAAAGCGTCAAAGCCTCCGTGCAATACCAAGCAAGATAGGACCTCATGCTAAGAATGTGCATTGGAAGAGTAGAAGACCACCCTAGGAACTTTAAGTTTGAGTTGAATAAAACGAATCATGTTGATTCTAGTATTAGCCATAGGCGTCTCGTAATTAATTCAATTATGCTACTATCTCGCAAACCTTGTAATGATGATCGCTTGATTTTACATACTAATCATGAATGTGGTGTGAATGTTTTGTCTAATCTTTGTCAAATGCCACCGTTAAAACCTGTAATGCTAAAAATCAAGCTAAGAAGGCTAAAAGGCAAAGGCGAAAGAAAGTTAGAAACAGTGGAAGCCCACAGGAAGAATATTTAGTAAAATAGGTTATCAATGAATACCCTCTGGCCATAAGGATAATGAGTTCTGCCCTCAATTTGCTAAGACAATGCCCACTAGAAAATGGATGCCTACTGGTAGAACTATTCCCTTAAGAAGTGAACATACTTTGAATAGGTCAAATACGGACATTAATACTGCATCCATTTATGATGATTCCATTGTTTCTACTTCTGATGTGGGTGTTCTAATTATTGTTACTAACCAAGTGGAACCCATTATTGCATGGGGTTCCCAACTATCCAGTTATCCATTCTTTTCTGTGTTCAACTGCAGATCATTCAAATCGTTATGTGGTACGGACTCGGGTTGTTCCAAGCATATGATTTGGAGACCGGTCTCGGCTCATGAACTTCGTGAGTAAATTCATCGGACCGTTAGATTCGGGAACGATCATTTCGTTGCAATTATGGGTTATGGAGATTATGTTGTCGGTGATAGTGTTATCTCCGGGTATATTACGTAGAAGGCCTTGGTCATAACTTAGTCTCTGTCGGTTAATTTCGTGATTCGGATCTAGAAGTGGCCTTCGAAAACATACTTGTTCGTTAGAGAACTTGATGGTAAAGAGCTTTTAAGAGGAACACGTGGTTCAAATCTATACACCATCTCTATCGAAGATATGATGAAGTCTTGTCCAATTTACTTGTTGTCAAAGGCTTGAAAACAAAGTCATGGTTATGGCATCGCTCGTCTCAATCACTTGAACTTCGCACCATCAATGATGTCTCCAAAAGGACTTAGTTGTAGGTTTACCTAGACTAAAGTATGAAAAGGATCATCTTTGTTCAACATGCCAATTGGGAAAAAGCAAGAAATATGCCCACAAACCCAAACCTACAAATCGATTCTGAAGTTCTTCATATAATTCACATGGATTTATGTGGACCCATGAGAGTGCAAAATATCTTTGGGAAGAAATATGTGTTAGTTGTGGTTGATGATTACTCTCGATTCACATGGGTTAAGTTCTTAAGGACAAAGGATGAAATTCGAGATATCATCATCAAACTTATCAAACAATTGCGAGTTCGACTTAACAAAACTCACAAAATCATCCGAATGACAATGGAACGGAGTTTGTTAATAAACAACTTAGTGAGTTTTATGAAAGTGTTGGAATCATCATCAAAGAAGTGTTCACGAACTCCTCAACGAGCGGTGTAGTTGAAGACTAAATCGAACTCTTGTGGAAGCCGCAAGAACAATGTTGATTTATTCAAAGGTTCCAATGATTCTGAAGGTCAAGCCATTGCCCTTTGCATGATACACTCAAAATCGATCCCTAATTCACACCGCTCATGGAAAAACTCCATATGAACTTGTCCACAATAGAAAACCTAATCTCATTCCTTCATGTGTTTGGTGCATTATGTTATCCGACTAATGACGACAAGACTTAGGCAAACTTAAAGCTAAAGCGGACATTGGAGTATTTGTAGGTATGCACCAAACAAAAGGGATACGAATCTACAACAAAAGAACACGAAATATCATGGAAATAATTCATGTTACGTTTGATGAGTCGATCGGTCCAATGGCTCCGTGACAACCCAGCCTGGACTGAATCTTCAAGTAGTCCCATGGTTCTACTCTTGTATACAATTCTTCACCAAGAACTCCTTATGCCTCCTTGGAAGATGACTTAAAGAGCTGTTTGATCCAATGTTTGATGAACACTGCATGAGCCAAGCGCAAATGATCTGTCGGTTCCATCATCGAGGTCGCTACTATCACTGCCAATGAAGTTAACCCGGTCGCCTATGACACTAAGTCAAGAAGCGCTGCTGGCCGATCACTCTGTCTCATCAACTAATCATCAATCATCGAGTGTACATCATGGAAATGTTTCGGCACCCTTGATGGAGAATCCCTTTGCTACCCTCGAAGATGCACCATTTGAAAACATATTTGCTCTGAATCATCATCGTAACCATCTTCATCGAGAAATCGACTACGCTTCAGGTTCCTCAACAACAATCACACGAACACCTCGGAAAATGGACACATGATCATCCATTGGACAACATAATTGGAAACCCTCTCGTCCAATGTCTACACGGGAACAACTTGCAGCGATGCCTTATGGTGCTTCTTCAACTCCGTACTCTCTAAGGTCAAACCAAAAGATGTTAAAACAGCCATGAATGAAGGCAATTTGGTTCAATGCCATGCTAGAAGAAATTCATGAGTTTGATCGACTAGATGTATGGGAAATAGTACCTGCTCCATATTGTGCTATGATTATTGCTCTAAAGTGGATCTACAAAGTGAAACTTGATGAGCATGGTGATATTTTAAAGAAGAAGGCTCGATTGGTTGCTAAAGGATACCGTTAAGAGGAGGGTATTGACTTTGAAGAATCATTTGCTCGATTTACGCGCATCGAGGCAATCGAATCTTCCCGCTAATGTTGCAAGTAAGAATATGATTGTCTATCGATGGATGTAAAGACGGCTTTTCTTCGAAGATCTTAAAGAAGTCGATACGCCGAGCAAACCGAAGGTTTTGTGAATCAGAGCATCCTACTCATGTCTATCGCTTGAAGAAGGCTTTTACTGCTTGAAGCAAGCTCCAAGGGCATGGTATGACACGCTATCAAAGTTTCTTCTATCCTGGATTCAAAGAAAGGAGCAAGCATCCGACATTGTTCACCGTAAAGTCGTGCAAACATTTAATTCACGCTCAAATATATGTTGATGATATTATCTTTTCCTCGATCGACCCCAATGAATGTAATTGTTTTCAAATGAAATGGGTTCCAAATTTCAAATGTCAATGATGGGACAATGTCATTTTTTTTGGGATTACAAACTTCACAAAGTCCCGGGAGTATTTTCATAAATCAATCTAAATATGGAAATGAGATTTTAAAAAGGGTTTTTTTGAATTGGAAAATAAAACCAAGGGCCCACTTTTTTAAATTTTTGTTTCCAAAAAATTTTTGGAAAAAATGATGGTTTACTTTAAATTTTGTTTTGTAACCCAATGGGTTTAATTAAAAAATTAAGGGGAATTTTTTTTTTTTGGTTGGGTTTTTAAAAAAGGGTACCGGTTTTTTAGGGGGGTTTCAAATTTTAAATTTTTTAAAATTTTTAAAATTTTTGTTTCCCTTTTCAAAAAAAAGTTTGGGTTTTTTTTTTAATTGTTTGCAAATTACGGGATTTAATTTTAAAAATTTTTCTTTTAAAGGGGAAACCAAAATAGAAAATTATTTAATTAAAATTTAAATGGTTTGTTAAACCTTTTTTTGGGGGCCCCCCGGGTTTTTTAAAGGGTTTGGTTTTTAAATAAAATTTTGTTAAGTGGTAAGAAAAATTTTGGGTTTTGAAAAGTAAGGTTTTTTAAGGGATTTAAATTCCCCCAAAAATTTTTTAAAAAAGGATTGGAAATTTTTTAATTAAATTGTTCCAAATTTTTTAATTTTAAATTTAAGAAAACAAAACCCCTTTAATGGGTTTTATTAGTTTTCTAAAATTTTCCAAAAATAGGGCTAGATTGTTTGAAGTTTTCCCTTTGGCCCAAACCTTTTTTAAAAATTTTTTTTTTTTTCAAATCATTGAAATTTTCCTTTTGGGGAAAATTTGTAAAATCCCTTTGTTTTTTTTTTAAAAAAAATTTTTAAAAAGATTTTTGGATCGGATTTTTTTATTTCATTCAAACTCCTTTTTTTTTTTTCTTTTAAAAAACAAAACCCCTTTTTAAAAAATTTTTGATTTTAGTAAAAGAAATTTAAAATTTTTTTTTTTAATTTGAAAGTTGTTTTTATAATTTTGGGGACCAAAACTTTTCCAACATTAGTTTGTAAAATTTTTTGAAACAATGTTTCTCTTTCCAAATATTTTTCCGCTAACGATTCTTCGAAAAATATTTGTCATCTTATGAAAACTAAAATTGCTTTGAAAATACCTTGTACTCTATTTTTTAAATTCATCCGAGCTTATCATCTGTCAAAATCTCTCAATCAACAACCTTGTGTCATTGATTGAGGGGAGAATGATTTCAATCGAATTAAAAGGTTATTTTGAAATGTCATTTTAAAACAATTGCACGTAAATGAGCAAGGTTTATTGTTGAACAATAAAAAAGAATTATGTTTTATACAATTGATTCAAAACCTTTGCTAATCTTATGTTTTCAAAAGATACTCTTGCATGTTTAAACAATGGAGTTTAAATTCTGAAAATCTGATCGTTATCAGTTAAAATTGTTTTTTTACAAAAGCAAGTCACTATTCTCCTCAAAAGCTCTAAAAATTTTAATTTAAATCAATAGAGATCACATCTCTCAAAGGATTTGGAAAGTGTAATCGGGAGAATTTATGATTTAAATTGGATTTAAAGCGATAACTTGATAATTGGTTTTATAAGTGTTTATAGCTTTCCTCCCTCATGTGCCAAACGATTTCAAATTTTTCATGCACATGTTGAGGGAGCATCTTTTAAACCACAAAGAATTGAAACGTGATTGATTTGTCTCTAAGTGCAGTTCCTCTAGTATGTGCAAACTTCTTTCAAATCTCGAGGCACATATTGAGGGGAGCAAACTTTGAAAACCTCATCCTTCCCAATATGCTTTATCTACTTGATTTAATCGGGAAGTGATGATGATATCTTTAGAAAATGGTAATCAAAGAAGTTAATTCTTCCTCTTGCCTCCGTGTACCAAACAATTTCAAATACATGAAGCACATGTTGAGGGGAGCTCTTTTTCTAAAAATATCAAAAACAATTCTGGTACAAAATGCTTTGATAATATATCACAAGTATCTGGATTGATTTTCAAATGGTTTTCAATTGGTTCCAATGGCTGATGAACAATACCAAAAGACCGACCAAATTTACTTTATGTATGCTGATATAAGGATGGTTAGGTTAGGTATTCGTTCCCATGATCCGCCAGAACCGGAGGGATCTACCCAGGGACAATCCACTCGATAGTGTAGATGTTCTTAGGTATGATGAAAAACAAAAGGAGAAAAGTGAGATATAGGAAGAGTGCAGACTGAGACTGAGCTAGAACTGGAATAAACCTAACAAGGTTCTAGTTATGAAGTCTTGGTAAGCTTGAAAGGGTTGAAGAATGAAAAGAATTGAATGAGAAAAGGGTGAAAAGAAATAGCCATCCAATAATTCAACCTTAGGGCACAAACCGGGTTCAATACATATACTCTTGGTGTTTACTAAGGTAACACGGTATTGAAGACAAGGCGTCATGGACCCGATGATGCGTTGCACTAAAACTTCCCAAGCTACTCAAGTTCCTCTTAAAAGGACTTGTTTCATTCTCACGAGGAACCGACATTATCTATCGACTTTCTTTTAGAGTTTGTTGATATTGAAGAAGAAGACCTCTCCCTAGTCTCGGCATAGGAACCAAATATGCACTATTGAGTCTAGAGCCACGCGATCATCAAATAAATCTTCTTAGGACACTTTGTCTATGAAGACTCTCATTTCACACAATGTGGAAGAGAGATTATATCTTATGATTCCTACGCATTATCCTTGTGGTATTTCGAACATCCGAGTGATATGCAAACATATTCACAATGACGATGGAAAGCCTTCGAGCCAACATCAAACAAGCTCACGGTGGGTGGCATGTGAGATCTATCAATAGATCAACCATGTGACAACCGAGCAGAAACAATGGGGCGATTCAATCTTTTGAATCAATCTGGTTCGAGTTATGGATTGACGGATACCTTTGAAAAACCGTCGTTGTGCTTAAAACTCTTTTCCTTAGCACATCGATCCGTGTACTAATATTTCAAAATAAAAGGTGTTTATGATTGATAATTGATTTTCATTAAAACCTTCGTTGTATTGCAAAAACAACTTCTATTATGCGATACGATTGTTTTCAAATCTCTTTCATCAATCGGTGAATCTCAATTATTTGGTTCACTCACTCCGTGTTGTCTTCTTTAAGACGTTCGGTTTGAGAATAGCTAGCAGCGAAATTATAAATTCGATCACGATCGCGGTGCTTCTCGATCAGCGAGGAACCGTGGGCGTGTACCTCAATTCAAAGAAAGTGATCAAAGACACTTTCATGCACTTTATTGCTAAGCGTTGTGCGAGTGCGCCCGGCGTTTGCGGTTGATCGAATGAAGCGGTCAATCCATAGCCGCATGCTCACTACACATTCATCTCTAAAGAAATCATGATAAGTGCTTCAACGACTACGATACTTTCACTCCATGCTACGCTATCTTGCCGCAAATATCATGAACCGATTAAAGCTTCCGCTACTCGATGAGAATATATCATGATCCGAATGTGAGCATGTCGGTCCAATTGTCACAATATCACATAATACCAACACCACAATGGAAGAGTTAGAGATTTTTGTTCTTTGAAGATCTCAATCTCGGCTCAAAACTCATCATCACGTGGATCGGTTAAAGACCTCCACTTGGATTATCCAAACATGCGGAACATGAAGAATCAAAGACTACGAGCTACTGAGCAAGGAACTTAATCAAGAATCCTATAACAATCCAATGTAATATTTGTTTGTATTTATTGTAAATTGAGGTGACCTCCCTTAGGGGGAGATTGTTAGGAATTAGAAAATTCAGTCGTTAAAGAGTCGGTCACCTCAAGTATATGTATTCGATAGAAAGCTCATAGTCGTAGTCAAGTTATGTTAGTAACTAGTTTGTTAAGTAACACCGTGGAGGACGGACGGGTCTTTACCCACTGTATGCTTGATCCACAACCCGTAGGTGGCGTTTATTTGTAAGACACTATAAATACCGTTGGAGCTTCAATACCATTTTTTTTGTTTCACATAGTTCCCAACTCTCTTCCCTTTCTCTCTCTAGAACTTTCTCTCTCTAAACATTTTGAACGCCTCATATGATTATGGTTTAGTGTGATTGTGAAATCCTATATCTTACAAGTATCATCCGGAACATCAAGCTCTAGGTGATACCTGGCGAGGGCATGTTGCAAACGGTATGTATCAATATGAGTCAATTAATTTATTTAATATGAATGCAGACACTATAGGTGTTAAACATAACAATACCTTATTACTGGGTATTCTATTGACTTGTCACACGCATCAAACCAAAAGTGCGCATCCTTTCTAGTTGCACCTTTTTTGCATTTCTCACCTCCATATGATGAAAATTTTCATCCCTTCCTAGTTCGCACATTTTCAATACGGGCCTTACAGAGGAAAGTTGCCGACTGTGCAGGTATAATGTATGTCAATATTATACAGAGGAATGAGTCTAGAGACATGGAGGATGCAAAAGAATACATACATCATTTTTTCGATTTTGGGCCCATATGAGGAGATTCTCGATTGTCCCTGGCCTTGGTTTAGAGTTATCTGCACATGAAGCTGCTTTTGAAGACTCAACACTGCTAAGAAACAGGTAAACGATGTTGTTAAGTTTCTTCATTCTATGAACTTTTCAATAATAAACAATAAATTCATACATCTTCATACCCGGTATCTGATTTCAATGGTTTGATTGTAGGGATCTCAACATCATCCAGTATCAGGGTGGATGAACTTTCGGATAAATATAGCTTATCTGGAAGGTAACATTAAAACTTAAATTAGCATGTCAAAGTTGGCTTAACGTGAATAAGCTAAATAATCCAAGCCCACTCACTGTTATACTCTTTTGCAAATGTTGATGTCAGCACAACAGGACACATGCCTATATATTTTGATTTCTTCTCAATCAATATATCACCAAGGCCACCCCATAGAGTCACCCGTATTGATTGGCCCTTTGATGCACAATACATAAAATTACAACAAACGGTAAGTTCATTAATATATATTGGCAAATAACTCGTAAACTTTATAACATCAGTTGTAAAACTAACCTATGATTGGCCAGGTAGAAAATCAAGGTTTTTCCTGCCTGTTTTTGTGTAGTTCATCCTTCCAACATTCGTCACATACCCTGCACATCTAAAAGGTAACAAACTTTATGACAGGTTAGCAACACTATTTAAGGACAAAAAATAAATGAACATACATAAACAAATAGAATATTACCAATTATATACTTGTTGTGCAGTAGGTGCAGGGTGATCAAAATCCACCAGTTCAAAAGGATACTTAACAAACTCTTTTGGCTTGACAATGGCTTTCTTTATGGTTGTTGCTCCATCAAACTCAAGCATAAAGGTATCGTCCTTCCTAATGCAAAATTCATCCTGTTATTCATGACCAAAATTTTTAACCAAGTATACACCCCTCTTTTAACCTCAAAAATTATGAGCCTTTGTTGCCTTGGCGGTACAATGGATTACATTACCACGCAACAAAGTGTGCTAAAAACGGCCTCAGAATAGGCATTGGTGTTACACAGATTTTTTAGAAAGGAAGATGCATATACCTTAGCATCAGAGATCAAGAAATCAGAGCCTAAATATCACCCATTGGTAGAAGCATTTACATCCCATAATCTACACAGCATAACTACAATCGTACCAGTGACATCTAGTTTCAGTTTGTCTAGGAACATTTCAGACTTTGGGCTTGGTATTTCTACAGCCATGATGATATACTAAATGGACTTTTTAGTTTTATTGCTATTGGACCACTCACCTCACTTACAATTTATGGAAAGGAAATGGGCTTCTTGCCTCATTAATCTGATGGATGAAGTCGACACAGAATGTGATTAATATGACGGACCAAGTTATTCATACATTTGTTCGGAGGGTAAAAGGAGTTTTTGTTCTTTTGTTTATGCTCATAACAGGTACACGCATAGGAGACCTCTTTGGGATAATCTTGGTGCTCATAAGCAGTTTGTTCATCTTTGCCCATGGTGTATTCTTGGAGATTTGAACTTGGAAGATAAGGTCGAGGGGTCCTCAGTTATTGATATAGCTATGAGGGAATTTAAGGAGTGTGTTGATGAGATCGAGGTGTCCGAAATTAATCAGACCGAGCTGCAATTTACATGGAATCAGAAACCTAGAGGTTTGGATGGTACTTTGAAGAAGATTGATCGCATTATGCCAATCTTGGTTTAATGGATTCTTTTTTGTGTGCTCATGCTATATTTCAGCCCTATCGTATTTTTGATCATTCTCCTGCTATTCTTAATATCCCTATCTCATTTAAATTTAAACCTAGGCATTTTAAATTCTCTAATATCCTTATGTAGAATCCTCGATTTAAATTGCAGGTTTAGGAGTATTGGTGTAAGCCTGTTAGTGGTTTTCATATGTTTCAAGTGGTGAATAATCTGAAATCTCTTAAGAAGCCTCTCCAGAGATTGCTATTTCATGAGGGTAATATTCATGAAAAAGTTGTAAAACTTCGTCATAAAGTGGTTAGGAGTAGGAAAGCGAGGAGTCGGATTGATTCTGTTTGTGATGGTAATGGAGTTAGGTTCGTGGATGATCAAGTTCCTAATGCTTTGGTTAGTCATTTTACTTCGTTTCTTGGTCAAGAGGGTTAACGATTCCGTTTGATGCTAATAACCTTTCTCTTCTACTCGATCCTAATGTTGTTTTGGATATGGTTCGTGATGTTACTCCTCAAGAAGTTAGGGATGCTATCTTTTCTATGGGGGATAATAAATCTCCTGGTCTGGATGGTCTCTCTGCTGCTTTTTTCAAGGGTGCGTGGGTTATCATTGCTGATGAGGTTATTAGGGCGGTTCAGGAATTCTTCGTCAATGGTAAACTTTTGAAAGAGGTTAACCATACTATTATTGCCCTCCTACCTAAGGTTAATTCTCCTACTCGGATTACTGATTTTAGGCCAATATCTTGTTGCAATGTGTTTTAAGTGTATTAGTAAGATTATTGCCAACCGTATCAAGGAGAGTCTTACTATATTGGTTAGTTCGAACCAATCTGCGTTTGTTCCTGGTAGATGGATTTCGGATAATTTTTTGCTTACTCAGGAGCTCATGCATAATTATCATCTTGATCGTGGTCCTGCTAGATGTGTTTTTAAAGTGGATATCCATAAAGCATATGATACTGTTGATTGGCAGTTTTTGCGTAATATTCTGATTTGCTTCGGGTTTCATTCATGTATGGTTCATTGAATTATGGAATGTGTGTCTACCACTTCTTTTTTTATTAGTGTGAATGGTATCCTGCATGGTTATTTTAAGAGTAAGCGTGGGCTTAGACAAGGGGATCCGTTGTCTCCTTATTTGTGTACGTTGGTTTTGGAGGTGCTTACTCTTATGTTAAAGCGAAGGGTTAGTGATTCCGGGTTATTTACTTATCATCAAAAGTGCTCTCAGTTACATATTATTAATCTTTGCTTTCTTGATGATTTGTTTTGTTTGCTCATGGGGATGCGAGTTCGCCGAGGAGAGCCTTGGAAGAATTTAAGCATGCTACGGTCTTACTCGGTTTGCCCAAAGCACGACTTATTTTTTAATGTTCTTAATCATGTTAAAATTGCTATTCTTGATTCTTCCTTTTGGAAGGGTTTTCTGTTAAGTACCTCGGCGTCCCTTTGGTTACTACGCGTTGATTTTTCGTGATTGCAAAGAATTGGTGGAGAGGTTATCTAATCGTATTAAGGATGGCGAAACAAATCGTTGTCCTTGTTTGGTCGATTCTGACTTATTGATCGGTTTTCGACTATGCATATTTATTGGGCTTCTATATTTATTCTTCCTTAGCGTGTGCATGACCTTAAGAAGCTTATGAGAGGGTTTTATGGTGTTCGGTGATGCTCAGAGAGGTAAATCTAAGGTTGCGTGGGAAGTTTTACATTTACCCAAACAGGAGGCGGTCTTGGTATTCGTAGGATTGCCTCATTTAATAATGCTCTTAATGCTTCTCATATTTGGTGCTTGTTTACGTGTAAATATTCCTCCGGGTTAAATGGATTCATATGTACAGGTTGAGGGCGCAATTTTGGGATACTCCATGTCGGGGTAATATGACATGGGTTGGCTAAAAATCCTTGATTAGACCCTTTTTGTAGCTTATTTTGGCATAATCGTTTTTGGGTAAATTGTTTTACCCCGATAAATATATAACCAAAATATAATGTTAAGTACAAATGGAATGTGGCAGCAGTACCACATTAACCTCAAGCAATAAGCTTGATAAACTAGTGCTTGTGACAGGCCATAAACATAATGAACCTAGCTATATTACATCACCTAACTAGGAAAAATAACAAGAAAAATCCTGTAACAAGCGAGCATCCCGCATTCATCCAGAAGCACGAAAGGAGCAAGTCGACCCAGGAACTTTGGCTCCTTAAAACCCTTTCCAAGAAAAACCCAAAGGGAAAAACCTTGGAGTAGGGAAAAAGAGTACAACCCTTACCTGGCACTCAATCGTGTATAAGACAAACATTTGAAATCTTCCATTTATCAAGAATTAGACTAGCCCGTTGGGTTATCTTCTTGAACTTGAAGGTAACCAGCTTCAACCGAACTGTAGAGACAATAACTTGGACCACTTCAGATACGGTAGACTTCTTTCGCTTGAAAAGTGTAACACCCCAACCCGACAAGGGTAAAGATATCACAAATACAGTTTCATATCAGAACTTTAAGTACTATACAAAAACGAAAGTCTATACGAAATTTCAAAAGAAAACATAAATAACTAAATAACCAAAATAATTCTAAGATCTCTATGATCAAATCTTGCTCTCGGTTCTACTCTCAACCCGGATCGCCCATCCCACAAGCTCATCTTGAATGCCTAATACACCGCAGAAAAGAAAAGTCATGGTGAGCTTACAAAGCCAGTGAAAAGATATAACAAAACAAAACTAAACAAAACATAAATACGAATTGAACAAAGAAACGAATAACAAAATCGTAGCGGAGCGAGAATAATGAATCATCGAGGATTCTGCGGAAACACAATTGTACGTAAATCCGGAACAACAATTAGCAATCAAGGACAAACACATAGCATATTGATGACTCCAACGCAAACACATCAAAATAACCGACACTTAACATATCAAGAAGAAATAGATTACATATAAACCAAACGAAAAGTCTAAGGCTAACGAAACACTTCCTAGAAAATAAACATGGCATTCAACAAATTAATTAACCTTCACTTAACACACTTAATTCAATATTAAAGAATGAAATAGCGAGTCCAAATCATGGCGGTCTCACAAGCAAATAGAAACATAGTAGACAAACTATAATTAAATAGACCAAACAAAACATAGCATAACCATTAGCAATTATCAAACAGATATCATAAGCTAAACCACTCTCGGATCAAATCCTAACATCACAGAGTTTACGCATGGCGGTCACATAAGCGGATAAAACACTAACGTATAAGCAAAGTTCACAAATTAACGAACAAATTATACATACTAAACTTATAGAATACTCACTTCACACTAACACATTCATCCCACAGTTCAACGAATTCACATAACGAGAAACTAACATGATATCGGATAACGACATACAAATCTCATTTAAACATATTAATCATAACCTAGCATTGTAAACGATAATCACATAAACATACAAAAGCATAACCACATATAATAACATATAATAAGCCGACACATAATCATAAGCATTTGAACATACCGAATCATAATCGAATACTTAACATAGTAATAACAAATAAAGATTTAGTTAACTACCACGAGCCCAAAACATATCATATCAAAACATCATAACTATATAGAAACAATCTCAAAATAATCCGGAGTAGCTAGCTCCGAGTTTTATGAAGATCGTGTGCACGACATCATTCATCTAAACAAATCATATCGGACAACGGATCGGATCTAGGATGCACCCATCGCTTGAGACATACTTTGATAATATAATACAAATTGAGCTCATAACAAATAACGAGATAAGGGGCGTGGCGAACTTCACTCATCGCCCTAGAGTCATGTCGAAGTGCATTCTTGACACGGACATGGAACCCCATGACTAGTTAATAATTTGGCTCGGTGTCAAACTAACTTAGGTCGGACCAATTTCGCTTATAACATAAGTCTTAATCAAACACAAGGTTCAAGAAATAACATATCACTAACTCATATCATAAAGTTCATATTCAAATAATATAAGGTTCAACAATCACACATATCAAAGTCTTCCTAACGTAAAGTTCAAATCAAGTATCGCATGATTCAATAAAACATAAGTTTAGATAAGCAATGATCACACAATCGGGAAAGGGTTCATAGCAATGGCATTGAAAACCCTAATAAGTAAAATGGAAAGACTAACGAAAGAACATCATAAGGAACCTTTACTGAAAAGGTCAGAATATCTGTACCTTAAAGCAAATGAGAGGAAAGCAAACGAATGTAGGAATATGAAAGTGTAACGTCGCGTCTCCTTCAACGAATCTACACGGATTATGATTTATTTAATACTTATTAGCATCATTAATGTTATAACGGATTTATCACATTAATACTTTTAGAGTTGTCAGAATGTTCTCATTTTAGTGACAAAAAGGAATTTCAACATTTTAGAGTATAAATCATTAATTAGCCAAACTTAAGATTACAAATTACACCCTTGACATCTTTAATTTCATGATCTAACCTTATATTATCGATTTTACTATTTTAGCCCAAAGGTTTTAGAATTTACAAAACATACCCTTTTAAGTTAAATACAATTGAATGGCCTCTAAATATCCAAAATTACCGTTTAACCCCACACTTATTTTATCGTTTAGTACATGTATTTCTTGTTTACAAAATAATCCCTTAAGTTTCATATTTTACAAAACCAATCCAAAACTTTTATTAAGAACGAAATATACATAATTCAAGTACAAACCCTAAACCTAGGTTTAACCCATCATTAGCTCATCATTAATACTTCATTAATTACCCTTAATGATGACAAGCAAACCCTAGTTCATGCAAACCCTAATCGCCCCTTTTATATTTCTTTTCCTTTTTCATACGCGATCTAATAATAAAACCCCAAACAAATCATACAAGCTTCGAATTCATGAACATGTATTTTATACAGGTCGTATATCATATAAGAGTCTTCAGAAAATTAATATCATGATCCCAAAAATTATTATACGCTCATTCGTTATTTTTATACGCTTTTAGGGTTTTTAATTCCAATTAATTCCATACGACTTATTAAACATGCATGGCTAATTTTTACGTGTTCTATATGACTTGTAGGACTGAAAGCAACATTAGGAACATACCCTTGATGAGCTTTGGTCGTTAGAACAAAAGAAACCAAAAGTTCCACTCGCCGAAACCCTAACTAACCTAAAAACTAACCACGATCGAAACAGCACCTTAGAGCCTCGAACACGATTTTTCCCACCTTCTTCACCTTCAAACTCGCCCAAGAAAAATAGCTTCAGGCCTTGGAAACTGGAAGTCGAATTTTGTAGGGTTTTTGGAGTCGGTTTAGGTTTATTCGGTGATTAATTATGGAATGAACCGTATATTATGTATATATATAATTTTCCAATTTTCTTGTGGGCTTCATATTGTAATGGACTTGAAATAAATAAAATCTTAATTTTATAAACTTGTATTGGGCTTATAATTAATTAAATTCTTTTATAAAACTAATTAAATATATTAGGTTACATATATATAAAATACAAAATGATTTTATAAATATTAGAAACTATAAGAATGATCTTTACAAAGTCTTTAAAATTTATTTGGATCATATGTGATATTTCTTGTAAGTTTCTGAATTTACATAGCTTATTTGGTATTCCGTTAATTAATTATTCTTACTTTTGATCATAAGGGTATTTTGGTCTTTTTGTGAATTTTGGAAATTCAGGTATTACAATTTCTTCCCCTCTAGAAATGAAATTTCGTCCTCGAAATTGAGCAAGACGGAATAGTACGGCGACAAATGTGGATTTCGGGACTTCAAGGAATATATGACGAATGCTAATCATATACTTATAAAGTATTAGCAGTAAAAGATGAGATAAGGAAAATTCAAAAACACACTCTAACTTATCCAGGTGTCTAATGAAGAAAACTATCACATGCATAAATGAAACGAATCCTAACGGTCTTACTAATCGCAGGAGTACGTGGAGACATACCAATCTAAGACAGGCATAACAATCTATAGGTTAACACGGATAATAACAACTTGGATCTCAATGATACAAACCTCATATGTAATGGATGTCGATGAAAATCTCACAATTAGGTGCAGTGGTCTCAACCCATTATGAAAAGTATCAATTAATGACTACAAGTCAAAGTCGATCACGTAACAACCACAGGCATTTCCCGGGCGTCATATAATTTCAATAAGTTCAAATTATATGATCTCGGTATTATTACGTTGATCAAAGGCGTCATAATACTTGCATCACATAACAAGTTCTTATTGTCACTATAATTGGTCTCGGGTCATGTCAAAACACATAACTAATATCATAGCAAAACACACCATATAGAGATAATATCTGATAGTAAGCAACCTACTATATATGAGCCGGTCCACATGAGTATACCATCATGATGGTCATATATAAATTCAAGCGGTACTAAACAACGTCATCAAGAAAATAAATAGCGAGCGAAACTTATGAGGACTAATGGAAACTCAGCGAATCTATCGAAGAGAACAACGAGCAGGAACTATACTATAAAAATTTTGTTTCATTACCAATAATCAAACAAAATCCATAAAATCGTCATAAATGAGCTCCCAAAATAAAACTCAATAATCCAAGATTCAAACGTCTAAAGAAACAAAAGAACCTAACCCAAATCCAATGTCAAAATGTTTTCATAACGAGGGCAACTAATCGGGAGCGCAAATTCCTACCCTTGTGTTGGATTAAACCTACTAGTAGCCGTAGACTCCAATTCGAGTCCACCATTATTCTTCCTCATCCTCCTCTTCCTCCTCTTCTTCCGCACTTATCCATCCGTTCCTATTTCCTTCGCGCTGAGGTAGTAAGCGGCTAGCAAAGTCGTTTCTCCGATTCCTCTCCTCCTCTTCCAACACACGGTCCACGAAAGCATACAAATCGTGATTCCTAGTCAAATCCACTCCTCCATCTTCAACAAACTTTGGACACCGATCATGATACGTAGTGGTGAAACCTTGGTTGTCAACAACCTTAGTTTCGTAGTCCTCTACTACTTTTCCGTCCACTTCCTTCAAGGTCAGCTTCTCCTCGATCGTGCATGGCACATATAGGCGGGACTCGTATCCTTTTGTTGGTTCGCTTCACTCTACCAAACCTCTTACCTTTAGCAAGAACAACGGCCCACCTCTTCTCCTTAGGTTGTCTAGCGGTCCTTGATTGCTCCTATCGGGTGAACTAGGCGACGAGGATCACCATCTAAAGAACAATCAACTATTAGCAAAGTCTAAGTGCGGTAGAGAACGCCAGAAAGTATGCGGAGGAAATCCTAAATCTACCCAATCCTCACAGTCATAGCCTAGCTCTAGGGTCCTAAAACACTGCTCGATACCATAATTGTAACACCCAACCCGACAAGGGTAAAGATATCACAAATCAGGTTTCATATCGAACTTTAAGTACTATACAAAACGAAGTCTATACGAAATTTCAAAAGAAAACATAAATAACTAAATAACCAAAATAATTCTAAGATCTCTATGATCAAATCTTGCTCTCGGTTTCTACTCTCAACCCGGATCGACCATCCCACAAGCTCATCTTGAATGCCTAATACCTGCAGAAAAGAAAAGTCTTGGTGAGCTTACAAAGCCAGTGAGCAGATATAACAAAACAAAAACTAAACAAAACATAAATCTGAATTGAACAAAGAAGCGAATAACAAAATCGTAGCGGAACGAGAATAATGAATCATTGAGGATTACGCAAAAGACAATTGCACGTAATCCGGAACAACAATTAGCAATCAAGGACAAACACATAGCATATTGATGACTCCAACGCAAAACACATCAAAATAACCGGACACTTAACATATCAAGAAGAAATAGATTACATATAAACCAAACGAAAAGTCTAAGGCTAACGGAAACACTTCCTAGAAAATAAACATGGCATTCAACAAATTAATTAACCTTCACTTAACACACTTAATTCAATATTGCAAAGTATGAAATAGCGGTCAAATCATGGCGATCTCACAAGCAAATAGAAACATAGTAGACAAACTATAATTAAATAGACCAAACAAAACATAGCATAACCATTAGCAATTATCAAAACAGATATCATAAGCTAAACCGGTTCTCGGATCAAATCCTAACATCAGAGAGTTTAAGCATGGCGGTCACATAGGCAGATAAAACACTAACGTATAAGCAAAGTTCACAAATTAATCGAACAAATTATACATACTAAACTTATAGAATACTCACTTCACAATAACACATTCATCCCACAGTTCAACGAATTCACATAACGAGAAACTAACATGATATCAGATAACAGCATACAAATCTCATTTAAACATATTAATCATAACCTAGCATTGTAAACGATAATCACATAAACATACAAAAGCATAACCACATATAATAACATATAATAAGCAAGACATAATCATAAGCATTTGAACATACCGAATCATAATCGAATACTTAACATAGTAATAACAAATAAAGATTTAGTTAACTACCACGAGCCCAAAACATATCATATCAAAGCGTCATAACTATATAGAAACAATCTCAAAATAATCCGGAGTAGCTAGCTCCCGAGTTTTATGAAGATCGTGTGCACACGACATCATTCATCTAAACAAATCATATCGGACAACGGATCGGATCTAGGATGCACCCATACGCCCACGGACATACTTTGATAATATAATACAAATTGAGCTCATAACAAATAACGAGATAAGGGACGTGGCGAGAACTTCACTCATCGCCCTAGAGTCATGTCGAAGTGCATTCTTGACACGGACATGGAACCCCATGACTAGTTAATAATTTGGCTCGGTGTCAAACTAACTTAGGTCGATCAATTTCGGTTATAACATAAGTCTTAATCAAACACAAGGTTCAACAAATAACATATCACTAACTCATATCATAAAGTTCATATTCAAATAATATAAGGTTCAACAATCACACATATCAAAGTCTTCCTAACGTAAAGTTCAAATCAAGTATCGCATGATTCAATAAAACATAAGTTTAGATAAGTAACATATCACACAATCAGGAAAGGGTTCATAGCAATGGCATTGAAAACCCTAATAAGTAAAATGGAAAGACTAACGAAAGAACATCATAAGGAACCTTTACTGAAAAGGTCAGAATATCTGTACCTTAAAGCAAATGAGAGGAAAGCAAGCGAATGTAGGAATATGAAAGTGTAACGTCGCGTCTCCTTCAACGAATCTACACGGATTATGATTTATTTAATACGTATTAGCATCATTAATGTTATAATGGATTTATCACATTAATACTTTTAGAGTTGTCAGAATGTTCTCATTTTAGTGACAAAAAGGAATTTCAACATTTTAGAGTATAAATCATTAATTAGCCAAACTTAAGATTACAAATTACACCCTTGACATCTTTAATTTCACGATCTAACCTTATATTATCAGATTTTACTATTTTAGCCCAAAGGTTTTAGAATTTACAAAACATACCCTTTTAAGTTAAATACAATTCGAATGGCCCTCTAAATATCCAAAATTACACGTTTAACCCCCACACTTATTTTATACGTTTAGTACATGTATTTTACTGTTTACAAAAATAATCCCTTAAGTTTCATATTTTACAAAACCAATCCAAAACTTTTATTAAGAACCGAAATATACATAATTCAAGTACAAACCCTAAACCTAGGTTTAACCCATCATTAGCTCATCATTAATACTTCATTAATTACCCTTAATGATGACAAGCAAACCCTAGTTCATGCAAACCCTAATCGCCTTTTATATTTCTTTTCCTTTTTCATACGCGATCTAATAATAAAACCCCAAACAAATCATACAAGCTTCGAATTCATGAACATGTATTTTATACAGGTCGTATATCATATAAGAGTCTTCAGAAAATTAATATCATGATCCCAAAAATTATTATACGCTCATTCGTTATTTTTATACGCTTTTAGGGTTTTTAATTCCAATTAATTCCATACGACTTATTAAACATGCATGGCTAATTTTTACGTGTTCTATATGACTTGTAGGACTGAAAGCAACATTAGGAACATACCCTTGATGAGCTTTGGTCATTAGAACAAAAGAAACCAAAAGTTCCACTCATGAAACCCTAACTAACCTAAAAACTAACCACGATCGAAACAGCACCTTAGAGCCTCGAACACGATTTTTCCCACCTTCTTCACCTTCAAACTCGCCCAAGAAAAATAGCTTCAGGCCTTGGAAACTGGAAGTCGAATTTTGTAGGGTTTTTGGAGTCGGTTTAGGTTTATTCGGTGATTAAGGATGGAATGAACCGTATATTATGTATATATATAATTTTCCAATTTTCTTGTGGGCTTCATATTGTAATGGACTTGAAATAAATAAAATCTTAATTTTATAAACTTGTATTGGGCTTTTAATTAATTAAATTCTTTTTATAAAACTAATTAAATATATTCGGTTACATATATATAAAATACAAAAATGATTTTATAAATATTAGAAACTATAAGAATGATATTTACAAAGTCTTTAAAATTTATTTGGATCATATGTGATATTTCTTGTAAGTTTATGAATTTACATAGCTTATTTGGTATTCCGTTAATTAATTATTCTTACTTTTGATCATAAGGGTATTTTGGTCTTTTTGTGAATTTTAGAAATTCAGGTATTACAAAAAGTCTTGAATTGCGTTCCATCCAAAGGTAATAAGTAGTAGCAGCGAGTAGAAACCGAGATATGATGCTAATAACCGAATGCCCCTTTGATAAAGGAATAAGGAACGTGAGAGCATCATCCAATGAAGGTGGGACAACATCCATTCCAGATAAAACCCGAAGCTGCAACCAACCCGCAAAGAAAACTGGCACTCAAAAAACAAGTGAGGGTGAGAGTCCGGAACCAGGTCACATAATGGGCATCTAAGCAGGTTCAAATCAACATTAGGACCAACATCCCATTGCCGCAACCTATCTTGAGTCTTCAACTTCTGCTTTATAACAAGCCACATATGTATAGCATGCCATGGGATACAATGAGGAAACCATGGAACATGAAACCACTCAACCAGATCAGCCCTTAGGCGAAGAGATTCCTAAGCACACGCAACCGAGAAACGTCTTAAATTACCATCCAAATTGCGCCATAATAAACCGTCATCAGTATCATTAAGAAGATTTAGGACTGGGAGATTAGCTAAAAGTGCAAACCTAGATAGCCAATCAGCAGGCCATCTCCAAGCATCATTATCAATCACATCACAAACCGAATCCGATAAACTTAAACCAGCCCGAGCAATGTCTCTAGCAGTAAGCATATCATGAATACGGATGTAGCCTTTCCATTATTAATCTTATGCCAAATGAAAGGACGTACCTTTGTTCTACTAGCAAGAAGCTTACGCCATCCCCAGCTAACATCACCCAAGCAGGGAACATCCCAACAGCTTAAACCAGCCCGAGCAATGTCTCTAGAAGTTTATAAGAATGAATCAATTTGACCCATAAGGACTCTTTATGTGTCAAAATACTCCAAATATGCATAGTCATAAGATCAATATTAAAATCAGCCAATCTACGAATACCAAGACCTCCCTCTTGCTTAGGCTTACAAACAGACTCCCAAGAAACTTTGGCCTTACCCCTTTTCATTTCTCCTTGACACCATAAGAAACCCCTCATGAGTTGCTCCAACTCATGAATGATCTGATAGGAAGGATAAAAACAGAAGCCCAATATAAATGCATCGAGGACAACACAGATCTGACCAATTGAAGCCTACCCGCAAGAGATAAAAACTTATTAAGCCAATCATTCACACGACCTTCCAACTTTTCCACAAGAACCTTACAATCCCTATAAAGCAATCTAGACGATATAAGAGGGACACCAAGATACCTAACAGGGAGAGAACCTTCTGCAAAAAGGCATAGGCTGGAGAATAATAGTTTTCAAAGCATTAGGAACATTACAAAAGAAAGCTGTACTTTTAGGTATACTCAGGACAAGACCCGAAACATTCTTGAAATCCTCCAAAGCTTGCATAATAACATTAACAGAATCAGGATGGACTCTAGAGAACAAGAAGAGGTCATCCACAAAACAAAGGTTAATAATTCTCTACTGCTCATACAAATGATGAAACTGAAATTCCACCGCATTAGAAACCTTTTTCTACAAAATAAGGATTAAAACCTCCATAACCAACGTAAACAAGTAGGGAGATAATGGTCACCTTACCTAAGACCCCGCTTACCTTTGAACCAGCCATGAAGATCCCCATTAACACATATAGAATACGATGTAGATGAGACACACACCATGATCCAATCGACCAATTTGGGATGGAAACCAAACCCAATCAAAATTGATTTAAGAAATGCCAGTCAACAGTATCATACGCCTTTTGGATATCAACTTTAAACGCACACCTAGGAGGACCTTTCCTCTATGATAATTCGAATAAGCTCTTGGGTAATCAATACATTATCGTAAATACGACATCCGAGAACAAAGCGATTGATTAATACTAACTAACTCACCTAGGCCCTCTATAATATGGTTAGCGATAATTTTGCTAATGCATTTATAAAAAACATTGCAACAAGAGATAGGCCTATTGTCATTAATCTTAGAAGGGGTAGACACTTTAGGGACCAATGATATAATGGTGTGATTGATTTCCTTTAGAAGCTTACCATTAGTGAAAAAATCCCGAATAGCACATGTAACATCAGTACCCACAACATCCCAAGCTTTCTTAAAGAAAGTCGTAGATTATGCTGTGGTCGGAGCTTTATCATCCCCCATATAAAACAAAGCTTCCCTTATATCATAATCCGTAACATGACGCACCATAGAATCGACCATTTGGTGATTAAGAACATTAGATAATATATCATATTCACCAAAGTAGCTACAATCCCTTCAATACCAAGCTGCTCATAATGAGAAACCAAAGCACAGTAACCTTATTACCTTCATACAAGACATTAGCAGCGTCTCGAACTAAATCGATTCGATTACGGGCACATTTACTTACAATTTTATGAAAATAAGTCGTATTAGAATCACGCATAAAGGCATTGAACTTTAGATTTCTACTCTAAAACCACTCTTCATCTAATGTAGCCTCCTTAAGCGAAGAAGATAATGAGCATGCTCATCACGGAGGGCTGAATTGGACGGATCCTATCAATAGCCTTTTGGACCTCATCTAACTCCTTGTGAATCTTATCAACCCGCTCATAAAGATTACCTTGATTGTGCAAAGCTTACGAAAGGGTTCCAGCCCTTCAAACGCTTAACAACACGATACATAGCACAATTATTAACATTAAGATTTCACCCATGATAACCGTATCAAGAAACCCATCTTTATGAACCAAGAAGTTAGAGGACTTGAAAGGTCTAGGGTTGAGCTTGGCCACCGAGAAGTGCAAGCACACAAGGAGAATGATCCGAAATATGATAAGGTTGGAAGATAGCAATGAAACAGGAAAGAATCACAAAACTGCATTACCCATAACCCTATCAATTTTCTTCAAAGTACCATTAGAGCCTTTTGTTTTGATTCCATGTAAAGTGAAGCCATGTGCTATTAACATCCGCAACCTCCATGCTATGAACACAATCTTTAAATTCACGCATAGCAATGTCAGGTGTGTAGCCACTACATGAATGATCTTCCAAATTAAGAGCCGCATTAAAGTCACCCAACAAGACCCAAGGCCTACTACGCATGAAACCAACATGACACACAAGATTGCTCTAAAGTGCATGACGGTTCACATAATAGTTATCTGCATACACAAAGGAACAAAAAAGGGTTTTGTTTTTTGCACGAATATTCACCTGAACATGCATAATTTTGTTAGTTTGAGACATAATCATAACATCAACAATGTTATCATTCCAGCCAAGAATAATACGGGGATCCCTTATCACAAAGATTACCATTCGTCTATTTCCACCGATGACACACATTACGACATGTGTCATACACCACAGAAGCATCCACATGAGATTCCAAAACCGCACACACACTAAGATTATTTTCGTTAACTACCTGTCTAACCTCTTTTTGTTTAGGGGAGTAGCTCAAAACCCTTATTTTCCAAGAGGCAACACTAAACATCAGGAACATTCAAAGCGGGAGTGTTTGCCCCCGGTTTATCAAACAAATTACCTGATTCATCAAATATGTTTTCAACCTCTTCATCATCAGCTAACTCCTTATTTTCATCAACACCATCATCAAAAGCCAAAGAATCAAACGGGTTAGATGTTGTCACATTAACAGCCAAATTTGGAGAAGTTACCTTAGGTGTAGGATGGCTATTACTATTAGTAACATTACGGGGTAGGTTAGCTATCCTCATTAGGTTTAGAATCATTATTTGAAGTAGAAGCACCTACCGGATTAGGGGGATGACCAGAACTGGTACTAGCTTCCCCTTGAGAGGGTGTACTAGTAGAAGGAGTGGTAACAGCTTTAGGTCTATAATACATATTTTTACCAACTGGAACCTCATTAAACAGATTCCCAGTTTTCTTATCCTTAGCACCCTTTTTAGTTTTACCCTTTTTACCCACTTGTTGAAACCCGTCATTATTTTCCTCCACAACCGGTGTAGTCACAACTTTCTTACGACAAGTATCAATAGAATGGCCAAAAATCAAACAAAAATCACACCTTGGAGGTTTCCATTCATATTCCACCCTAATAGTTTTAGACAAAAATCAAAGTCTATCAACATAAGGGACCCCGACAGTAATGGATTCCTTTAGAGGAGTAGTAGAATAAATTTCAATTAAATAACGAGCAGGTCCTTTGGTATAATCTTGGTAATGGGTTGACGGCTTCTGCTTGGTTTGACAAGTGGTGTCTGGCAGGTCCTTTGGCGCTTGTTATTTTCTCTAGAGATATTCATCGCGCGAGGCTTTTCTCCTAGTTCTTCTGTTCGTGATGTTATTAATGGGAATTCGTGGTCATGGCCTAGTGATTGGGGAGATCGGTATCCGGGTATTTATTCTATTACGGTCCCTAATTTGATTGACAGTTTGGATGATAAGTTACTTTGGCATTATGGAGATTCCATAAAGCCCTCCTCTGTCTCTCTTGCTTGGGATTGTCTTCGCCTGAGGGGTTCTGTTGTGGATTGGTATCATCTTGTTTGGTTTCTCATCGTATTTCGAAGCATGTGTTCCATCTTTGGCTAGTTTTGAAAAGAATGCTTTGGAATCAAGACACGTTGATATATCATGATGGCCATCATGATTCAAACGATGATATGTTGGTGTGTCCTCATGCAGGCGAACCGGATTCTCATGATCATATTTTCTTTGATTGTGTGTTCTATTTTCAGGTTTGGTTTTCTTTGAAGATGTTTCTTTGGTTTTCGGGATATTCCGTCTTTCTTTGGATGATGTGATTCGCTATCTCATTCTTATCTCGAAGTCTCAGTCTGTTAGAACTGTTGTTTCCAAGCTCATTTTTGCGGCTTCTTCCTATTTCATTTTGCAAGAAAGAAACAACAGGATTTTCAAGCAACAAAGAAGATCGGAAGTTCAAGTTATTAATATTATCAAGTCAATGGTTCGGCTAAAGCTCCTAACGTTCAAATTAAAAAAGACGTCGATACCAGTGATTTGTTGCGGGTTTGGCAGTTGCCTTTTTCTCTTTTATGAATCTGAATGGTGAGTTCCATTTATGTTGAAGATTCTTGGCTGGTGGTTTGAGGAGAGTTATGTTTCATTGGCTTATGCTATTGGAGGTCATGCTTGTTCGTTGGAGATTCGGTGAGTGTTGTACTCTTTTTCCCGCTCCAAGGTTTTCCCATTGGTTTTTACTTAGAAAGGGTTTTTAAGGAGGCAGTCTCATCTGATTCATCAATCTCCTTCGAAGATGTGGGCTGATATGTGTGGTCATTCATGTGTTATTATATGGTTGTTCCCAGTTGGTGTTTTGGCTTTTGTATTCTATAGTTATTGTAACGCTTAGTGGTCTGTCACTAGCAATTTCTATTGGATGTTCAAGCTTAGCTTGAGGTTAATGTGGTACGTTAGCCACATTCCATTGTACTTATTTGGTTGATTTTTTAATATATTTTTCCAGGGTGAATCTCTTTTACCCAAAAGAAGAAGACCTTTACTCACACTAAACTTAGAAACACTTAGGCTATGTTTATATCCAAATAGGGGAGATTGTTGGGTCGATTGAATCCCCAAACTTCCGGAGCAAGTATTTGAAGATAAAATAACCTAAGTGTTTATCCTTAAACATAAACAAGTCATCGAGCAAACAGTTGCTCGGTGGGTCATCTTCGGACACTCGAGCGAGACTAAGAAGAAAGTCTCTCCACTTAGTGACGCAGAACTCAATGGGCGAAGACTGAGTCAAGAAGAAGATGATGGGTTCAATGAGTGATGACAATAGCTCATTGAATCCCATAAAATCCTCATCAACTACAATCACTGAAGACGAACACTGAAGAATGGGCAGGACAAGGCAGGAGAAGTTTGAATGTATAAGGAGGAGTCCTTATCAACCATAAGTCAAACCTTCCCTGAAAGGCTAACAACCAAGATCAGTGTCATCGATGATCAGAAAGTAGCATTGTCCTTTACCTAATATAGGTTATTGTAAACAGAGACAAAATACATCAGTATTTTGTCCTCTATAGCTTACGTCAGTATTATCTTTTAGGAAATAGTTAAATCCCATACTTGTATAAATAGACATAAGGATGGAGTGAAAGCTTAAGCTTGTATATTAAATGTGTTAACATTCACAAGCAACTTTCACTCCTCCAAATACAACTAAGTCTCTGACATAGTTTAGTGGTTCCTTGTAGTTGTGCTTAGACTTAGCCTAAGCTTAGTGAGGAGTTCACACCATACTTGTCATTCAATCCCAAGTGTTGTTTCGCAAACACTTGGGTAATATATTCTTTTGATTTGTTTTAATAAGAATATAAACGTTGAAAAATATCTTGGGCATTTACTTCACTTACCTTGTTTAACTGGTTTTTCTAAATACTTTACTTAAGTCATGGATCACGATTAGCCTTAAACTACAATTTTTCTATTTGTGATACGGGAACAACAAATAGTCTAAGAAACCCCACTAATAAGATTGTAGGATCGTAAATATTATGTTGTTTGATGAGTCGGGTGGTCTTGGATGATGGAAATACATGTTAGCCATTTAGAGAGAGAAAGATAAGAGATGGGTGTTCTTGTTAGAGAGTTGCTTTACAAAAATGAAAGGTTAGATTGAGAGCACCACCCTTCCAAGGATGGAAGGGTATTTATAGTTACAAATACTACGTCCTCCTATCGGTGTGGATCGGACATACAGATGGGTAAAGACGGTCCTTCCTCCACGGTGTTACACTAAACTAAACTAAGCTACAAACTAACTAATTAACTACTAAATAACGTAACAAACGACAAGTCTACGAGCTAACTTATGCTAGACCATAATTGGGGTGACCGACACTTTAACATGGAATTTCCAATTCCTAACAATCTCCCTAAGGAGGTCACCCCAAGAAATACATTTCAATCCCAAAGATTCTTTCTTTGTCTTACATTACGAGCTCGTAGACTTCTATTCTTCAAGTTCAACAATCTTTGTGCTTTAGTAGCGAATCTTCAAAGTCTGCATTGATAAGTACTTTAGTGGAGGCCTTTAACTGATACACATCTTTGATGATCTTTGAGCTTTCATTGAGATCATCAGCCACAGTAAATCTCTGGATCACCCTTTGTTGTTTTGCCTTCATGTGATGTTGTGACTTTTGGACCGACATGCTCACACTTACTGTATCATAACATCTTTCCATCATAGTAGCGGAAGCTTTACTGGATCATGATATTTGCAGCAGTGTAGCAGAAGCAAAGTATAAAAATATCAGAACCAGGTTATGTAGATATGCACCAGTCATGATTTCTTCAATTAAGTGTGGATGTTGTGAGCATGCGGCTTTGGATTGACTCCTCAATTACGATCACCGCAACCGTAGTCAAATGTACCGCAAACAACGATTAGCAATAAACACACGGAAGTGTCTTTGATCACTTTCGTTGAATTGAGGTACACGCCCACGGTTCCCCATTGATCGGTACAAGTACTTGCTGTGATCGGTATAATTCAAGAATCTCCTTGACGGGGTTTCGCATTTGTTCTAGCTGCTCAAACCGAACGTCTCAAAGAAGACAACACAGAGTGAGTGAACCGGTAATTGAGATCATTGATTGATGAAAAATTGATTTGAAAACAATCGCGTATTGCTTGAAGAAAGAGTTTTGCAATACGACAAAGGTTTTATGAGAAAGATCAATTTTCAATCAAAAATACTTCTTGTATTTGAAAAGAGTACACATTCGATGTGCTAGAGAAAAGAAGAGATTCGCACATCGAACGGTTTTTCCAAAAGTATTTTTTTTTCAATCAGAGATACTTTTTGTATTTGAAAACATGAATACACATTCGATGTGCTAGAGAAGAGAAGATTTGCACATCGAATGGTTTTTCCAAAAGTATTCGTCAATTCAATTCATGGACCAAGGTTGATTCAAGATTGAATCGCCCCATTGTTTCTATCCAGTTGTCACAAGTTTGATCTTTAGAAAAGATCTCACATGTCACCCACCAAGAGCTTTTTGATGTTGGCTCTAGAAGGATTTCCATCTTCATCGTGAATACTTGACATATCACTCGGATGTTCTGGCAATACCACAAGGATAATGCGTAGGACTCTCAATATATTCTTACTTTCCACATTGTGTGAAACAACAAGTCTTCATAAATTTTGTGTCCTAATGAGATATTGTGGATGATCTCTTGGCTCTAGACTCAATTGTGCACATTTGGTTTCTATGCCAGAGACTAGGGAGAGGGTCTCCTTCTTCAATATCAACAATCTCTAAGATAAAGTCGATAGATAATGTCGATTCCCCGTGAGAATGAAACAAGCCCTTTTAAGAGGAACTTGAGTAGTTTGGGAAGTTAGGTGCGGTCGTCCTTTGGGTCCATGACGTCTTGTCTTCAATACCGGTGTTACCTTAGTAGACACCAAGTAGCATATGTATTGAACCCGGTTTACGCCCTAAGGTTGAATTAATGGAGGGCTATTTCTTTTCACCCTTTTCACATTCATTTCTTTTCATTCTTCAACCCTTGATTGCTTACCGAGACTTCATTACTAGAACCTTGTTGGGTTTATTCGGTTCAGCTCTGTCTCGATCGACACTCTTCCCATATTCTCATTTTCTCTTTTTCAATATACTTAAGGACTCTACACTATCTAGTGGATTGTCCCCGAGTAGATCCTCTCGCTTTGGCGGGATCGTGGGAGCGAATACCTAACCTAACCATCTTTATAACACCATGCATAAAGTGAATTGGTCGTTCTTTTGGTATTGTTCAATCTTCCTTGAAACCAATTGAAAAATCATTTGGAAAATCAATCAAGGTACTTGTGATATAAAATCAAAATATTTTGTACCTTAATTGTTTTGATCTTTAGAAATGCTCCCCTCAACATGTGCATAAGATTTTGAAATTGTTTAGCACATGGAGGCAAGAGTTCTTTGAAATGATTTCTTGATCACAATTTCCTTAGAAAAAGCCATTTGAATTTCTTTGGTAAATTCTCCCCTCAATATGTGCATAGGATATGTGAAATCATTTTATCACATAGAGGAAAGAGTTCTTTGAAGCACATCCACGGTCACAAAAGCCATTAAAAACCTTTAGAAAATCAATCAAGGTACTTTATGTTGAAACATTTAAATCATTGTACCTTGAAAGTTTATTTTATTTTGAAATGCTCCCCTCAATATGTGCTTCGAGATTGAAAGCGTTTAGCACATATGAGAGAGCGACTGCACAATTGAATCAAAACGATCACTTTTATCAAATTTCATAATTAAATCACAAATTCTCCCCGATCAAAAATATCAAACCATTTGAGATTTTGGATCCCAAGTGATTTAATAAGGTTTAGAAAGCATGGGATAACATTTTCCTGATTTAAAAGCTCTTCTGGTTTATGGTTAAATGCTCCTTCACAATCATGTGCGTTATGTATTTCAAAATCGTTTGGCACATGAAGTAAGGAGTGCTTTTGAAACAATCACCCTTTAAAACCGATTTGAGATTTAAATCACGATCTCTCCCCCGATCAAAAATTTCAAACCATTTGAGATTTATGATCCCAATTGATTTAAATCATTTAAAAACTTTAGGGGAAAGATGTGGCAAGATTTAATTTTTGAAATTGAGTGATGAGGACCAATTATAGACATTAAAGATTGTTAGTGTCAGGTATGATATTTTTTAAGAGATCTTTAAGTAAAATAAAACAATTTCACAATCAAACAAGAACAGAAAAAATTTCATTTTGAAAGATCTTTGGCTTTTAAAGAAAATCATACCATGACATAACATTAAATCTTTAGATCACCACTTAATTTGTACAAACGGACTTGATTGATGAACTATTGTTTTTAAAATATTTTATTTTACATCACTCTCCCCCTCAATCAATGACCGTAGTCGATGATTGAGTGACTTAAGTTTTGATAAAATGAAGTCCGGTGATTTCCAAAATTAAGTCCAATTTCTTTTCAAAACAATATTTTTCCATTTTCAAAACAACATTTTCAAAATTGTTGTAAGAAAAATGGTATCATCCACTACTTTTTCCTGCACAAAGATACGTTAAGTGGTTGAGTGCATACGTTGTTGATGTAAGGCTTGAAGAAAACCATCTGCGATGCGGTGAGACCTCTTACGTTGCATTTTATCATGCCAACTCTCCATAGAGGTCAAATTAAGCTCCGTTTCTTCTTTTGTCGACCCAAGAAATAGTTACCCTTTCCATTAGGCATCCAATCATATTATTTTGTGGGATCCGGATTGGGAAAAATCTTATAAACCATCTTATCTGCATATGTTAGTGGACATACAAACAGATATATGGTGGTCGACAACACCCAAACAGCAATCGACTAATAAAAGTCAATCCAACATATCAATCATATCATAAAAGGTATGGGAATTATGTGTTTATCAAACTATAGTCATCTAATCCTAATAATCATATCCTAAACACCTAGTCCTTCGACATAGGCAAATATCATTTTAGTTAAGCACGAGGATAATTAGATAAGTTCGTTAAATGATATAGATTTGAAAACATTCTCCCCTCAATCAATGACTTATTTTCTAAAAAGTTTAAAAGCGAAGTCATTGATTGAGTTTTCAAATTTATGAAAACATGATTTTGATTGATTTTCAAGCAACTCAATTTACCACCATTTTGTTAAAACAAAATTTTTCGAAGAATTTTTTGAATGAAAAATATTTGAGTAGGAACAGCAGTCCTTCGACATACTTTCCTCATTTGTTTTAGGATAAGTGCACGAAATTTTTGAAAATTGGTTTAGCGCAACACTTTCCTTCCTTGAAGAGCGGGTTACTATCAGAAATAATAGCAAGCCATGGTTTAAGCACGGGTTCTGATCGAAGTAGCGCAAGCCATTTTTGAGCGCGGTTCTGATGCGAAATAAGCGTAAGCCATATGATTCGTGACATGTTTTGAAAAGAAATATTTACACCTTCTACTCGAACTTCATCTATGGTCCCGTGCCATTGTTGAATGACATTTCTAAGACTGCAGATGTTATCGATACGGAAGACATGTCTTAGAAAAACAATATTTTGGTCTTTTCAAATTTTATGATTTTTATGGGTTTTTGTTGGTTTTATATTTTCTATTTTCTTTTTGTAGGTTTTATAACTTTGTATTTGGTTTTTGATAAATATATATAGATAGAATAGATGATATAGTTTAAGAGGATGATGATACGAGTACCGAGATAACGATATCGAATAGCACGTCGTAGAAGATAGAAGTCGTAATCTCTTAAACTTCCACCACCAAAGCTTCTGAGGATCCAGAATAGAAGATAGAACATGAGCCTTTGAGAAAGAGAGACTTTGGCAGCTTCCCCCCAAACCAAAAATCCTTTTGTTGAGCAAATTTGAAGCTCTATTTCAAGCTTTCTTTAGCCAGGTGCACAAAGAAGCACACCATTATCATCGATCTTGTTGCTCCTTTTAAGAATGATCTTTGTGATTCTTCGTTCGGGGTTATATCATCCAATAGAACAGCAACGTATCATCCCACACTTGAATAATTTTCTCAAATTCCTTTTCCACTAAAGTCAGAAGCAATCCATTCCAAAAGGTGTTAAGAGAACAATTTCCCCAAGTAGATGAATTGATGCGATCGATCTCTTAGACTAGAGCTCACGAACCCAAGTACACATATACCGAAGACGGAGAAACTTATACCATCAAAGTAGCGATTAAGTCCAATAGCCAAAGAATAACCCCGATGTATACTTTTCTCTCCCCAAGAAAGTGTATGAAGCTCAAGAACCCGGCACCGAATGCCCAAAGAGAGAATAACCGATAACATTGAAGAAGCGGGCGAATCATCGATTATCTCTGCGGATGACAATCTTTGCGGATGTCAACTCGAATAAGTGATTATATCTACGAATCATCGATTAAGCACTCAAGTGAAACGGTGGCGCCCCAATGTACACAATTCTCTCTCCCGATGATTGCGATAACATCGAAATCATCACACACTTGTGTACCTCTTTATCTTGAAACTTTCTATTACATCACTTCCCCACGTAGTTGGAATAATAACACTAAAAGCCTTGATGAGTAAAACCTTGAGTTTCTCTGCGATCATGACATTTGTCTTCCCGGGATATCATCAATCACTTAGAAGAATTAAGTTCATCAAGTTTACTCACTTTGTGTTTAGATGTGTGTCTCCATCCCCCTTGCTGGTTTTGACACTTCAGAATCAGCAACACATAATAAGCCCGTATACTAGAAATTTGTTGAGAAGAACACTTGAACTTTTGTGAGAATCAACTTGCTGAAGAATGTGAGAAAGTCTAATTGGGGATTAAATTCGACATTTCACTCTCCCCCAATTAGTGCTCTCCCCTAAGCTGACAATCTTTATGATGAATGTCCGGATTAAGAAGAAGTCTTTAGATCGTTAAATGCAACTCGTCTTTAGTCTTCTAACATGCAAAGCAGAAAATGTACAATCGATGTAGACTCGACCTTCTTCTAGATTGTCCAATTGGGAATAGAAAGTCAACATCTTCAACTCACCAAATGCATTCCGTTAACTTGTATATAGCAAATCCCTTAACTCAAATCCTCCCAATCAAACAAGAACGAAAGATGTTCATTAAGGAAATCAGCCCAGAATGGAAGCACTTTGTCATTAATCAAATCAGCCGTGTGAAGATGTTAACCAACGAATCTTAGTAGAAAACTCCATGTGAGGATGACCCCATAAGAAGAAGCTCGATTCTTACATGAGTTTGGAGCCGTTTGACCATTTATTCTCATAAATCAATCAACCATGCAGTAAATTCACACTTCTTCTCCCCCTCAAGAATTGCATACGGAGTTGCCATTCTTGATTGAATAAGTGAATATCTTCAACAAATGTAGTCTATTCACACTTCTCCCCCGCAAAATTAGCACATGATGTTGCCATCGTCATTATAGTTGAGCAAGTGGAATAAGAAAAACAATCAACGGTAGTCCGGTTCACTTGATGTTTGAAAGCGCATGGAAAAAGCATGAAGCATGTTGATGAGAATGGTCATTAATGAGAAGATTTCTCTTCTTTGGAAGATAAAGCACACTGAAGCGTACACTTTTCTTTTCTTTAGAGTACGAGGCTTGAACTGTTGTGTTGAAACATCATTAGAAGATTTCTCTTCTTTCGAAGATAAAGTGCACTGAAACGTACACTTTTCTTTTCTTTAGAGTACGAGGTTTGAACTTTTGTGTTCAAACGTCATAATCTCTCTCTTTTCATCATCTCTTGGCAAAACTTGTAATCACCCCATTATCATTCAGTAGGCTCTTTGTCGTGACAGCTGATGGAGAAAACCCAATATGATGAATTTGATCTTGAAGTAAACTAACCCGAACTCGTGACTTAAACTTGCACATATGTAACAAAGAGCGGTGCCGAGAATTCATCCTCCATTGAATCTCTAAGTACTCTATACTCTTCATCCAACCAACCATCAAGTATAAGACGTACATCACCTCTTGAAAATCCACAATTAAATGTGACCTCGAGCACTACAACGTAACTCCTTAAAGTGATAGTTATTTTGTGGTGATAAGAGCCCAATTCCCCAAGTGGTAAAAGAAAAGGAAAAGACTCCCAAAAATAACTAGATTTCCAAGTCTTCGTTTTAGGAAAAAGCTCGAACAAGGATCTCGAAGAATCTTCATCCAACCATCCCCGATACCTTCATATACTAAGTACACTCGCCCGTGATAATTCACTTCAACCTCAAATAAATTATAGTGAATTAACGCCGTTGTCACATTTTCTGGTTAAGAGCTCAAATCTAGCCTCCTTTGACGTTTTAAGTAAACTATGATAATTGTTTCATCCCGACCATGGTTAGAAGCACATAACCCGTAAAACCTCGTAATAGCCAAACCGCCATGAATAATATCCAAATAATCACCCGGTTCATGAAGTACACCTTTATCCCTTCTTCAAGTAGAAACCATAGTACTAGCATCGATAAGATCCGAAATACACTTTCCTTTCTCCGGGATGGTCCATCAATACGAGATTTTACAATTCTATGGTTTAAACCAGAAATAGTTTCTTTCGCAGGATTTTATAAAACCAATAATAAACCGCAAGATAGAACCGGAAATGCACATTACTTTAACCGGGTTGTTTTCATTGTCACGGGATTTTACAAGTCTATGATTTAAACCGAGAAATAGATTCTTTCGCGGGATTTTACAAAATCAATAGTAAACCGTAAACAATGTTAGTTTGAATATGTTATGACAACTTTGGTTTCGGTGAATATTTGTTTTAGGGGAACATGCAGCGGTTCATCAACAATTCTTTACCCAAATGTAGACAACTTCACATACCATACTAAGTCGAGTAGTATACACTACTTCCCCCTGGAGGTTGACCGTAACACATCAAAGTACACGTTTCTCCCCCATGATGGTTTCGAACTTTCGGAAGCATCATAACGTGTACGACCATTTGTCTGAAGTTCTTGTCATAAGCAAACATCTTGAAAAATTATGACTGACGCTGACGATTCTTAGAAAGATTTTGCTTAGACTATGAAGTATCATTGACATTTTGTGGTGACGAATATCTCATGGGAATTGCTGAAATTGAACCTCCATTGATTCATCGGCTAAAAGTAATGACCATAAATGGAGATAACCCGATACGGATAATATCTCGTAAGTAATACCATAAAAAAAACCCCGTGGTCATTATTTTCTCAATTATAGCTCAAGCCGTGAATTTGTGTATCCTCCGTGAAAATTAATACCATAATACCAATCTTTGTATAAAAAATTGTATCCAAATTTTAGTAAAAAATTTGGATAACCATTTTAATTTCGTATAACCACAACGAATCACAGTCCATGTATGCCAAGGCAAAGTCCAAGTAACATCAACCTAACTCAGCCCATCACACGAGATCCATCAATTAAGCCCAAGAGTAACCCACATAACAATCCCTTATAACCGGTTAATAAACACTGCAGCCCAAGTTAAAAAAAAAAAAAAAACCCGATCCAATGTAGCTCATGAAAACCGGTTATAAAATGTATCACAATAATTCCTAACCCTAAAAACACTTAAGCAATGACTAACCCTAAACACCCATTACATTCGCCTTCCAACACACAAAAAATATGCTCCACTTTCAGAATACCATATCTCCACATCTCATCATCAATCTAATCTCCCTTCAATTAAAATAAATCTGAATCTCAACTAAACTAAACGACTCATACTCATATAACTTTCAATCACAGGTTACTATTCGTTATGTCTTCCAAGAGAGTGGCTTCAAGATCATAAAAGATGGTCTCGGGTAGGTTGTAATTTAAGTTTTCGTTTCAGTTTTTGATGACAATCGAAACAAAGAGTTGATTGAAGCCTACTGGTTTTGGTCAATCTTTATAATTCGAATATTATCATGAAGCTTTGACTTTGTACAAGAATAGATCAATGATGATAAGGTTCCAAGAAAAAATCTGTAAAAGATGAAATCTTGAACCGTTTCTAAGATTGTTTTTAATTTAATTCGTGTTATTTTGTGGATTGAATGAGTGTTGAGGAGTGGATGAGAGGGTCTTGGGTTGAGTCTAGGTTAGGTTAAGATTTTGTAATTGATTGAGTCGAATCTGATGCTTTTTTTTTCGTTTGCTATACCAAGCCATGGACCGAAGATGCACTTATAAAACTGAGGTCGAGATGTTTGTATAATTGGTATTTGGTATTTTGTTGTAGGTCGTGGGTCTTTTGTTGTCATTTCTTCTTCTTTTGATAAGTCGCTACGACAAGTTGACTCAATAGTCAACTCGCTTCGACTTATTCCGACCACTTTTCTGACCATCTTCATACAAACCCAGAAAACTGCATAAAAGCGCTTCATATATTGCTCGTTTTGACCTGTTTGACCACTCGAAACCCATCCATTTGACCATAAAATTTCATGGATATCGATTGGTACAAAAGAAAACAGGTCATATAAGATGAATAAAGAACATGACTTGGACAAAACTCGACACAAGGCGATATCACCGGATATACCACAGGACTTTATGGCCAAATGGATACACAAAACAAGTTACAAACTATTTCCACAAAAAATAAACGGACACAAAATTTTCCGACCATAAAAATGCATAAACAGCTTTTAACAAGGTACAAAACCACCATAAATCAACACAACACAATAACTGGCTCGATATCATTTGTAGGATCGTAAATATTATGTTGTTTGATGATTCGGGTGGTCTTGGATGATGGAAATACATGTTAGCCATTTAGAGAGAGAAAGATAAGAGATGGGTGTTCTTGTTAGAGAGTTGCTTTAAAAAAAATGAAAGGTTAGATTGAGAAGCACCACCACTTCCAAGGATGGAAGAGGTATTTATAGTTACAAATACTACGTCCTCCTATCGGAGTGTGGATCAGGCATACAGTGGGTAAAGACACGTCCTTCCTCCACGGTGTTACACTAAACTAAACTACGCCACAAACTAACTAATTAACTACTAAATAACGTAACAAACGACAAGTCTACGAGCTAACTTATGCTAGACCATAATTGGGGTGACCGACACTTTAACATGAAATTTCCAATTCCTAACAATGATTACCATTCTTCCATAGCTCAAAATTGATAGAGTACTTAAAGATTTCCTAGTCGTGATGTCAAAAGCCATAAAGAGTTTCCTTGTCATATCAATACAATTAACAATAAGGTAATTCACTAGTTGCCCAAAAAGTGCACCTTTGATCAAACCTTTGCCCCATGCGACTTGCATTTGGCCCTATGCAACCTATGCGCTATTTGTAAGTGGAAGTACACGTGTGTAAGAGTATAAGTACAAGTGTGTAAGAATAAAAAGTCTCATAAAAAGAACAAGTCGCATAAAAAATACAAGTTGCATAAAAAAAATACAAATCGCATAAAAAAATACAAGTCGCATAAAAAGTACAATTCGCATAAAAAAAAGTATATCATTGGTCGCATACGAGGACAATTACACACACGTACTTTTTTGGGTAAAAGGATTTATTCACCCCGGTAAAATTCATTACACCAAAAACATTGAAGTACAACCGACATGGGTGAATCTCATGCCCTTAGCCCATTACATAGGCGACATCAACGCAAAATGCATAACTAATACCTAGCTAAATGTTAGAACTAACATTTACATTTAAAGAAACAATCTAAATGTAATACACACGAGTTCAAAGAACCTCGACCATAGTGAGCAACTCAAGTCTTCAAAAATGCGTATCATAACCCATGAGCGCACCACCAACTTCCGAACCACGAACATTGGCACACAATGTAAAACACCGAGTCACCGGAAGAGATTCCGCTACACCATATACCAAACATCTAATAACAGTACCAATCGACCACTAGACAAGAATTCAGCCCAAAGGAATAAATAAAAGGAACTGGAGACCTCCAACTATGCCAACAATGATGACACAATCAGAAAAATGCTGTTTAACCAAACCACATCATACAATAAATTCGCCATGGAGTGTAAGGAAACGCAATGGTCATAAAAAAACCCCAATAAGAACCCGATCAATTGCAGCAACGATAATACATTCAATGCCCAAACCATCATGCAATTCGGATCAAGTTACCAAATAAGGTCACGACCAAGCACCACAATCGAAGGAGCATATCGGACCAGCAACAACAATCCATAGGGTTTAGCAAACCGTAACTTCCAATTAGCCACTACAAACGACCAACAAAAAGTACACCACGATCCAAAAATTTGTAGTTATGTATGAGTGCAGCACAACAGATCGGTTCATAGGAAAAAACAAAACCTAAGGGTCTACAAACAAACCCTAATGTCCTATAAACCAACTATCTTGATCCACCAAATCAGAATGAAAACCATAGGTACGGATCAGAAGATAAACAAACAATGGTTTTTGAGCAAGAACCGAAAGAAAACTTGACTTCCATCTCTCTCAACCCATGTACATAACAGACTTCCATCACTCATGAAACCGCATTCATAGCACATTATCGAATAAGGAATATTTAGGAAACAGATCCACAAACAGATCTAACGTACATTCATTGATAATCAAAACCCTAAAAAATTTAGGTTTCGAATGCAGTTGAGAATAACTAGAATCGACATAATTAAAACCAAAAGGTTTATAGGGGTTAATACAAATCCAATAAAACCTCAAAGATAATCACAATGAAGATCGGAGGAACATCATATCGGTTATTAACAAAGGACGATTAAAAGAAACCGCCATTAGATTGATGCCATAAAAACCGACCGACCACGAAAAAACACCATGCCCCAACCCTTGATAAAAAAAACGATACCCCTACACGTTTTTTAAGAAAAAGAAGAAGAGGACACCGATTAGAATAATATAAGTGTATTAAGGTTTACTAAAGAAAAGGAAGACAATATATGAAACCGACTCCACCCCTAACAATCCAGATCTTTGATCGCTAATCAATAATCAAAATATTAAAGATAAAACGATATTAGATGGTAAAATTATTGGCCGGAATTATTAGCGGAGGGAGTGGCCAAGAGTCGCCTTTTTTCTCCAAAGATAGAGAGGGAAAATTAGGGTTTTTTTTCATTTTATTACTTTTGATATTACACACATGTACTTTCCACTTACACATATGTACTTTTAAGTTAGACACTTGTCAAATATTGATGAAGTTACATAATTAGCATATGTCGCAAAGGGTTAGGGCAAACCTTTGATCAAAGGTGCACTTTTGGGGCAACTTATGAATTACCCATTAACAATATCTTGCATATGATTATCTTCACCGTAAATATTATGGAGGTGCCGGTTATGACACGTTTGTTTATAAATAGGTCAATTCAAGTTACACTTTTTTAATAAGAACTCTATTATGAAGTGGAACGACTCCGTTTAGATAAACATAACAACTACAACTTTTCCAAGGAGTAATCTACATTTTGAACCACTAGTGAGATTGTTAATATGATTATATTAGGGTCAACTGTGTTGTTAAAATGAATGAGCAAATACATTATGCATATATAAGTACCATAATTAGTGAGAAGGATGGACATGTACAAAAGATAAGAAATTTCAGTGAATGAACATGCAGTGACATTCTAAAAACGTGTTTGTGAAAACTACAATGACCCTTGTGAGGTCTTTATACTATCTTAAAGCAACTATTTTTCTTACCAAGTGCAAGTCACCACATACTACATACATGATTAATACAATAATCAAATTTGAACCTTAAAAAGTTAGTTTACAATGTATTAACAATAAATTAGAATGAGAAGAGTACTATAGTAGAAACTTACATTGCACTATAAATAATTGATCTTGGCACTCTGAACAGTTATCCACCAGTTCCTGATGTTCGTTGGTATACGAGTCTTATGTTCACTTGTTAATTTCTTGGAAAGCTAAGGCCATGACCTAAAACTTTGTTTTGATGCTTTTCCTCTATGTAATGATTAGTTTACACTTCTATGAGAATAACATTGGTTGAAGAATGTAACATAGTGAATGTTACTCATAACTAAGTTTTCTTGAATACCTTCTTGCATTTTACTTTTAACTTATGATTCTAATTGATGCATTGCTAAACTTGTTTCTCGGTGGTCGAGATCGCCATATGCTTAGACTCGCCTCCGAAAATGAATTGGCTTATTATAAGTAAAACAATTATTCCAAAGATTCAAATTAATTAGGTACTAGGTTTCACGAATGAAATTACGATTCAAGAAGCTATCTAACTTGAGCCAACATTGCATCCACTCCACAACTCCTAGTAAATTCTTTTATAAACCCAAATGCTCAGTTTTTTGTGCACTAAAAAAAGAGACAAACACCCAAAACAAATCTTTAGAAAATAATTCTAAATGCATATAAACACGTAAAACTCAAAATATCACAGATATAACCTTGTATCAAATGCAGAAGAAAGCTTCTTTCATGTTGTATCTTCTTCTCCATCACATGATTTAGGATTCACATGCTCATCATCAACATTTTCTGAGAATTCTTGTTCAGTTTATCGTATTTCTTTGGTTGAATATTAACATGTTCTTTCAAGTATTTTCTATATTGTAGCTCTTTATCAAATAGTTTCCCTTTTTGCAAACCCACAAACACTTTGAGAACGTATATCCTTTGGCATAAGCTTTTGTGGCTTCACTATAAGAACATACTAACATGAATCACTTAGCTATTGTCTCAGTCTTTCTACATGTGTTCATATACACTTTTCCTACAAAAAGAGTTCATAGAAACCAATTATTAATTGAAGAGAAACTACATTTAAACGACAACAAAACGACATAAAAAACAATACTTTTTCAAGTTCTAACGCACTCAACACGACATTTTCACACACCCAAATCATCAATGGATATTTCAATTTCAACTATATGAACTAAAGAAACCAACTTTACTTAATTCTAAAACACATATACACCAATACCATGAAAACCGCAAACCACAACAAAACATCATCAAAAACCAATACCATATCCACTAATAGCATGTAAAATATTCTCAATCATTAGAAAGAATTATTTACCTACTTCTATCCGACACACCAAAACCATCAATCATAACACAAAAACATAAACCCTCAACTCAATTACCAATAGAAAATAAAAACCCTAAATTTATTACACATTAGTTGTTGATACAAATTGAATTTTTAAACCAAAAAACATACCTTTGATTAACAATTCTTGAAATTTGTAAAAACATAAAACAGATATACAGATGGCCATATAGGTGCGCGAATGGTAGTGGTAGGGTGTTGTTAGCAGAAAGCAATTGACAAGATGTTAGTGTAGGGATATTACACCCACGAAAATGGATCACACAACGAATAGCCAAACAATCAAGAAAAAGAAGAAAAAAAAACAAACACAACATACAAATTTTTACCGGTTCGGCCCCTCAAGCCCAATCCACTAGAAAAAACTTAAAATATATTTGTGATTACAAGATTGAGACGCTTCAACTCTCATACCCTCACAAAAATCTCTTACAAGTTTTTCTCACATCTCTTTTGATTATATTAAAACCCTATATGATCATCCTCTATTTATATAGGCTAAACACAATTTTTTCCTAATTTAAACACATACTAATTAAGAAAATATACTTCTTGTTCTCCAAAACATAATTAAGGTAATTTGAGTCATACCCTAATAAATCATCCATTGACTCAAATCCTAATACTTCATATTTATCCGAGAAATACACTCTTTCACGATCTTCATCTTCCCTTTATTGCCTTCACAATAAGTCCTCCCTTGTAAAGCTTCCCCTTTCAAGTAATATAGATTATTCGGCATTTTTCATCCTTGAATAAGTAGTTCATCTCTTTTGTAAACCTTGCAATTGTCATTTCTAACAACGTAACGGTACCCATGTGACATCAACACACCAAGTGAAAGGATATTCCTAGCCGCATGGAACATACTTCACATTCAAAGCGATTTTCCATCATGAAGCTTGAAGCGTACGCTCCTGACATCTTCAATCTTCATCATCTGCTTGTGTAACAACCCCAAATCTCGGTACATCGAAAGACTTAATCAAGTTTTCGGGGTGTTACAATTGGATTGGTATCTCACACAAGTATAGCAAACAAGATAGTCATTTTCATTCAAAACCAATCCTAAATTTAAATATTCAAAACATTAATCCCAAAATATAAATATTAGGCCCAAACATGATTTAATAAAAATAGGTCCCCATAAATTATCAGAGTCGATTATGATCCTTGAACCATGCCTCCTTCCGAAGCTTCCACAGAACACGTACTCCAAACATCACTTAATTACTTGAGAAAACATGATAAAAGGTTAGCTAATGCTGGTGAGTTCATAGGTTTAAATTCAAATTAAAAGTAGTGGACCTGTAGGAGTTAATTTGCTATGCGAGACCTAAGATAGATGCACATCAATCACAAATAAATATCATATATGATATCATAATGGGCCCCTAGCGACACTAGCCAGCACAATCGTAGCAAAGTTTAGAACGATTGTTAACCTGGACTAGGTCGAGGTAGAAGTCTATACTTAGCTAGGCAAGTGTTATAGCAAATAGGATTGCTACCTAGACTAAGGCAAAACTACCATATATCTATCTAATCGTCAAGCACATAAGCAAATCAAAATAGTTTAGAATGTCCAAAAATAGTAGCATAATTCTCACCCCAATTTAGTTAAAACATAGATAAAAGTGGGGCTACTGAAACTCACCTCAAGCAAGCAACGCACAAATAAATACTAGCAGAAGATAACAGCTAATCACGGCACAACAACTATCGACTCGGTACAACCTATTAATGTAAACTAATTTTAATATATATTCCCCAAAATCAATGTTATCTACCCCAATGTATTCCTTTTCTTTATTTCCAAAATGTCTTGTTTCATCGTTTAGTCCTAGCGTTTGGTATCCTCATGTGGGTGTATCGACTCAATATGATATCATGAATTAACTCAAACAACCAATATGTGACTCAATGCAACACAATGAGGCGTCTAAACGATAAGCTCCATAGTCCAATAAGTTTGAAATAAATAGTAGACCTTATCGAATTAGTCAACTCGATAAACTCAATTATTTATTCGTGTCGCTATTATCCCATAAACCGGTCGCATCCTAACGAGTTATAAGGATAATTCACCCATTAATAACGTTATCCTACGTACCTAGCGGTCTCTTATTAGATTCGTCAACCTAATAAGTCTGCTACCCACGTGGATCGACGTTATTAATGTTAGGTCATCCGTAACCCATGCACACAACGTAAGTAAATAAATACTTGACAATAGTATTAAATGCTCATAATTGGCATATTTTGATAAACGTGCACTCGAAACATTAATTACTTATTTATTAGAAAACCTTTTCATTTTTAGTCGTTAGTTTCCATTTAAAATAATAAATAACAAGACAAGTCTTGTTATCGATATTTTTGGTATAAAAGCCTTTTTATTATTTATGTTTCATAGTTTATTAACATTTTCATATATATATATATGTCAATTTCAATATTAGTTCCATATCGTTATTCATTTCGAGTCCACAAGCATGAGTCATGACTTCTCAGCTTTTAATCAATCAATAGTCCAAACTATACTAAAGTACATGTTACGGCATTGTCGGGGTCAACTATTGACTAAAAAGTCAAAGTAACACCGACGTTGCTCAAAGTTGACAATTTATATAATAAGTCCAAATAAAAGTCATAATAGCGCAATTCAATCTCAAATCAACCCAAATCAATCTCGCCAACCAATCAACCAACCAAATATACCCAAAACCAATGTTATGACCCTAATGGTCATGACACGGTCACGGTTAAGACCATGTGAACCAAACAAGCTCTAGAAGCTTTTCGGCTCTACGCGTCTCATCCAAACACCAACAAGCTACCACGACAACCCGACCCGGACCCTTGGTCTAAGTGGGTCACGTACACCATCACCCATGACCCATACGTGGGTTTGGTTGTTCATACGTCTCAACACTCACATCCAAACACTAATAAATGGCTTCTACCACAACCAAACACAATCAATCAACCTCCAATTATCATCCAAACATCAAACCCACAACTAATCTAGACCCATATCATGAAACTAAACCTAAAATGCAAAACCCAACAATATGATACACCACATGATACCAAATCACTAGCTACATATTTATTTACGTGTAAATTAGTTTTAATCTCATGTTTAAACCAAAAGCCCTAAAATTAGGTCCCATGTACGAGCCATTTATGACCCATACGTGGCTTGTCAAAGCTTAAACAAGCTTGACCCATGTTCCATTTACCTTTTACAACCCGATCTACAAGATTTAACGAAAACCCTAGAATCATGAATCGTATTTGTAAGATTTGGAGGTGTTAATGTAGTCTTTGTGAGAGATTTTATATGGATGGAAAGAGAAATAGAGATCTACAAAATGGTGGTGGAGGTGTAATGTCACTCACTTGGAAGTTGGCGAATTTGGGCGGCAAGGTGGCGGCGGTTATGGTGGTATTTTTAGGGTTAGGGTTTGTTTGGTGGAGAGAAAGGTTAGAGAGAGAAAGTAGTGTATGTGTGTGTTTTAGTGAGAGGATGAAAGTGTAAGAATGAGGAGGAGGAGAGTTTATATACTTGGGAAAAGGACTCAAAAATAAATAAATGGGTGGGGGGGGCGCCAGCTAGGTGTAAATGGGAGGTCAAGTCTGTCACACTCCTAAATTATCTGTTTTGCGTGAATGGAATTCTCGGGATTGACCGTCATAGCATCACAATCACAGTTATATTGAACGACCTAAAGTGTTGTTTAAAAACACATCGTTTGACATTTATTTAAAACATCCGAGTTACAAGATAGGTCCCAAAAGTTGATAAAGTTTATGGAAAATATAAGTTTATTACAAGTCTAAACGATGTTTTGAAAAGAAAACCATAATATACAATGAGACAAGTCGACGCCGCGACTCTATTAGGGTTCCTTATTCGTGCCATGATGAGTATGTCTTAATTACCTGAAAATACATTGCTAAAACGGTCAACAATAATGTTGGTGAGAAATCATAGGTTTATGAAAATGATTTATACGACTACACAAGTATAGATAATGTATGACAATGTCGCCACAAAAATGTTACAATTGCTATAAGTCCATGACACGAAACTAGACCGATCATGATGTTACGCCCAACAGAGTGTTTGCCAAACAACTCAAATAATGTTATTAAATGAAATGCATCCGCTTAACCGCTTGGAATCCACCAACCCGGATGGAGGAGTCACCTCGATAGATCTATCCACTCACCCTCGCTTCTTTCGGAATTAACGGTTCATGTTATCTAATGGGGACATTCAATTGGCATGAGGTAACTTAAGCAATGTAATGAATTTGACGTACTTGGTATCGTAATAAAATGATGTGCAATGTATTCTCCCGTAAGTTTGAAAACAAGTATTAAATGTATACAACGGGCTATGAAACTCACTTGATGAATTAATGCGATGACAAAAGTGAGTACACGAAATGTAGCGTGATCTCAAACCGACCTATTATGAATGATATGATATGTAATAAGTCATGATGTAATGTTATGCATGCAATTCGGATGATATTTATACCACTTATGAATTTTTGAAAACAATACTTTTCGTCGTAAATATAATCTTTTAACGTCTTGACCATTTTTAAATTACTTCACATGTATTTACGTTGAAATGATATCCGACGATAATCATTTAGTGATTTATTGTGAAATTATAACTTTTCGTCGTAAAATAATGTCATTGAAATTTCCATGAAAGTGACAAAAATGGCCTCTAAAAGCTAGTCGTAAAATGGTGCACGTCGAGCGTTAGGAAACATACTCAACGGTTTTGGGAAGCTCGTATGATAATCTCAAAGTTTTAGTACATGAGTTTTCATCCTAGAGGTCTCGAACATAAAGAAAAATAGAGGTTAAGTATGGTATTTTTAGTCCAAAATATAGTTTAAGGATGGTTTTTCGGCAAAGTTTGAGCAACCGTAATTAATTCATTACAACTCCGCTAAACAAACAATCGGACATTTTGGAAAGTATACTTGGCGATTTCACTTTTACTAGAAGACTTCACTTTATGAAAAGTTCTAAATCAATGTTAAAAACAACCTTTAACTTGGTAACTAGTTTTTGCCGCAAAACTTGTTTATTAGAAATGTTTTATAGTTTTTCTTATATGATAATAGTTACGGCAACTTTTGTAAACATGTGTAATTTAGTCGTTACAAATCCGTTTTCACGCTTTTAAAGATCCTTAACTTCGTATCAAGTATACTAACATATTTTTAACAAATCGACATAATTTACAACATCCAAGCTTCATTTTGACTCGTACAAAACAAATATTGTTTGCTGAAATTTCCAGAATTTTGTATTTTTCGTCGCCAAATTGAAAAATTCATAACTTCTTCGTTATAACTCCGTTTTAATCCGTTCAAGCGGCCACGGTTTCGTTTTAAAGTATATTTTCTAAATATCTAGGCCAAATATTTTTGTCTACTGTCGGATTTTCCAGAATTTAATTTTAAGGACAGACCCTTTTCAAAACGTGTCGAAATGAGTTTTCTCGCCAAACCTATTCTAACACATTCAAAACAACTCGAAGCTATTCTAATCCTACCATACACCTTCTTAGGGTGTCATGGGTTCCTAGACATCACCAAAACTAATATATAACAAGGAGTAATTATAGGATGGATTATATATATTTAACACTTAAAAACCTTAAAATGGTATAAACATCATGAGACTTGCATGTTTCTCAAATAAAATGATATGACCATAAAATGAATGTGAAATAATAACATGAATATGAATGCTTACTAGTGATATGATGAGGTTTAAGGACAAAAGGGTTTTCCTAATCACTTGAGGTTTGTATTACAAAACCTATGCAACAAATGATACTAGAGTTTAATAAATCTTGTCTTGAAAACTTGAGATAATCCTCCACCTTGGTCCTTGGTCACGAATTTTAGAGAGAAAAAGAGAAGAGTTTGATCTAGTTTTGTGAAATAAAAGAAATGAAATGAGTTTAGTAGTATAATACATATTATACTTAGATATTATAAATATCTCTTGTGACTCACCCCTTGTGTCGACAAGGGGTGCTAGTCATCCTTTTAATATGTTTTTTTTTTAATTGTTTAAGTATAATAACTTGTAAGATATTTGAAGTTAAGTGGTAAGTTGTAGTCACTTGTGAATATTTAGGGTAGCGTTGGATAAAAATAAATTTTCACGAGTCAAGATAAAATATATTTGAGTGATATAATAATAATCGTGTCATATTTAAGAAAAACGTCGTAATTATATAAATACAACAATTTAGTTACAAAATAAATTTAAAACATTGGGTAAACTCATAATATAATTTTTATAAACTTAATATGAGTATAAAAATATATCGGGATAATTTTTGGAAGTAATGGATCAATTGTCCAAAATAATTAATTACGCGATAACGTTTATTTAATAAAAGTTATACGTTTAATGTAAAATGCAAAACCATGCATGAACTAATATGATGACAATGATGTTAATGAAATGTAGACTAAACTTAGTCTATATGAAATGACCTCGATGATATGATCATGAATTCACAGCTAAACCATTACGGTTACGTGAATTTGATGCTCGTAAACCTAGTTCACGATAAATGATAAATAATGAAGCATGAGTAATGTTTTGAGAATGACCTGAAAATACGAATTGTCACATTCGCCCAACCAAAAAGGAATTCAGTCCCTGAATTCAGTTCTTGTTGGGTCCTACGGTGTTGTCGTGAAAAGATGAGGATATTTGAGGCGCATCTGGTCTTCCCGTTCCCAAGTAAACTCAGGATCTCTTTGAGAATTCCAGCGAACCTTCACTATAGGAATACGAATTTGTTTCAACTTCTTGACCTCGCGGTCCATAATTTCTACCGGTTCCTCCACGAAATTGAGTTTATCGTCGAGTTGAATTTCTTCCAATGGAATAACGAGTGATTCGTCCGAAAGACATTTCTTCAGGTTTGAAACGTGAAACGTGTTGTGTACGTGACTAAGTTCTGATGGAAGATCAAGTCGATAAGCTACAGGACCAACTTTGCTCAAAATTTTGAATGGTCCAATGTACCTCGGGTTCAATTTCCCACGCTTTCCAAATCGTACCACGCCTTTCCAAGGCGATACTTTCAACATCACTTTGTCGCCAATTTGAAATTCCAACGCTTTGCGCCTAACATCTGCAGAACTTTTACGCCGACCGCCGTTCGAGTCTATCTCGGATTTGAACTATCTTTTCTTCATTTCCGTACCATTTACGGACCGGTGAGTTGTGCGTCTCCAACCTCGGCCCAACAAACAGTGATCGACACTTTCGACCATAAAGTGCTTGAATGGTGCCGCTTTATACCGTGTGATAACTATTGTTGTACGAGAATTTGATCAATGGTAAATGGTTAGCCCAACCATTTCAAAATCAATCACACATGCTCTCAAAGATATCTTCTAATGTTTGAATTGTCCTTTCACTTTGGCCATCGGTTTGTGGATGATATGCTGTGCTCATGTCTAATTTGGTTCCAAATGAATCTTGTAATGATTTCCAGAAGTTTGAAGTGAATCGACTATCTCTATCGGAAATGATAGAAATTGGTGCTCCATGCCTCGAGACTATTTCTTTGACATAAAGTCTAGTGAGTTGTTCCATGGAATAAGTCTCTCTAATTGGTATGAAATGGGCTGATTTGGTAAGACGATCGACGATTACCCATATAGCGTCGTAACCTCCCGATGTCTTAGGAAGTTTCGTAACAAAGTCCATTGTAATGCGTTCCCATTTCCATTGTGGAATTTCAGTTGTTGGAGTAATCTCAAGGTTTTGATATTCAACTTTTACCTTAGAGCAAGTAAGACATCCGCTAACGTGACGTGGCAATTTCCGCTTTCATGTTCGGCCACCAATAAAGTTTCTTGAGATCTCGATACATCTTATCGAACACAGGTGAATAGAATACTTTGACTTATGCGACTCATGCATAATCAATTTCGTATCCCGCCATAAAATGGTACCCACATTCTATCCTTGAAACATAAAACTCCATCGCTCTCTTTACAAAGCCATTTACATTTTCGGGCATACCATAAAGCTTTTCACTTGATCGGTTTCCTCCTTGAGTGCCTCGATCGTGCCTCAAGTATTTTTGATGGTAAAGGTGAACCGATCGTCATTCCTAATGATCGTACTCTTAAAGGTTTGGGTCTTTCTTTCCGACTAAGAGCATCACCACAACATTGGCTTTTCCGGATGATACTTGATTTCACAATCATAATCGCCGAGTAATTCCAACCAACGACGTTGCCTCACGTTAAGTTCCTTCGATCAAGAACATATTGTAAACTCTTGTGGTCCGTAAACTTTGTGCACTTTGTACCATAAAGGTAGTGTCTCCAACTCTTAAGTGCAAAGACTACGCCCCAACTCAAGATCATGTGTGGTGTAATTCTTCTCATGAACCTTAAGTTGACGTGAAGCATAAGCTATCACCTTCTCGTTTTGCATTAAAACACTCCAAGCCCTTTATGTGAAGCATCGCGAAGATACAACAAGTTCTCAATTCCTTCGGTAGTGCCAAAATTGGCGACCGCAAAGCTTTTGCTTCAACAATGAAAAGCGACTTCTTGTTTCTTTCCCATTCGTACCTCTTGTTTTTCTGTGTCAACTTAGTCAAAGCTTTAGCTATCTTTGAAAAACCTTCGATGAATCTCCGTAATACCCGCAAGTCCTAGAAATTGTCGGATTACGTAGGATTTGTTGGAGTAGCCCAATCTTTCTGACTTCAATCTTTGCGGGATCTACTTGTAATCCTTGACTATCAATGACATGACCAAGAAATTGTACTTTACGGTTCCAAAAATCACACTTCGAAAATTTGGCATACAACTCCTCATTCTTGAGTAGTCCTAAAATCGTTCGTAAATGCCCTTCGTGCTCTTCTTTGCTCTTTGAGTAAATCAATATGTCGTCGATGAACACTATAACAAACTTGTCCAAATATGGTTTACATACCCTATTCATGAGATCCATGAATACTGCAGGTGCATTAGTTAATCCGAATGGCATTACTTGAAACTCATAATGTCCATAACGTGTTCTAAACGCTATTTTCAGAATATCCTCCTCTCGCACTCTAAGTTGATGGTAACCTGATCTTAGATCAATCTTTGAGTAGATACTAGAGCCTTGCAACTGATCAAACAAGTCGTCAATTCTGGGAAGTGGGTAACGATTCTTCACCGTTAACTTGTTCAGCTCTCTATAATCTATACACATTCTAAAAGATCCATCTTTCTTCTTCACAAACAAGACCGGTGCTCCCCAAGGCGAGGAACTTGGCTTAATGAATCCTTTGTCTAAAAGTTCTTGCAACTGATTAGACAACTCTTGCATCTCCGATGGTGCTAATCGATAAGGTGCTCGCGCAATTGGTGCAGCTCCAGGCACTAAGTCAATATGAAATTCTACTTGACGTGCCGGTGGTAGTCCGCAAGTCTTCGTGAAAGACTTGAGAAATTCTCGAGCGATCGGTACATCCTCAAGTCGCTTCTCCTCCGACTTCTTCTCGGTTATAAGTGCTAAGAAAGCAAAACACCTTTCTTTATGTACTTCTCCGTTTTGATGCATGATATAATACTGAGTCTAGTTCCACTTCGTTCCCCACGAATGATTAAAGTTTCGCCGTTGTAAGGAAGATGAACAACTTTCTCATCACAAATGATTCTCGCACGATGTTTGGATAACCAATCCATACCGATAATGACGTCAAAACTACCAAGTTCTACAGGCATAAGGTCTATATTGAAGGGATGATTTAGAAAATTGAGTGTACAACCACGGACAATGGTGTTGGTGCTAATTAAGTTACCATTAGCTAATTCAATGTTGTATGATGTGTCTAATGTGGTTGGTTTGATATTGAGTAAAGGTGCAAATGCGGTGGACACAAAACTTTTATCGGCTCCCGAATCAAATAAAAGCGATGCATAACGATTATTGATAAGGAACGCACCCGTTACAACATTCGGGTCCTCCCTAGCTTCTCCACCTCCTATGACATAGGCTCTTCCTGTGCCATTCCACCACGATTCCCGCTTCCTTGGTTCCTTCCTTTGTACACTCACTCTTGTAATGTCCCTTTCTCCCAACCAAAACATGTTACTTGTTGTTTCGATTTCCCCGTAGTTGGCATCTTGCAATCCCTAGTTTGATGTCCGTTTTTACAATTCCCATGGATCTCGGACAACGTCCTGTTTGTGATGACTTGAACACTTCTCACATTTCGGTAGAATCCCAGTGTACCCCTTTTTCTCCGTTGGGCCTGCAACATAGGCCTTTGCAATCTCCTGTCTCTTAGGTGGTCGTTGAGTGACATTTCCACCTCGATTGTTGTTGTCCCACTTTCGTTTGTTGTTATTGTTGTTGTAATTGTTTCGGTTATTGTTGTAATTAAAACGGTTGTTGGTACTGTTGTTGTTTCGGTTGAAGTTGGTGATTTTGCCTCTCTTTACTACTTGAGCCATGAGCTTTTGCGACACTCGAATGGACTCCTCAATCGTTTGTGGATCAAACGAAATCACATCTCCTTGAATAACTTCGGGAAGTCCCCCGATGAAAGCCTCCAGTAGCTTCTCGTTATCCGAAACCATAGATGGGCATAACGTTGCTAATTCTTGAAACCTCCGAACGTAAGCATCAATATCATACCCAATAGTTACCAACTCGTAGAATTCGGTCTCCAAATTTTTCACCTCCGTACGCTGACAATACTTCCTTGTTAGCAAACTCTTGAATTGCACCCATGTGGTCCTGTACGCATTTTCCATTCCCTTGGTGAGCATACGAATTCCACCACGACATTGCCCCATCCAAGAGTGTACTCGTAGCAAACTTAACCTTGCTATCCTCCGGCAATTACATAATGAAACACGGATTCCATTTTCTCGAACCATCTAACCATGGCGGTTGCCTTCAAGGTTCCTTGAACTTAGTGGGATCCCCACTTTTGAAATCCTTATATGAACGACTTCTAACCCGGACCCTCTGCATTACTGCGAAGAAGAAGAAGTCTAGCGGCCTCAGCTGTCGCAGCCTCGACCCAGCCAGACCGCACCGATGCTCTCTCGGTCCTTAGTGCATCAGCTATGCTATCATTCACATATTTCTGCATAGCAGCTTGAGTCAACTCAGGTGTGGCTTTCTTTGGCGCCATTATTCCTCAAAATCATAAGATGAAACAATTATGAGAACTTGCAAGTAGAAACAAACATTATACATATATATCCACAACCACAACATGTATAAAATAAATGAAATCACAACGGAACAACCAAGAAATATCACAAATAAAATCACAACACACGTGAATAATATACATGAAAATTTCGGCCTTCGTGGACCGATATCATAGATAGTAAAACCATTCCTACATAGTAGAGTCAATACTTGATATTTTGTTTGTACAACAACCAAAAGACAACAAGTTCTTTAAACTATGTCACACACCTTGTGACTAGGATAACAGTAAATAAAAACTATACATGATAAGAGTCTACGCTAGGCACCTCCTGGTGCTCCGCCAGCTCGATCCTGAAGATCTCGGACCTGTGTCATCAAACTCGCAACCAAACCCCTCAACTCGCTAATCTAAGCCTGTGCGGTAACCATGCTCTCACGAGCTAGTGCTAACTCACATGCATGACGTCGAAGCTCGCCCAGGCCATCTCGGCTCGTCATATAACTCTGCATCTCCGCCTCAACTCAACAATATGCCCCTGCTCAGAATCGTCTAGATTCTAAACCTTGGTGTGCCAAATCAATCGAAACTCTACCTATCACGAGGCCTTCAACCTCCTCCTCAATGTTCTCCACTCGATCTAATGACAGTTCCTCCAACTGTTCTAACATCCTATCAATCTGAATCTGTTGGCTATCTATGCGTGCCCCTAATGTCTCAGTGGAAGGTTGTCTAGCAGCAGCAGCGTTTGAGCTCTCACCTATCTCGAACATAGCTGGTGGTTCGGGTTCTGTAGAGGATGATGCAGGGATGTCAAAACGTGCTCGCTTTTTTAGCGGCAAGTCTAGTGTAGGTATAGGCTCCCTAAGATAGTATGATGAAGATGATGATGATAATAGTGGTGATGGTGGATGAATCGGGCCATGTGTAGGGCTAACAGTGGTGTGAGGTGCGACTTCGCCTCCTCAAAGGGTTCGGTCTCGATGTCGGTCACAATAAGTGAAAAGTCCAAGTAGAGCCAATAGAAGATACAACTACGGTGTTTGATAAGGCATCGTTCATGTTGGTGTCGGATGAGACATCCTCCATGTTCGTGTCGATGATATAGGGATAGGGTCGGAATCTGAAGACATCTCTGTGACAACCGTTGTAAAATAAAAGTAAATAACTCGAATAAAATGTATATGAATCCGCATATAAAGTGAATATGCACTCATGATGAAATGATGAGATGCTATGATGATGTAGTTATAGTCTAGGGTTAATGATGCAACCTAATTCTCTATAATCAAGCTCGATGCCAATCTGTCACACCCCAAATTATCTGCTTTGCAATGAATGGAATTCTAGGGATTGATCGTCATAGCATCACAATCACAGTTATATTGAACGACCTAAAGTGTCGTTTAAAACACATCGCTTGACATTTATTTAAAACATCCGAGTTACAAGATAGGTCCCAAAAGTTGATAAAGTTTATGGAAAATATAAGTTTATTACAAGTCCAAACGATGTTTTGAAAAGAAAACCATAATATACAATGAGACAAGTCGACGCCGCGACTCTATAAGGGTTCCTTATTCGTGCCATGATGAGTATGTCTTAATTACCTGAAAATACATTGCTAAAACGGTCAACAATAATGTTGGTGAGAAATCATAGATTTATGAAAATGATTTATACGACTACACAAGTATAGATAATGTATGACAATGTCGCCACAAAAATGTTACAATTGCTATAAGTCCATGACACCGAAACTAGACTGATCGTGATGTTCGCCCCAACAAAGTGTTTGCCAAACAACTCAAATAATGTTATTAAATGAAATGCATCCGTTTAACCAGTTGGAATCCACCAACCCGGATGGAGGAGTCACCCTCGATAGATCTATCCACTCACCCTCGCTTCTTTCGGAATTAACGGTTCATGTTATCTAATGGGGACATTCAATTGGCATGAGGTAACTTAAGCAATGTAATGAATTTGACATACTTGGTATCGTAATAAAAATGATGTGCAATGTATTCTCCCCCGTAAGTTTGAAAACAAGTATTAAATGTATACAACGGGGCTATGAAAACTCACTTGATGAATTAATGCGATGACAAAAGTGAGTACACCGAAATGTAGCGTGATCTCGAAACTGACCTATTCTGAATGATATGATATGTAATAAGTCATGATGTAATGTTATGCATGCAATTCGGATGATATTTATACCACTTATGAATTTTTGAAAACAATACTTTTCGTCAGAATATAATCTTTTAACGTCTTGACCATTTTTAAATTACTTCACATGTATTTACGTTGAAATGATATCCGACGATAATCATTTAGTGATTTATTGTGAAATTATAACTTTCGTCAGTAAAATAATGTCATTGAAATTTCCATGAAAGTGACAAAACGGCCTCTAAAAGCTAGTCGTAAAATGGTGCACGTCGAGCGTTAGGAAACATACTCATCGGTTTTGGGAAGCTCGTATGATAATCTCAAAGTTTTAGTACATGAGTTTTCATCCTAGAGGTCTCGAACATAAAGAAAAATAGAGGTTAAGTATGGTATTTTTAGTCCAAAATATAGTTTAAGGATGGTTTTTCGGCAAAGTTTGAGCAACCGTAATTAATTCATTACAACTCCGCTAAACAAACAATCGGACATTTTGGAAAGTATACTTGGCGATTTCACTTTTACTAGAAGACTTCACTTTATGAAAAGTTCTAAATCAATGTTAAAAACAACCTTTAACTTGGTAACTAGTTTTTGCCGCAAAACTTGTTTATTAGAAATGTTTTATAGTTTTTCTTATATGATAATAGTTACGGCAACTTTTGTAAACATGTGTAATTTAGTCGTTACAAACCGCTTTCACGTTTTAAAGATCCTTAACTCGTATCAAGTATACTAACATATTTTAACAAATCGACATAATTTACAACATCCAAGCTTCATTTTTGTCTCGTACAAAACAAATATTGTTTGCTGAAATTTGCAATTTTGTATTTTCGTCGCCAAATTGAAAAATTCATAACTTCTTCGTTATAACTCCGTTTTAATCCGTTCAAGCGCCACGGTTTCTTTTAAAGTATATTTTCTAAATATTTAGGCCAAATATTTTTGTCTACTGTCGGATTTTCCAGAATTTAATTTTAAGGACAGACCCTTTTCAAAGCGTGTCGAAATGAGTTTTTCTCGCCCAAACCTATTCTAACCCATTCAAAACAACTCGAAGCTATTCTAATCCTACCATACACCTTCTTAGGGTGTCATGGGTTCCTAGACATCACCAAAACTAATATATAACAAGGAGTAATTATAGGATGGATTATATATATTTAACACTTAAAACCTTAAAAATGGTATAAACATCATGAGACTTGCATGTTTCTCAAATAAAATGATATGACCATAAAATGAATGTGAAATAATAACATGAATATGAATGCTTACTAGTGATATGATGAGGTTTAAGGACAAAAGGGTTTTCCTAATCACTTGAGGTTTGTATTACAAAACCTATGCAAAAATGATACTAGAGTTTAATAAATCTTGTCTTGAAAACTTGAGATAATCCTCCACCTTGGTCCTTGGCTGCCGAATTTTTAGAGAGAAAAGAGAGAAGAGTTTGATCTAGTTTTTGTGAAATAAAAGAAATGAAATGAGTTTAGTAGTATAATACATATTATACTTAGATATTATGCAAATATCTCTTGTGACTCACCCCTTGTGTCGACAAGGGGTGCTAGTCATCCTTTTAATATGTTTTTTTTTTAATTTTTTAAGTATAATAACTTGTAAGATATTTGAAGTTAAGTGGTAAGTTGTAGTCACTTGTGAATATTTAGGGTAGCGTTGGATAAAAATAAATTTTCACGAGTCAAGATAAAATATATTTAGGTCATAAAAATTATAAAAATACATTTCTTGCAAAATTTGAGTGATATAATAATAATTGTGTCGTATTTAAGAAAAACGTCGTAATTATATAAATACAACAATTTAGTTACAAAATAAATTTAAAACATTGGGTAAACTCATAATATAATTTTTATAAACTTAATATGAGTATAAAAATATATCGGATAATTTTGGAAGTAATGGATCAATTGTCCAAAATAATTAATTACGCGATAACGCTTATTTAATAAAAGTTATACGCTTAATGTAAAATGCAAAACCATGCATGAACTAATATGATGACAATGATGTTAATGAAATGTAGACTAAACTTAGTCTATATGAAATGACCTCGATGATATGATCATGAATTCACAGCTAAACCATTACGGTTACGTGAATTTGATGCTCGTAAACCTAGTTCACGATAAATGATAAATAATGAAGCATGAGTAATGTTTTGAGAATGACCTGAAAATACGAATTGTCACAGAAGCCATCATTTTTCGTAAACTATCCTGTTTACCCATTCCTGAGTTCATATATTGTCCTATGAGTTTATTTATGTTTTTCCACGAGTTTTGACTATTTATTTGCCAATTTTCGAGTTACGGTCTAAAAGTTACGTTATTTCTCGTTTTAGGCTTTTATAGTGCCGAATCGAATAGTGCCTAACAAAAGAGTTAAAACTCGCACGATAACTCATCCAATAATAAAATAAATCATAAAAACCAATAAACAATATCAAATCAAGTCATGGTCGATGAAAAAAGTGATAAAGGCAAAAGCTCGGTTTAGTTTAACGTAATGCGGTTACCTAAAATAAACTCCCTAAATTGCCAGTTGTCACAACCTCCCAGCCTCAGAAGAAACCCGTCCTGGGTTTCACTCCAAGTTGTTGGGTTTTAGGTTCCACTGATAGGAATTATTCTAAGTATGGAGCCACTGCTAGAGCAAAAGAAACCACGGCTAGAAGAGTTGAATCCACTGCTATGTTAAACCACGGCTAGTAGTCTAGGTAATCACTGCTAATGTATTGTAAGCACTGCTAGTTAGATATGTCGGTTTAATATTTTGTATTAGATAAATATGGAAAAGATGTTTATCTTGTAGGTTACGTATTGTATATAGTAAAGGACTCCTTAGCCTATAAAAGGAGGTCCTAGGTTTGAGTTAGATATACGTGTGTTAGATATATCTAAAGTAGATACACTTCAAGGTTGTAAAACCCTAATACTATTCAGAGTATTTGTATTAATAATATTGAAGTGTTTAGTGTTTATTATTGTTCTTCTTCTTAAGATTAAACATTATATTCCGCGTAGTGTTTAATAGAATATTGTTTAAGTCAGTTTCTATAAAAGATCGTTTGCTCAACTAGGATCAACAAGTGGTATCAGAGCTTGTGATCTAGAAACTTTGATCAAGAAGAAGTCCTTTTTTTTACTCTAATCTGTTTTATCCAAGAAGTTCAAGATGTCTGATGAAACGCATATGGTTACTACTTACTACATCAAGGGTACCCATGCTGAAGCATGGTGAGTTTCAAGTTTGGAGAATGTGAATGAGGCAATACATTCGCATGATTGACTACACCATCTGGGAAGTTGTTGAGAATGGTCATACTCACCTAAGAAGGGTGATGATGGAAAGGTCATTAGTATTGTTAGTGAAGTTGACAAGGCAAAAGGAAGTTGGAGATAAAGGCTCACGATTCTCGTGATGGGAATACCTAATGAGTTTGCTTTGGACTTTCAAGAATATGAGACTGCAAAGGAACTTATGGATGCTCTTGAAACAAGATTTGTTGGTAATGATGCTACCAAGAAATCCAGGAAGAATATGCTTAAACATCAACTTAAAAACTTCACTGCCTTTAATGGAGAGAATCTTGATGGAACCTAAAACAGATTGCAGAAGCTCATAAGTCAACTCAAATTGGTTGACTACAAAATAGCTCAAGAAGATGTCAACCTTAAGTTTATCAGAAGCTTGTCACCAGACTGGGCTGTACATACAGTTGTGTGGAGAAATAAAGATGATTTTGAAAAGATGACTCTTGAAAATCTCTACAATAACTTGAAGGTTTATGAGTCTGAAAAGAACATTGCTGGCTCATCCTCTTCTTCACAGAATGTTGCTTTTGTGTCTACAAATCATAAAAGCTCGCAGGAAGCATCCACTGCTGCTTATGGAGTTTCCACTGCTATTGCTAACAATACCACTGTTAGTGATAACATTAGTAATGGTGGTATCTATGAATTTTTGGTTGATCTTACATCAAGTGTTACAGTGCTAAATCAGGATTTGGATCAAATAGATCCTGATGATCTTGAAGAAATCAATCTTCAGTGGCAAATGGCAATGTTAACACTACAAGCTAGGAAGTTCTTGAGGAGGACTGGTAGACAAGTTAAGTATGATGATCAAAGAAGAGCTGGGTTTGACAAAAGTAAGATGGAGTGTTACAACTGCAAGAAGAAGGGGCATTTTGCTAGGGAATGTAGAGCTCCTAAGAGGATTAGTGAAGGCTACAAGAAGGCTACTGAAGAACCAGTTTCTTCTTCTGCTTTGGTTGCTCAGGATGGACTTGGTGATTATGTCTGGAGTGATCAAATTGAAGAAGGACCCAATGCTACCTTCCTTCCTAGAGAAGCTTCAAAAGAGCATAACTTTGCTCTTATGGCCTATGCTTCATCCTCTGGTTCTGATTCTGAGGTATCTAATGAGTCAAAAAGTTCTACTTGTTCTTTTAAATCTTGTCAGGATAACTTAGAATCACTTAAAGCTATTAATGAGAGTTTGAGAAAAGAGGTAGATAGACTTGCTTTAGATAACTTAGGTTATAAAGTTGGTCTTGAAAATGTAGAAGAGAAACTTAACTTTTGCATAAAATGTGAGTTTGAGTATGTAGATAAGATAAACATACTAGGTGGTGAAATTAAACTTAAGGATGGAGAGATAAAGATGCTTAAACAGAAACTTGAAAAAGCAGAGAGTGTAAAATAAGAAGCCCTAGAAGAAAAAGAGAAACATGTAGTCAGGGTTGCTAAAACACAATTTGCTTCTGATTTGGTTCATAAATCTATAGGGTGTCAATTAATGAAAAAGGGTTCTGGGATAGGATACAATAATATGCCACCACCCTCTCTAATGAAACATGCACCACCTAGTACTGAATTGTCATTTAGCAATGAGTTTAGTTTCAACAAACCTGTAGGTGAGATTAGTAAGTCTGAATCACCTAAGATAGGTTCTGATAAGTCATCTGATGGTCCAATTATTGAAGATTGGGAATCAGATTCTGAGAAAGATAGGTCTGAATTAACACAGTCTGAGAAGTTAGAAAATGTTAAACATGTTGATTGTAAACAAGCCAACCTTATGCCTAGATTTTGTGCACCAATTTCTAGGAAAGTAGTAGACTATAATGAGATTCCTAGGGATCAGATGAAAAGATTCACACCTAGAGGAAATCAAAGAAACTTCAATGGCTTAATCTCAAATAGATTAGGGGAGGAGTTTCAATGTGTCAAAAAGGCTTGTTTTAAATGTGGTAGTTTTGAGCATCTACAAAGAAACTGTTATAAAAATCAACCACAAGTTTGGAATCATTGGAGGATGGTGAATCATAAAAACTTTTCAAAGAACACCATTCCTCACCCAAACAAAAACATGGTTCCAAAAGCAGTGCTAATGAAAAATGGTAAAACAAAGTCTATAATCACTGATGCACTGCTAAGCCACAGGTAAACAATTCTGAGCAAAAGTTTCCACTGCTAAGCAGAATATCACCACTGAGTCAAAAGAAGTTTTAACTATTCCAAAGGTAATAACTGACACAGTGGTTGGAAGTCATTTCTATGCTATAAAGGCCTCAGCTAGCTGGCAATGGAAACCTAAGACCAAGTTTTTACATAATGCCAGTAGTGCATCAATGGACCTAAAGAAATTTGATTATGTTGATGCAAAGGGCAGACCCAAGTCAGTATTGGCTTGGGTCCACAAAAGGAACTAACTTGTTTAAATGCATGTGCAGGGCAATATACAGGATGAGCTAAAAGAAAAGAAATCTTTGATAGTGGTTGCTCGGGCACATGACATGGGATGGGAGCAACCTTGAAGACTTTGAAGCTTATGATGGTGGACATGTGGCATTTGGCAATGATCCAAAAGGAGGAAAAATAGTTGGTAGAGGAACTATCGAACTGGAAATTTGGATTTTGAGAAGGTTTATCCGCATGTGTATCAAGTACAATTTATTCAGTGTTTCTCAAATGTGTGATAAGAAAAACGGGTACTTTTGGGAAACCGAGTGTGTGGTGTTGTCACCGATTTTAAAATGCACGATGAAAAATATGTGCCGTTAAGGGTACCCGGAAAGAAAACATATATCGCTTTAACATGAAAGATGTAATTCCTAATAGGTCCTTAACTTGTTTGTTTCTAAGGCATCGTTGATGAGTCAAAATTGTGGCATAGAAGGCTAGGTCACCTTAATTTCAAAACAATCAATAAACGGTAAAGGGCAACTTAGTAAAGGGTTACCTTCTAAGGTTTTGAAAGTAAAGAACTTTGTGTGGCTTGTCAAAAGGAAAACAACATAGAGCCTCTTGTAAGACCAAGAAAATTAACACCATTACTCAACCACTGCTTATGCTTCATATGGACTTATTTGGCCCTACCTTTGTTAAAAGTTTGAACCATAAGCGATCGCTTAGTTATTATCGATGATTATAGTAGATTTTCTTGGGTATACTTTTTAGCTGCTAAGAGTGAAACCAGTGAGGTCCTCAAGAGTTTCATTACTAAGATAGAAAATCAAGAAAACCATAAGTTCAAAGTAATCAGATGTGATAATGGAACTGAGTTTAAAAATGATGTGATGAATCAGTTATGTGTGGCTAAGGGTATAGAAAGACAGTTTAGTGTTGCTAGGACACCACAATAGAATGGTGTAGCTGAAAGGAAAAATAGAACACTAATTGAGGTTGCAAGAACAATGTTATCGTAATCTAAGCTACCAACTACCTTTTGGGTCAAGTGAGGAACTGTATGTTATGTGCAGAATAGAAGCAAGGTAGTGAAGCCTCATAACAAGACCCACTATGAGCTGTTACATGATAGGAAGCCTATGATAGCTTTCCTAAAACCTTTGGGTGTCCTGTTACTATCTTGAATACCATAGACTACCTAGGAAAATTTCAAGAAAAAGCAGATGATGGATACTTTCTTGGCTATTCTTTCAACAGTAAGGCCTTTAGAGTATACAATAGGAGGACCAGAATTGTAGAAGAAAACTTACATGTTAAGTTTAGTGAAGAGACTCCTAGTGTTGAGACAAAAGGACCAGAGTGGCTATTTAATATTGATATGCTAACCAAGTCTATGAATTATGAGCCTATCATTGCAGGTACATCCACTAATATTGATGCAGGTACTCAAAAGGATTCTGATAGAGAAGCAAATTCTAAGGAAGCTGATTCTCCAAAGGAATTCTATTTGCTTGAAAAGTGGAAAGCTGGTCCTGTCTCACCCATCATTGAAACAAAGAGTCCCACTAATGATGATGGTTTGGATTCTGGAAGCAAGGGTGATCATCATCAAGATAAGGAAGAGTTGTTGAAAGATAACTCATTGTTGGTAGAAGAAATTGAAAAGCAGAAGAAAATTTCTGAAAGCACTGCTAAGCATAATGAAAGCACTGCTAGGCCAAATTCTACCACTGCTAGTTCATCTGAATCCCTTGCTGCAAGTACTGATGACAATACTTATTTTGGAATCCCTGCCAAGCCACTATTTGGTGATGATGAGTATCCAACTGATCCTGATATGCCTCCTTTGGAAGAAATGGATACTCCCACTGATGATGAAAATATGGATGACTTTTTCAACAATGCTGATATTACTAATTTGGAAACTGTCATTACAGAAAGTCCAATTCCTACCACCAGAGTGCATAAGAATCATCCCAAAGAGCAAATTCTTGGAGATTTTAATACTCCAGTTCAAACAAGAAGCAGGGATTTGAACACTAAAACCTTTCCTGAACAAGGTTTCTTTGCCAGATCACTTCACAAAAGGAACAGTCATCAAGATCTGCAAAACTGTTTGTTTGCTTGCTTTTTGTCTCAAAAGGAGCCTAAAAGAGTTGAAGAAGCATTGGGAGAAGAAGGTTGGATTAAATCCATACAAGAGGAGCTGCTACAATTCAAGCTTCAAGAAGTATGGACATCAGTGGATCTTCCTAATAGAAAGAGGGCTATTGGAACGAAATGGGTATTCAGAAACAAAAGGGATGAAAGGGGCATTGTGGCGAGGAATAAATCAAGGTTGGTTGCTCAAGGATACACACAAACTGAAGGATTGGATTATGATGAAGTATTTGCCCCTGTTGCAAGAATTGAAGCTATCAGATTGTTTTTGGCATATGCTTCATTCAAAAACTTTGTGGTGTATCAAATGGATGTTAAGAGTGCCTTTTTGTATGGTACTATTGATGAGGAGGTATATGTTTGTCAACCTCCTGGTTTTGAAGATCCTGGATCCTGATAAGGTCTACAGGGTGAAGAAGGCTATGTATGGTTTGCATCAAGCTCCAAGGGCATGGTATGAATGCCTTTCTACTTATTTGATGGACAATGGTTTCAAGAGGGACCGATTGATAAGACCTTATTCATAAGAAAGCTCAAGGATGATATATTGTTGGTTCAGTTTATATTGATGACATCATCTTTGGATCAACCAATAAGGAGTCAGGTAAGACTTTGAGAAACTTATGCATGATAAGTTTCAGATGAGTTCTATGGGTGAACTAACTTTCTTTTTGGGGCTACAAGTTAAACAGAGGACTGATGGTATATTCATTAGTCAAGACAAGTATGTAGCAGATGTTTTAAAGAAGTTTGGATTACAGGATGTAAAGAGTGCTAGTACACCTATGGAGACTCAGAAACCACTGCTACCAGATGATGGGTCTTTGATGTATCTCACTCCTTCTAGGCCAGATATTATGTTCTCAGTATGTGTGTGTGCAAGATTTCAAGTCACACCAAACACATCACATATGAATGTTGTGAAAAGAATCTGTAGATATCTTAAGGGTCATCCAAAATTGGGCCTTTGGTATTCTAAGGATTCAGCTTTTGATTTGGTGGCCTATACAGACAGTGATTATGCTGGAGCAAGTTTGGATAGGAAGTCTACTACTGGAGGATGTCAATTTTTGGGAAGCGTGTTAATCTCATGGCAGTGTAAAAGTGCATAATGTGGCCAATTCCACCACCAAGCCGAGTATGTGGTCTGCCGCTAGTTTTGTGGTCAAGTGCTTTGGATTCGTAACCAATTGTTGGACTTTGGGTACAATTTATCCATACTAAGATTTACATTGACAATAATAAGACAATATGCATTATTAAAAATCTGCTTTTACATTCAAGAACTAAACATATTGAGATAAGGCCATTTTATTAGAGATTGTAATGAGAAAAGGTTAATTCAAATGGTAAAGATCCATACTGATTCAATGTTGCTGATCTTCTCACTAAAGCTTTTGATGTGGGGAGGTTTCAATACCTTGTAGTCAGTATTGGTATGATAAATCTCTAAATCTCAAATTTGTTTTGTAAAAGTTATGTACTGTTATTAGTTGATCTTAGTATTGCTTGTTTTGTTCTATCCACTGCTTGTTTCTTTGTGTTTCCACTAACTATTTTTGCATATTGAAGAAATAAATCACCACCAGTAAGATGCAATGGACTTAAAAGGAAACATGGTACTATCATTCATTAATAGAACTGCATACAAGGATGGAGAAGTTACAACCATGAGATACAAACTACCAGCTGAGAACAACTAATGACAACAGCTACAAACAACCATCAAAAGACTACAGCTTCACAAATCCCACCCCAACTAACTATGGCTTCTTGGCAATGGCCCATGCTGGTATCTCCTTCTGGACTCCTTGTCCACCAATCACATCCCAAACTTTGGGACAAGCAAGTCCCCTCACTCTCTCTCTTATGGGAGGAGATGAGGAAGATGGACCAGCTGGTGGTGGAACGAGTGCTTGTAAAGGTGGAGCTGGTAATGGTTCTGGTGGAGCTATCTCAGCAAGGGGAGGCACAACAAATGCTCTAGAAGAAGCTTCATTATCTGTGTCTTCATATGGAGACACATAGCTTGGAATGGAGCTTAAGTCTGAACTTGTACCAGTAATGATGGCTTGTTGGGGCACAGGTTGAATGGAAGAAGGTCCAAAGAATGAAGGGTTTGTCCTCATAATGAGAAGGATCTTTTCTTGAAGCAAGAAACTCTTCCCAAACACCGCCCGAGGAGGAACTGTTTGAGTCGATGAGAGATCAATAGGGTTTGACTTGCTCATGTTGCCGATCTTGAAGTGTTTTTAGTGAAATGGTTTTGGGAATGTGATAAATATGTGCTATGTGGGTGATTTACTCTTAAATAGAGTTAAAGTGAAATCAGGAAGTTAATGTGAGGAAGGTGTAAGTAGTTGAGGAGTAAATTAAGTCTTTGACTTTGGTGGACGGTTAAATGACTTGGAGTTGACCTTTGACTGGGTGTTTAGCATACTTGTTAACCACTGCCAGTACAGATATAGTAACCACTTCTTGTTATTCTAACCACTGCTAACCTTAACAATGTTTCAAGTGTCTGGTTTGTGTTTGTGATGTGCAGGATTAAAGGAAATATTGTAACTTATGGAGCTTTTAGAGCTGCAAGAGTTCGTAAAAAAATGTGTATCTTTTGTAATCCTTCATATCAATGCATGATATCACTATTTTTGGCTTAGATTTTGTTGCAGAAGTCTTAGTCAAAAGATTGGAGTGTTGGTGATATATCCACTGCCAGAGCATTTCAAACCACTACTAGTTGTGATCAAACCACTACTAGCGCATTTTTGCTGATGATGGAAACTTGAGGGGCTGTTTTGTAACTTCTGATTGATAACGTATTTATTCTTCCAAATCACTGCCGGATCATTTAATTGATCTTTGAACACTACCAATTGGTGCTAATCACAAACCCTAACCACTCCCAACTGCTTAATTCAAAAACCCACATCATTTTCAATCATTACTCACAATGGAGACTTTGTATTCCAAAACCCATAACCTTGTTGCATACTTGGTCAAGAACAATCAATCAGAAGGATTCCATGAGATGGTCGATTTCCTTAAACACAGTCCCATCCACTTTGCGTTAATAGTCGAACCCACGATTCTTAAAACCTATGTTCATCAATTTTGGTGGAATGCTGAAATACAGGAGAGAGATGGATTAGAGGTTGTTAGGTCTGTGGTTGATGAGGAGGAGATTTTGGTCAATGAGGATGTAATTAGAGGTGTATTGAGGTTGGAGGATGCTGAAGGAATTGTTAATTTTTCTAATGATGATATTTTTGAAGGATTAGCAAGACTGGGTTATGAGAGAAGGGTTATAGAATTAAGTTTCTCAAAGGTATGTTTTCACCCCAGTGGAAGTTTTTGATACACACTTTGCTGATGTGTGTGAGCAATAAGACCACAGGATTTGATGAGTTTTCCTCCAAAATTGCAACTGCCATTATATGTCTTTCTGAAGGGAGGGTATTCAATTGGTCTAGGATGATCTTTGATGGTAATCTGAAGAATATTAGAGAAAAAGGGAAATATTACTTATATCCTAGGTTTATCCAATTGATAGTGGAGAGCTAGATCAAATAACCTATTGCTCATAATAGGAAGTATGATGTCCTTCATATGCTTCCTAAGGTGTTTGCACACATGAGGCACCAAAATCCAAATTTCTCAGGTAACATTACACCATTGTTTCCTAATATTCTGAATTTGCCAGACATTCCTGAGAATGAGGAGGTCCCTGAACAACAACACACCCAAATCACTGAAGCTCAACCCACTGCTACCACAACTGCAACCACTGCTACCCAACCTGAACCCACTGCTGAACCCTTAACTTCAACTTCTGAACCACATAGGATTTTGTTTACTAGGAGGAGGAGGAGGAAGGACACCAAGCTACCTCAGGCTGGTGTTAGTGGTGTAGTTCATGAGGTTGTCACAAGGAGTGGAGGTTACATGAGTGGAAAGGCTTTACTCTCGATTCGTGCCTAGGTGCCGAACAGACAAAGGAAAACATAAGTAAGACCCAACCACCGCAACTCCTAATGTGGAGAGTTCTCTTGAGCTTAACACAGGTGGAGGAATCCCTAGCCAACTGGATAAATCAGGGTGCATGGATGATCAGGCTAGGTCTGATGCCATGTTTTCTACACCCCATGATTTACCTCTCCGAGCAGGTTATAAAGCTCGAAGTGATGAGGGTAGTTTGGGACATGATACTGAATTGACGGGTACTAAAAATGTACAAAATGACTTTTCCAATGATCCACCTCTCATACCAGGTTACACATGTCGAAGTGGTAAGGATATTCTTGAACAATTTAATGAATTGACGGCTAAGTGTACCAAAATGGAGGATACTATCACTGGTCTTCAGGAATTTGCAGTGTTTCAGGGTCGATAGATCAGGAGATTGAAGCACAGGGTATCTGTCTTGGAAAGAATAAGAAGACCAGGGATTTCTGCATTAAGGAGCCTTCGAAAGCAGGGCAAGAAGGCAAGCTCCTCAAAGGATTTGAGTTTGGAGGATGTAACCAAATAGGGTAGGAGTGATTGCATAGATTCAGGGGAGGCTTTGAACTTGGATGATGATTTGGATTTGGAGAGTGGAGATCATGGAGATGAGTATGTGGTGACTGACAAAGATGTAAAAGAAGTAATGATTGAATCTTCAAAGGTTTCAGTTGAAGAAAAGATGGAGGAAGTGGTGCAGGCAACAACCACTGCTAATGTTGCTGCAACCACTGCCAATTCAAACCAAACCACTGCTGCAACCACATCTAAGGTAATTCTAAACACTGTTACTTCAGATACACCTATAGCCATTACAACCACTGCTACCATTGTTACAACTACTGTCACACCACCACCCAAGTCTAAAGAAGTTAAAAAGGAGGTTGTTGGTACCCTGCTTCACTTAAGCAAAACTTCATCAAACCCTGCACCTACTATTGCACCTGTACTCCATCATTCTAAAACCAACTGGACCTAAATCCTTGGGCAAGATTTTGAAAATTGGTGAGCCTATGAAGACTAAGGTGGTTCTAGCAGACATTGGAAAGGGGAAAGGTATTGTTGAGCCTGTTTCGAAGTTCAAGAATAGGCAAGAGCAAATTTTACATGATGAAGAGCTTTCTATGAAATTGCAAGCTGATGAATTTGCTGCTGAAGAGAAGAGAAAACAAGAGGAAGATGAAGCTACTTTAGCTACTATGAAATTGATTGAGGAATGGAACAGTGAACAACCTTTTCTTCAAGCCTCTGAACAGATATGTAGGACCTTACTTTTATCAACCTTATCACAAACCCAACACGTATATCACTATACGCGTAGAAACACGTTCAACACAAACACAAACAAAGTGTAGAAATAAAGATGAGAAAGATGGTGACTTGATGTTATATTCGTGTATGTGAAGAGAGAAAGATGAAAACAATAAGTTGTATATTGCTTCAAGGAAAACACACACACACACACACACAAGCACACCCCTCAAATGACCATATGAGGGGTATTTATAGTACAAGTGACTTGATGCCCTAAAAGGCTTTCTATGGGCTTCGTGGGCTTGGACATGGGTTGGATTGGATATAAGGAAAGCTTACCTAAACTAATACCCATTTAGCTTAGTCCAATCCACGAGCCCGTTGACTATTCTATCACGATATCTAACATACGATATAAAGTTCCTAAATGTGAATGACCATCACTTCTAATAAAACTATTAAGGCTAAAAATCTCCCCCTAAGGGGTGGTCATTCAAATGATGTTCCACTTGATTAGGTCTTTACTTTTCTCGAGCTTGAACTTTGTGTGTAGATATAGAATAGTCTTGATTCATTGTTCCTTCATGCTTTGTGATCAGATAATGTGGTTATCTGTCGTTGTCAACTTCGTTGGTTAGGTGTCTCCACGCCTTTCTCCACCATGCTCGCACTTCTATTTGTCTTTTGGTTACCAACGATGTAGTTCTCGAATCTTTAAACTTTGTAGATTCTTTGACATTGACGAAGAATCATCTTTAACTTTGTGTAGCCTTTGATTTTGATGAGAACTTTCATGTGTTGTTGGTATGAGCATGTGGCAACTGCATGATCAATCCACCGGAGCTTCCATAAGAAGAAAACATAAAACCGTTAGTAATAAGCGGATTCCGCACTTATAAGTTTGAATTTCGAGGGTGTTAACAAGATAGTGTGAAAACACGCTTCTAATTCTCACAGAGGCCGTTCTCGAACTGGAGTCCCACAAGTGAGATAACGCGATATACAAGTACACCCACAGCTCGGATGAGTCCGAGATACACCAAGCATCACCTCACGATCGTAGACCGCTTGAGACACACTAAGCATAATCCACGGAGTTACCGGTGACCTGCTGCCGTGGTGTTGATGTTGACCCCGGCAGAGTTTCCATTCAATCATCAAGATCACGGATGTGAAACTTTCATAAATGTTCGGCAGATTGCTAAGATCTCGCTAGGACTCTATAATATATCACTTGTGCCTTATTGATGAACAAAGAAGCGATGTCATGTCAAGTTTTCCTAAGAGATCTTTGATGAATCTCGTGGCTCTAGACTCAATTAGTGCATTTTGGTTTTCCGAGCGGAGACTAGGGAGAGGTCTCCTTCTTCAATACCAAAGAATCTCTAAGAGAAAGTCGATAGATTATGTAGGGTTCCAGTGAGAATGAAACAAATCCTTTTAAGAGGAATTGAGTGGCTAGAAGGTTTAGTGCAGTGCGTCACCGGGTCCATGACGCCTTTGTCTTCAATACCGGTGTCATCTAGTGACAACCAAGAGTGTATGAATTGAACCCGGTTTCGCCTCTAAGGTTGATTATGGAGGGTATTTCTTTTCACCCTTTTCATTACATTTCTTTTAATTCTTCAACCCTTCTTTCTCCTTTTTCACTTTACTCCTTTTTTCAATCATTCCTAAGGACTTCTATTACTAACTATTTGTGATGTCCTCGGTAGATCCCTCCGACTCTCATGGATCATAGGACTAATTTCCTATCCTTAGTCACCTTATAACTCCATGACCGTCCTATTGTTGCCATAAAACCATTTTTCTTGAAAATCTCTCGAGTGTTTATGATAGAAAGCATGTTTGAGACACTCCAGAGTTTTATATTTTCAAAACACTCCCCTTCACATGTGCTTATAAGTTTTGATGTAAATCGCACATAGAGGGTAGAGTTCACACTTTTTGAATTGATCGACTTTAAATGAACTAGACCGATTCGAGGCACGTTTACATCACTAGAGAACTAGCTTGAAATTATTACCCGTCTCCGGTCAAGTCCATAGAAAGTTTCTCGAGATGGTACATGATTCCTCGTCAATTCATTGGTTTCACCGAGTCGAGCTCAATATGAGATTCAAACAACGATCATTAAACATTTTAATCACGTCTCCTCCCCTCAAAAATAGCATATAGGTGATATTTTGATATCAACGATTAAACAACATTTTAGAATCTTTTGGGAGACAAACCGATTTGATTTAAGCATGAATTTGGAACATTTTGTTTTATACTCCCTTTAATAAAGCATAATCAATTAAAGGGTTTTAGAGGAGTTATCTTGAGCACAAAATATTTTGAATGATTTTGAAAATCTTTTGAACAATCTTGAAAAGGTGCTCATGATGATGATGATTTCTCACCATTTTAAATATAGTGCATCAAGTGTACATCGGATTTTTCTTTAAAGACACGAGTTTTGATATGAAATAATCAAAAGTCATCATTTTGTCCGGGTTTCGCATCAAGTATACGAAAGCCATTTTTGAAGAAATTTTGAGAAACGACATGTTTTGGAAAACATATTAAAGAACTCTCGCTCAAGCATCCGTACATGCCCGTAGCATTGTTGAATGACATTTCTAGAAACGCATGAATATCGATTATACGAGACATGTCGTGAGAAGAATATTTTGGATTTTTGATTTTCTATTGTTTTTGTATTTTTGAAAGTTTATATTTTTATGTTTTGCTTTTGTTGGTTTTTCAAATTTTGTATTTTGTTTTTCAAAATATTTACAATGACTTTTGGAAAATCATTTTCAAGAAGATTCGAGAAGACGTTCTAACTCCTCGTGGGTTAGGCTTCGCATGCCAATTGGTCGAACTAAATAGTCAAACCTTTCTTTTGGAAGGGCTTTAGTTAATAGATCGTGAGTTGGTAATCGCCTTCACGAAAATAATTCAACAAGACCATTTTCGACGTACTCTTTGATGAAGTGATAGCGGACTCGATATGCTTAGTCTTTGAGTGATGAACAGATTGCATGATATGGCTATGGCACTTTTCGAGTCACAATACATAGGTATTTTATCGAAAGTAAAGCCATAATCTGTGAGTTGTGTTCTCATCCATAGAACTTGAGCACAACACGCAGACAGAGACACATACTCGGCTTCACGGTTGAAAGTGCAAAGGCAATCTTGTTTCTTTGAAGACCACCGACTAACTTTTCACCCAAAATTGTGCTCCTCCTGATGTACTTTTGCTATAACTTGATCACCGCGTGGTCCAGATCCGAAAAGGCAATTAGATCAACCGTATTCCTTCGGATACCAAAGTCCCATGTGAATGGATGTCTTCAGTACCGAAGATCCGCTTAACCTCTTTGAGGTGCGATTCGGTAGGCTTTGCTCAAACCGTGCTAATAAGCAAACAAAGAAATGAATATCGGTCGACTAGCGAAGGTACATAAGAGAACCAATCATGCTCCGATATTTCTTCGATCAATAGGTTTCCCAAATAAATCGGCTCCAATTTTTGGTGAAGTTACCATTGGTGTTCAACCGAGTCACAATTATCCATACCATGATTTTTCAAAATCTCGGTTGTGTATTTAGCTTGATTTATAAAAATTCCACGAGGGACCGATGTATTTGTAAACCAAGAAAGAATTTTAGTTCCCCATCATGGACATTTCAAATTTGCTTTTCATGATTTTCAAAGTGTTTTGAAAGATTCGGATTAGTGGACCCAAAGATGATGTCGCCCACGTAAATCGAACAATCAAGATGTCATTTTGCATTTTGAGTAAACAAGGTAGGATCAACTGTTCCTTTGGTGAAATTGTTTAGAATAAGGAAAGAAGATGTCATCATACCACGCCTCTGAGCTTGTTTCAATCCATAGATTGCCTTTTTGAGTTTGTAGACGTAGTCCGGATGTTCCAAGTCGATGAAGCCTTCGGTCGACTCCACGACACTTCTTCTTTCGTAGTTCCATTCAAGAACGCGGTCTTAATGTCCATCCGATAAACCGTGATGTTTTTGTGAGTGATAGGCTAAGAATATCCTCGATCGCTTCTAGTCTAGCTACCGCCAATGACTCTTCAAAGTCTATCCCTTCCTCTTGTCTGTATCCTTTGGCCACAAGATGAGCTTTGTTATAATTACGATTATCTCTTCATCCCTTTTGTTTTTCCATAACCACTTGAGATCAATG
>CM040245.1:195621479-195660482 GCA_022545495.1 Chrysanthemum lavandulifolium | reverse complement strand
GTAGGTGTGTAAGTTATAAGAATGGTGTGTCATTCTTATATGAGAGTCTGTAAGTGTCCTAAGGGACCCGAGATGAGGAAGTCACCTCATCCTTTGTGTTAGGTCACCATAAGTTAACACAAGTATCAATATGTAAGAAATAAGATGAAAGAAAGATTGGTTGAACAAACACAAACACACACGTATGAAACTAGTAAATGTTTAGGCGTAGGATATGATTATGAATGAACAACCAACCTTCAAAGGAAGGTTTACATGTCTTTATATAGGGAACGGAGCTAGGGCAACATGTCTAGTCCCTTCCTTCCTTATTGGGCTTGGGCCAAGGCCTGTGGGCTTTCTACATAAGTCTTGCCATTAATTACTAACATAAAAGCCTAGTTTAAGCAACCTATTACATATTAAATACTAACTTACATATTAAATACTAACACTTGAAATATGAGTTAGGAGTGATTCCAACAATACCCCCCTAAGTGTTGGTAATTAATAAATGAATCCAGCAATCTTGAAAAGTTGTTGGTGTTGATGTAATAGTTTCCATGACATTCCTCTTTCTTGTGAGAAGTAATGTCTTGATTCCAACAGTCTCCCCAATGTGAGGATCTTGTTTTCTTTGAAGTTTTTAGCTTTGACGTCTTCGTAGTCTTTATTCTTTGTTCTTTGTTTAGGTGTGGATATAGTGATGTTTTGTTGTTGTTGTTGTTGTTGTCTGCATCAGGTCTGCTTCGTTGCTCAGGTGTCTCCACGTCTTTCTCCAACATGCTCACACGCTCTTTGACGTTGGATTTCAGTATTGATGTAGTTCTCTTAGTCTTTAAACTTTGTAGATTCTTTGGCATTAGAGGAAGAATCATTCTGACATTTGTGTTGCCTTTCTAGAGAACTTCAAATTGTGTTGTTGTTGGTATGAGCATGTGGAGAATCAACACGATCATTTCCTAGGAGAATCCATAAGAAGAAAACATAAGAATGGGTTAGTGATAAACACCAATCGATCATTGTGGTCGTTTCTTAGAGAATTGACCACTACGATTTTTCTTCGATGAATGTCTTGATTCCATTCACCTTGGTCGGGCGAATCGACCGTCGAATCCCATAAGGGATAGTTGGCATTACATTGAACAAGTTCAAGTAATGACCCGCATCTTCGTGACTCGATTCTTGAAAGGAATCTCCTTAGCGGATTTCCAAAGACTTACAAGTTCGAACTTCGAAGCGTGTTAATAGCATAGTGTGAAAACACATCTCTAATTCTAGCAAAGGTCGTTCTGAACCGGAGTCCTCAAGTAGGATAACACGATGTGCTGAAGTACACCTCTGATTCGGTGAGTGTTGAGGTATACAAAAGCATCACCCCACGATCAGACCGTTTGAGACAACACTAAGCGTAACCCACGAGGAGTTACAGTGACACCGCTATCGTGGTTGTTTGATGTTGAGCTCGGCAGAGTTTCCATTCAATCACTAAGGATCACAATGTGAACCCTCATAAATGTTCTCGACAGTTGCAAAGATCTATGTAGGACTCGATAATGTATCACTTGCATCCTTAATGTTGAATGACATGTGATGAAATGTCAAGTGTTCCTAAGAGATCTTTTGATGAATCTCGTGGCTCTAGACTCAATAGTGTGCTTTGGTTTTCTGAGCGGAGACTAGGAGAGGATCTCCTTCTTCAATACCACAATCTCTAAGAGAAAGCCGATAGTTTACGTAGGGTTCCTGAGAATGAAACAAGCACGTTGAGAGAAACTTGAGTGGCTAAGAAGGTTTAGTGCATCGTCCTTTGGGTCCATGATGACTTTAATCTTCAATACCGATGTCATCTAGTGACAACCAAGAGCATATGTATTGAACCCGTTATCCGCCTCTAAGTTGAAAATTTTGGAGGACTATTTCTTTTCACCATTTTCTTTACTTTCTTTTAATTCTTCAACTCCTTCTTTCTCCGATTCTCATTTTCTCCTTTTTATAATCATACCTAAGGACTTATAAATTCTAACTATTGGTGGTGTCCTTGAGTAGATCCCTCCAGCTCTGGCGGATCATAGGACGGTTATTCATAACCTTAGTCACCTTATAACACCATGACTATCCTACGTTGCCATAAAACCATTTTCTCAAAAATATCTCAAAGTGTTTATGAGTGAAAAACATTTTGTAACACTTTGAGAGTTTTGCATTTTCATAAATACTCCCCCTCCACACGTGCTTAAATATTTTGACAGAAATATGCACGGTGAGGGAAGAGCTCGCACTTTTGAATTGATCGACTCAAGATAGACAATTCCCCACGAGACACGGTTACGTTGCATAGTTAAAGAGTTACATTGTCAGCTTTTAGGTGACAACTAGCTCTAATAACTACCTTGAAGGTGTGGACAAACCTTGAAAAAGTTGTCAAACCCGTCAAAGTTCATGTCTATCAAGAGTTTCTCGAAGAGGTACAATCTACTCGGATAAGTCTTGGAAGGCAAATCTTTTTGATGTATGACAGTTCAGATCTCGTCAATTCATGGGTTAAGTCTTAGCATACGAAGATTCCATCATATTTTCAACATAGTTGTATCACATAATTTTTCTCCCCCTCAAAAATGGCATATAAATTTTATTTTTGATGAAATTTTGATATCGAATATGTCTATTTCGAGTTTTGTAGGAAGATTTCCACGAAGATATTTTGTGAACAAAGATTTGTTAGCAAATACTCCCCTTAACAAGTAATATTAACTTTTGAGGTTTTGAAAACATAAGGGAAGTACTTGTTCTTTTGAGCAAAACTTTGAAAATGAAAGTTTTAATAAGTTTTACTCAAAAGTAAGAGGCTTCGCTCCTTTTATAAGGATTGTGGCAGTCGTGCCACTACGGGGTCCTTTTATTACAAGTCTGGGTTGTACAACTTGTTATGTGTGCACAAGCCATTGTCAATTATACAAATCATATTATCCAAATATTAATCAATGAAAAATTTAAGGAGTACCGGAAATTCGTCAATAAGGCGGGAGTTCTCTCTTGGCGTTGATAACTCGTAGAGGAAACTCTCTTCCACCCACAAAGCTTTCCAAATTCGCATCGATCACGATGAAACATCCTCTCATCTATCCTTGTGATTATCTTCCTAGCATCCCTTCTTTCCTTAGAATTCCAATGCTTGTTTGACCCAATTCCTTCTTTGTATGTCCTTCAACCTATACGCTAACCCATCACGAACCGACTTCAACATGTGATCGCAAAACTTGTGAAGCTCGTTGCACGCCATGAACTGTTGTGGTGAAGTTCATTGCGATAAACAACTCCAAACTTCGGTTTCTTGAGAATGGTGTACTGAGATAGTTGGTTGATGTCGGGAAAGTGTAGCAATGGTTTAGTGAGATTGACTTGTTTCTGGTATGATTCCACAGCAAGTTGAAGATCTTCAACACGTTGTTGGATCACTCTACTTCTAATGAATATCAACAAGGCTATGATGAACTGGAGCTGGATGTTGGTGGAGAATTGTCTCATCCGACCTTGTACCTTAGCAAGGTACATGTCTTCGATGTCGTTAAGCGACAATCTCGGAAAATCAGTCTCAGTGAAATCATATTCCTGTGCGTCTTGGCATTTGACTGTGATTTTCTTCAAGAATGAGTAATCCCATTTAGTAGCCAGAGTGACATTCATTATAGCAATGATTCCTTTACCACTAAACACTTCTTTGTTCGAATTTAGAACTTGGCAGCTTCTGTAGTACAAACTTCTCCTTGGCGGCCAATGATGAATACCATATTGAGCATCGATGTCATAATCCACCACTTTGTCAACGAACATCCTAGTGGCTTCTTCTTCGATGGCTGCATTGTTGGAGAAGACTGCTGCTGGTATGTTGAAGGTGAGTGACGTAGCATATTTATTGCTGACTTTGCTACTGTGTTGCAAAAATTCTAGGTCGTTGTTGAAGAAGTATTGGTAGGGAATCCTGGGTTGCTCGGGTCGACCAATGGTTGATAGTGGCTTGGTCCAGTCTGTGTAGTAGGGAGTCTTATCCTGTCTTGTGAAGTCAATGTTCGATTCAGGGTTGAGCCAATCAATGTTGTTGGACATAGCTCGTGCAATGTTGTCGAGATGATATTCGACCTCAATGGCACTGTCGGATCTGTCCTTTAGCAATTGGAAAGCATCGTTCTTGATTCGGCGTAACTCCCTCTTGGTCATCTTTTTGACCTTGAATTCAGCCGTGATAAGCTTAACCTGCTCCATAGTATGACCATCTACTGGTTCTTGGCCTTCCGGTAATCGAGGAGTGTCATCAACAAGCTTGCTAAACCATTCGTATTTATTAGTATCATCTTCATCCAACCATGATACAACTGAGGTTGATCTTTTATGCTTTGGCTTGGAGGATGATTCTTTTGTTGCTTTGTTGATGTAGTAGATGAGGGTGGTTGTCGGGCTCAAGAATCTCTTCGTCGTCACCACCGTGTATTGGAAGTGATCACCGTTTTCTCCGATGGTGGTGGAGACTCGAGTCCCGAGGTTTATCGGATGCGGAGATCGTTGAGATGAGCTAGTAGTGGTAGTGGTCTTTGGTGGTGGTGGAGGCATAGATGAGGACCGGCCTTTGATTTCTTTGGACGCTTAGCCTTTGGATCCTTGTCCTTATCATCGCCGTCTCTAGGTCGCTTTTCACGACCAAACATCTTCCTTGCAAGTAGTATTGATTTGATATGCAAGCAATGCCTCAAGAGTTTAGATTCATCCGATGTGAACGTTGGAGATCGAGGAGACATCGCATTATCGGTGTGAGATTAAGTCGACTTGATGACATTCGGAGGTCGAATCGGTCAGTTTGCATAACCACTGGCGTTGTCGTAATTGTTTGCCTAAGCATTTTCTTCAGGTAATGGTAAAGTTGTTTGACAAACATTTCTTTAGTTACACCAGGGACAGTGTCGAGAAGGAACTTATGAGTGTAATCCCTAATCGTCTTGTCCATTTCACCTTGAATATCTCTGTTGAGGAATTGTTTGATCTGGTCTTTTTCCTCCGAGAACTCGTTCATCAAATCACCGAGTAAGTTAACCCTGTCAGCCAGCTGATTCAACTTATTGTTAACGACATTTCGTTTTCTTATATGCTTGACAGCCTTAACGATCTTGGTTTTGGCACGAGATGCCCAAGTGTCAGAGGGTTTCTTGATTTATTTGGAGGATGATCTGGTGGTTGTTTTGTTAGATGGTGGTGGTGATGAATGAGAGGATGACTCAGTTGAAGATGGGTCTTGAGGTTGCTCTGAAGATTGTTCCGGGTTGTGCTCAGGATTATCTTGAAGATAATTATCAGCCTCCTCTCGAGCTCGTGCTTCTTCCATAGCCTTTTCCTTAGCCTCTTGCTCTACATCTTCATATGTTATCTTCTCATTCTTTTCTTGTTCTTCTTCTTCAAAATCGAAAGGAACTTCATAATTTTGCTGTTGTTGCTCTGTTGATTCCTTAGTGGTGGTACCAGTTCCCTTATTGGGTTGATTAACCGCATCAAGAACTGGTGTGGTTAGTGCTCCACCACTGGAACCTCCAGGGCCTCTGGTTTGTTGGAGATTGAATTATGTAGTAGCATGTTGAATCCTCAGATGCTTAAGGGTTTTGTGGTAAGCTCTCTCTTCATCCTTTGGATCAATTTCTGCATCAGAACTATCTTCTTCTTCTTCAGCAACGGGTGTCTTCCCTTTGTCTGATTTAGGACTTTGTGGTTTATCTTCTAACCTTGTTGAGGTAGTATCATAGCAGTTTGAGTGATAAACCACCTCTTGGACTCGGTATCTTGAATCGTCATCCTTTGGAGTTGGTTACGGTTTAGGATTAGGATGAGCAACACGAGAAGGATTCTTTTCTTGAAGCTTGGATGCCTCTTTGGATACTTAAGAGTGCTGATGCTTTCAATTCTTCAGTATTGCTGACCTTCTTGTCTTCTTGATCGAACATCTCAAGTCTTTTCATTCATAAACTTGACTTTTCCCGCTCTCATCGCTTCTTGATATCGAGATCGATGGAAGACTTTGATTTCGTCGGTGAGAAGGCAGTCCAGTAACACTGCACCTTGTTTCTTTGTTGATGAGTCCTTGAATCTGACAATGTTCAATGTAGGCTCATACAATGTAGAGTGATTCTTGGGGTCATTGATTCTCAAGGGGATGTCCCGATTTTTCTTGAGAATATTCTGGATCAACAACTTCATGTATCTGATGAAGGGAACCTTTGTCCCAGGCTTCTTGAGGTGGGACATCATGTCTTCCCAGATCAGGCTTGCATAGTCGATGTCAGTTTGTTGACCATGCCCCAGAAGATTTATAGGTGCATGAGTTTAGGATGCTCATGATTGCTGTCTCTTCCAGACACAGACTTGGAGATCATGATGTACAAAGTTCTCCACGGTTGAGGAATGTTCTTTAGATCGACCGTAGAGTGCTTGGTAATAACTCCAGCTGCTTCATCATAGCCAATGTTGACCATGAATAGCATTGTAGCCTCTTCATTAGGAATTGCTACATAGTTGGCAGGTTGGATAGCAGGCACAAGAAGAATTGTTCGCAGATCTGCTACCGTGACTGTGACTTCTTTATCATTGAGAGTCACTGTGACCGCATCTTGACCATCAACCTTTTTCATCGTGTGCCAGAATTGATGAATGTAGATTTCCGGTACAGTTGCTGAGTTGGTTAGCATGTTGTTGTAAGGATGAGTTTTGAGTATGTCCACAGCAATCCTGCATGATGACTCTGAGCACGTGAAGTTCTCAAAATCGACCTTGAGATTGTTCTTTCCAATCATCTTGCTGTAATCAATTGGAAAGATATCATTCATTGTGAGCTCATTTCGTGCATTGACATTTTCCATGATGACGTCCATTTCATGATCTGAAAGGTATTGAGACAAAATAACCAACATATCGAAAGACATTACGTTAGTCAAAAGTTGATTTTATTGTCCAATTATTGAATTTGTTATGTTAATGAATGTTACGAGTCCAAAGTCACATATTGTCCAATAGTCCAAAGTTGACGTGATAAGTTACTTGAGTATGTTAATTTGAATGTTAAAGTCCAAATTTTACTTAATCACACAACTTTTTAACTTTTGTAGTTTATTAGTGACATTTTGGTTTTGTGACTGATAAGGTTTTAAAATGTACCTTTTTGAGGGGTCGTTTAAGCCCTGATTTGATCACTTTTGTATCCGTTATTGCTTAATATCGTTCCTTTTCACTTTTTAGGTCTCTTGAAGGCAAACTGCTATAACGGCACTTATTTGGACGAAAAGGCGCGGATATATGAAGAAAATGGCCAAAGTCAACAATCGAGACACTCAAGTCGCTAAATTACAAGGGACGCGTCCATCGCTTAATATGCGACGCCGTCGGAGGAATTTGTGACGGCTCGAAGAGAAATTGCTAAGTTTTGAAGGACGCGCGGGCTTTAAAAGAGTAGGCCGTCGCAACTCGGACGGCCTAGATTCAATCGAGACGGCGTCGGAAGCTAAAGAGGACGGTCACAAGCATAAGGTGACGCCGTCGCAAGATTAACTTGGCCAATATGAAACCCTAATGGCGGCGACACGACGGCGTCACAAATCATAAGGTGACGCCGCCGTCACATGTAATCTTATATATATAATCCGAATTTTTCAGTTTTAGAGAGTAGTCTTTTGGGTAAACTTTTGGAGTAAAACCTAAACCGAACCAAGGTCGTATTTTAGGGTTCTAAACCCTATCTTACACCAAGATAAGTTGTTCACTTCATTAATTTAATTATGTCTTCAAATATTTGTGTGTATGCTTGCATGTTCTCCATGTCCGACTAATTTACTTGTGTGTTTTCTTAGGGAATATGAAACTTAATTATTGAATATTGATTGGTTGTTTCTTATCTTAGTTGAGTAATGATCTAGTAATGCGATAGGTCATTCGTTGTGTACTTAATGCTTGATTAATCTTTGTGAACCTTAGGTTATAGCACTTTGAGTTGTTGTAAGCTAAACTATCCAAAGAGGCCTTAGAGTTAGAGTTTATCATCCCTTGTGGGTTTTGTAGACGAGACCCTTTGGTAACTTCAAAGAGTTAGGGAGAAACGCATACCCTACAACTTTAGACACACAACGCAATTAGGAATAAGGACGTGACAATTCAACCACCAATAGGAGATAATTAAGGAGTAGTAAAACCTAAGTAAACACATCTTTAAACTATCATACGAGCACACAATAATTAGACATAGACTACCACCACCTTAGTTTAGATAATTAGATAATAGTAGAGTAATCGGTAGAAATACCAACCCCCAAATCTAAACCCGAGATTCATACTTTTCCTTTTCTAAAAAACATAAAAGATAAAAATAATCTTCCTCAACCCCAACCTTAGCGTAGTAACTTCTCACTAGCATTCCTATTCCCTAGAGAACGATATCAATTCTCGTGGCTTACCCTAATACTACACTACAACGATTAGGTTCCTTTGCCTAGGGTGTTGAAAAACTTGCTCGATTTAAAAGGAAGTTCCTTTGACCCCGAGCAGCTGCGTAAGCGTATCAAGTTTTGGCGCGGCACGGGAATAGAATAGCTAGTCGAGAGTCCACCTTGTTTAGGTTTCTTTGCTTGATTCCTATCAAGTAAATTTTTCTTATTTTTAGCTTTCTCGTAGTCTATCCCCCTTCTTCGTAACCTTTGTTCGTAATCCCATCACTTTTCATCATGGAAGGTGATAACTAACCACCACTCATCAACCCACCACCAAATGACCCGCCAAGAGCCCGTACTCTTGGTGAATACTCGAGACCAAGCCACCTAGGCTATAGGAACACCATTGAGCTTCCCGATCAAGCCCAAACCACGGCCCTTCGATCCGACACCATCCGGTTGGTGCAAAGCGGATGCGCATTCCATGGACTTCGCTCGAAGATCCTAATCGACATCTTAAGGATTTCCTTAAAATTGTCGATTCCATCGACCTCGATGCTACTACTTGGGAGACCACGCTTCGTCTCTTCCATTCTCTATGGGACCAAGCTAGTAATTGGCTTGACCGACTTCCCACCGGATCCATCTCAAGTGGGATGATCTCACCACTAGTTTCCTCGCTCAATTTTTCCCGGAGAGAACTACCAAACTTAGGAATGACATCTTGATGTTCCAACAATGTCAAGGCGAAACTCATGCGAGGCGTGGACTCGATTTAAGGACTTTCTCCACAAAGTCCCTCATCACGGCATCGATCTTTGGCTTCTAGTCCAAATATTTTACGATCGCGTCAACTTCTCAACTAAGAAATCCATCGACCTAGCGGCCGGTGGTAAACTTAGTAAACTCACCGTGGAAGAATCGTGGGGTACAATAGAGGACCTTTCCCTCTATGAAAATGAATGTTGGAATGACCCCTGTGAGTTGTCCAAAATGGATAAGGCAGTCTCTTTGCCTCCCATTGACTCCCAACCTTCCAATCGTAGGACGCTCGAACTTGAAGATCAAGCCAAATTCCTAATAAGCTCCTACGAGACTCCTAAGCTCGAGCCAAATAACTTAGGAAAATCCTACAACAACCCTCCAAACACCGGAACTTCCACTAGTCTTGAGGGAATGGTGTCCAAATTCATGTCATCTCAAGAAGCTCGATTGATGCAACTTGAAGCCGATTTCAAGCAAAGACAAAGCGAGATGACAACCAAGATCGACACCCTCTTAAAAGCCTTCAATGGACAAAGGGATGAAATACAGGAAAAAATGGCGAGATGATGGACTTAGTGAAAGAGAACCCTAAGACGAAGATTCCCGAGAAGGTGCTAGTGAGGAACGATGAGCACTTCACCCCACTTTGTCTCATTAACGCCCTTTCCATTGCTTCCGATGAGGATAGAGCAGTTGAGAAGAAGGAGCACGAGAGCGGCAAGGATAGTAAGGATAAGAATGAGGCTCGGACTGATGATGAACCCAAATTCATCAAGCATTACCTTAAGCATGAGATCAATAAGAAAACAATCGTTAACCAAGTGAAAAACTTTAGGTGCAATGATGTTCTTAGGAAATCCCTCTTAGGTGAAATTAGAGAGGAAGAGTATGACACCATGCCTATTGGACCTATGTACGAGTCGATTCGAGAAAGCCGGTAACTAAGAAGCAAGAGATCTCTCGGGAACTTTGTAATTCCATGTAGCATAGGTGACTTAGAGAACCTAAATGCCTTGGCCGACTGTGGATCCGATGTAAACATAATGTCACTGTCCGTCTATAATAAGTTGACTAAGGAGGAGCCGACCAAGACCAATCTTAGACTTTCCTTAGCAAATCATTCATATGTTTATCCCATAGGAATAGCGGAGGATGTCTTAATTGAGGTTGCCAATATTGTCTATCCGTAGACTTTGCAATTGTAGACATTGAGGAAGATAAAACGCCATTAATCCTCAGGAACACCTTTCCGACCACCGCCAAGGCAACCATCAAATGCGGTGAAGGGATTATGATACTCAAAAGTGGAAAAGGACAAGTTAGGATACCTATTGTTCCGAGATATCTTTTGAAGATTATGGAGAAGGTAAAAGATAAGAATTGCAGGTCTCTAATAATGTCGTTAAGAAGAAAGCAGTGAATGGGAAAAAGGGCTTAGAGAATTCATGGTTCAAGGGTTAAATGCGACATTATGGAAACGTGATAAAAGTTAGGAAATAACTATACCACAATACCACAAACTCAAAAGAACCCTAAGGAATTTTTGAATGGAGAAAAGGTGCTTTTGTATAAATCAAGAATAAAAGCATTATGGGAAGGAATAAGCCAAGATGGTTTGGACCTTATACGGTGAAAGAAACTAATCTAAAAAATAAAACCGTTATCATAATAGACGATGTTGGAAGAGAATTCACGGTGAGCATACAACATCTACAACCTTATGATGAAGGCTTAGTGGAAGAAAGGAAGGATGGCAATGAAGTCACATAGGGGCACGACTTTGAGTCTAGCTACAAGACTCATAAATAAAGAAAAACGCTTCGTGGGAGGCAACCCATGCTTAATTGTTTGCTTGTTAGTGTCATATATCTTTTATTGATTGATTATTCTCATGTTTAATTTTGTAAAAATGCTTTATTTTGTTTTTAACCTCGTCTTAATTGAATATAAAGGTATTTTACATAAGGGATAAGTGTAGGGAGGATTACACACGTTTTCAAAAGAAACGTAAACATGAGAATAAAAATTCATTAAAAGATATATTTGTGTATTTGTTCGAGTCAAATGCTTGTATCGAGTCATAATGGATGTTTTGCGTAAATTTTTCCGATTCTAAAGATGTAAATTTTCCGAATTTTTCCGTAAAATCATGAGACCGCTTTTTGTCGGGATAACCGACGTCGTCAGATTGCAACCGACGGCGTCCAGAAGGAGTAAAACATCGATTACTTTTTTCTCGCTTTCGAGCTACTTAAAATTTTGGAATTTTCCGGTCTTAATTTTCTTAGAAATTGCAGTAAACATCCATTCCACAAGCATTATATCCTAGTTTAGTAGAGTCTTATATATTATTATTCGCCGATTTTACGAAGGTTTCGCTTGTTTTCTTCAAGTGTGCGGTTTTGTTTATCAAGAAGAAGATACATAAAGTTGGAAGGAGCTTTTCACGCATACATTCTTCTTTGAAAGGATTTAACCACTACTTCACACACGGATCCTACCGAGCTAATCGTGGGGAGTATTAGTTTCTTTCATTTTGATTACCTTCTTTATCATAACTTTGATACTTTCGGGAACATTGGGGACAATGTTCGGTTTAAGTGTAGGGAGGAAAATAAAGCGGAACTTTGAAACTATGCTTATCCTTGGTTATTTGCTTTGTCCAATTGCATTTGCGTAATAAACCATGAGAAAATGTCGGTTAGGGTAATTTTGGCACCAAATTTAAAATTTTCATAATATATAGGAGTGGGACATTAGTCTTAACAAAAGCGTCTCACGGATAGGAAGTTATATGACTAGCACAAAACCCTTTACCACTTAAATTCCACCAAAAATGTGAGGATCGCCTTAGATTAGTAGGAATTAAAGCATTCATCTTTAATGCTTAGAGTGTGAACCGAAGTATATTAGATTCTAGAACTTGTTTTGTGATGCATCCCGAGATCGCTAGTAAGACTACACTTGTGTAGTTAGGAATAACTAAATGATAAGAGGCATTAGGATAACCCTTGTTTGATACCGTAATATAATTACTTCTTCCACATCGGTTGAGTAATTCCCCACACCCTTATGCGTTGTACTCATCTTTAGTACACGATACCCTAGTTAAACCCTCGAGCCTATCCTTTTCGCGGTTCTCGTGATGTTTCGGTTTTCCGAATATCAATGAAGAGCATTGTTTACACTCCACCCCAAATTTACACCCAAATCGCCTTAGCCTACCTTGTATGCACTCACTTTTAGTGCATTATTGTTATCACCCAAAACCCTTAGTTCAATTATCTAGTTTCTTGCATGAGTTGCTAAGTCGAGTCATATCCTTTGTATACAGTTTTGGGACGATTGGGACTCATGGGAAAAGTTAAAGTTTTAAATGACTAAAAGGGAACGCCAATTCCCTTATTTGCGTAATAACGTACTCCAAGTGTTTTAATCTTTTCAATTCGGGTCATATTAATGTTAGAGTAATAAAAACTCAAGTGTAGGGATGTGCTATAAATCCCTATTATTTTGATGTTATCGTAGAGGATGGTAGAGTAAAAGTGTATGAAAAAAAAAAAAAAAAAAAGATCGAAAAAAATAGAAAAAGAAAAAAATAGAGTGTTCAATTAAAAAAAAAAAAAAAAAAAAAAAAAAAAGACAACATACGGGCTACCATTCTACATCTATCTTTAAATTTATGTTTGTTTATTTCAGTTATATAGAGTTTAGAGTGTCGAGTCTTGGCTTAGCAACGCCATTCTTCGTATGCATGTAACATTGAGATTTTTGACTTGCCACCACTAAAAAAACCTATCCCACCAAACCCTTTGTTTCCCTACCGTAAGCCTTACATTACAACCCTTTAAAGACCTCTTTGATAGTCTTTCCTAGGTGCTTACGCCAAAGCAATGGAGGTTTGATCTATTCTCAAGCCTATGGTAATCTATGTACTAGGACCGGTTAATGAGTGTTTATCTTCCATTTCCAATTTGTTATATTTCATATACACCCGAGACATGTGAGTATCCAAACACCCCATGTGAGGTGCTAGTATGTAATTTCCGTGCTTGTTATGACTTTTGCGGGGCTTATATGTGTTGTGGACTGTTTTAAACCAATGCTTCATGACCCTAACTTATAAATTAATTGGCTAAAAGCACATTTGCTTGAGGACAAGCAAATACCAAGTGTAGGGATATTTGATAAGGTTTTAAAATGTACATTTTGAGGGTCGTTTAAGCCCTTATTTGATCACTTTTGTATCCGTTATTGCTTAATATCGTTCCTTTTCACTTTTAGGTCTCTTGAAGGCAAGCTAGCAGAACGGCACTTATTTGGACGAAAAGGCATGATATATGAAGAAAATGGCCAAAGTCAAGAATCGAGACACTCAGTCGCTAAATTACAAGGGGACGGCGTCTTTGCTTAATATGCGACGCCGTCGGAGGAATTTGTGACGGCTCGAAGAGAAATTGCTAAGTTTTGAAGGACGGCGTCGGGCTTTAAAAGAGTAGGCCGTCGCCAACTCGCACGGCCTAGATTCAATCTAGACGGCGCCGGAAGCTAAAGAGGACGGCGTCACAAGCATAAGGTGACGCCGTCGCAAGATTAACTTGGCCATACGAAACCCTAATGGCGGCGACACGGCGGCGTCACAAATCATAAGGTGACGCCGTCGCACATGTAATCTTATATATATAATCCGATTTTTCGGTTTTAGAGAGTAGTCTTTGGGTAAACTTTTGGAGTAAAACCTAAACCGAACCAAGGTCGTATTTTAGGGTTCTAAACCCTATCTTACACCAAGATAAGTTGTTTACTTCATTAATTTAATTATGTCTTCAATTATTTGTGTGCATGCTTGCATGTTCTCCATGTCCCGCTAATTTACTTGTGTGTTTGCTTAGGAATATGAAACTTAATTATTGAATATTGATTGGTTGTTTCTTATCTTAGTTGAGTAATGATCTAGTAATGCGATAGGTCATTCGTTGTGTACTTAATGCTTGATTAATCTTTGTGAACCTTAGGTTATAGAACTTTGAGTTGTTGTAAGCTAAACTATCCAAAGAGGCCTTAGAGTTAGAGTTTATCATCCCTTGTGGGTTTTGTAGACGAGACCCTTTGGTAACTTCAAAGAGTTAGGGAGAAACGCATACCTACAACTTTAGACACACAACGCAATTAGGAATAAGGACGTGACAATTCAACCACCAATAGGAGATAATTAAGGAGTAGTAAACCTAAGTAAACACATCTTTAAACTATCATACGAGCACACAATAATTAGACATAGACTACCACCACCTTAGTTTAGATAATTAGATAATAGTAGAGTAATCGGTGAAATACCAACCCCCAAATATAAACCCGAGATTCGTACTTTTCCTTTTCTAAAAAACATAAAAGATAAAAAATAATCTTCCTCAACCCCAACCTTAGCGTAGTAACTTCTCACTAGCATTCCTATTCCCAGAGAACGATATCAATTCCGTGGCTTACCCTAATACTACACTACAACGATTAGGTTCATCGCCTAGGGTGTTGAAAACTTGCTCGACGAAAGGAAGTTCCTTTGACCCCGAGCAGCTGCGTAAGCGTATCGCTGACATTATGAGTAACTTATTACAAGTTTGTACAGCGTAACATTTCAAAGTTTAGTTACAAATTGGCTTAAGCGTAGGTTTGTAAGCTTATGCGTAAATAATGTAACCATAAGCGTGAGGAATAAGCTTATGTGTAGGAATCACCCTTAGGCATAAGGAGGGCTTACGACAGAGTGGATTCTTAGCATAAGGCTTACGCGTAAGCTTAGGTTAAGGACTTACGGTAAGGTTTACTCGTAAGAGTAAGCCTTAGGCGAGAAATCTAAGTTTATGCATATCCTTCACAGGATACGCCAGAGTCCATTGTAGAACCTTATGCGTATGCGTTACGCGTAAGATTGCTTCTATGCGTAACATCTACGCATAAGGTGATCATAAGCGTAAGTTCCATGTAACCTTGATTCGATTACGTGCGCTGTAGAAGCGGTAATAGATTAATCATAACACTTTTATTAACACTTTATTCAATCACATCCAATCATCATATGGAATCAACAGTTAGACGATTCTGGCGTAGAAAAATTTTAGGCGTAAACTAAAACCCTAACATTCAAATTCTACGAGTAAGCAATTTAACCATGGAATTCAACCAAACTTTTTATGGGATATCTTAGATGCTAAGTGAAAGGTTTCCAACGAGTTTTAACATCAAAAGTACCATGAATCAAGAATACCCAATTCTACGCATTCATAAATCCTAAAGCTCAATTCTTAGAATTTGTTGTTTCGGGCATGATTCAAAGGTGTTAAAGGTTAATTAAACATGTATCAACCATTTCTCAAGCATCCAATTATCCTCAAACACTCACAATAGAAAGTACCCAAATTCACGCATAAACCTTAACATTCGAATGTGATTAAAAACGTTTTACGGGTTGACATTTATGATGAAAATGTTTAAAGGACTTGATTTTAACCATGATAACACAAACCATTTCATCATTAAACACCCATAGTGATTTCTTGTTCATACGCGTGTCGTAGAACCCTAAATCACTCCTAGTTTAAAATCAAACCGTTTGTTTTGAATAAGATTTAAAACCTATGTTTTTAATCATACAAGGAAACGTTTACACTTACAAATATCAAGTTTGAAGCACGAATTTGAGGTTTAATTCTTAGGCGTGGATGATGGTGGTTGAGGAAGTAAATAATAGTAATAAATGTGTTAGAATAGTTAGGTGGGATTTTTGTATAAAATTAGTTTTAACTTTTGACAATAATAGCCCTCCACCTCAACCATTTTCAACCACGACCCATAACTTCCATTTTGGTTAAGCAAAACGTGATTGTTTGTAAAGAAACTTGACAAAATTCCCCTCGGCTTTAGAAATAGTGAAATTTTACAAATTTGAGTCCGAGGAGAGTTTAAAACAAGAAACGTATCCACCATTATCAAAGATACAACCAATTTGGGTAACGGAAAATACAAGGTTTTATGAAACGAAAAATATTTACATTCTCCCCTCAACACTTGTTCGGGATAATAATGAAAGTTTTGATATAACAAAGTGTTGACGGAAGATTTGTACTTGCAATGCTTGAAAGAATATAGATAGAAGAATATTTTTGTATTTTATCGATTTTTCCGGTGGTTCAAATCGGTAAACCTAGCAGGAGCTAAGGCTTTGGTGAGAAGATCCGAGCGGTTGGTGTTCGATACCACAAAATACAATTCAACGGTACCCTTTTCTACGTGCTCTTTGATGAAATGATATCAAGATCGATGTGCTTGGACTTGAATGTTGAACGGTGTTGCGAGATCGCAATAGCACTTCGATTGTCACGATGGCGGGATTACATCAAATACGTAACCATAATCTTGAGTTGTGTTCTCATCCAAATGACTTGAGCACAACACGCAGACATGGCAATCTAAGCATCCCGATCGTGATACGAAAATGCTATTACTTAAAAACCGAATCCTTCGGATACGGATCCCCAAATTAATGGTTCCCTTGATGTATCGTAGGATTCTTTTAGCCTCGACGGGTGTGTCTCGGTTGGTCGCGATCGATAACGGAGCAAAGATATACGAAAAATACAATGTCGTCTCATGGTGTTAGATACATGAGAGACCCAATAATACTTTGGTATTTGGTAGGGTCAACCAATTTCCATGCAAATCAAACATCCGGTTTTTGGTATGTGCCATTGGTGTGGCATAGGTATCCTGACTTTGCATTCCATGTTTGTTTAAAATTTCAAGAGCATATTTGGACTGACTTAGGAAAATACCACGGGGTGATTGATGAACTTGTAGTCCTAAGAAGAACGTAAGTTCACCCACCATTGACATTTCAAAATGTGTTTTCATAAGTTTTGAAAAAGCGTTTGAGTACTTTTTATGGGTTGACCCAAAAATGATATCATCCACATAAATTTGAATGATTAAAATGTGTGCCCCGTGATATTGTATAAACAGTGTTGGGTCGACCGATCCTTTGACAAAATTATAGGATAGAAGAAAGGATGATAACTCATCATACCACACCCGAGGGGCTTGTTTGAGACCATAGAGAGCCTTGTTCGGTTTTAGGCGTGATTAGGTAACTCGGATCAACAAATCCTTCGGGTCGACTAAGATATACCGCTTCCTTGATTTACCATTGTAAAAGCGCTTTGACATCCATCGATAGACCGTGATGTTCATGTGAGCCGCAAATGCCAGAAAAATCCGTACAACCTCAAGTCTAGCAACTGGTGCGAATGATTCCTCGAAGTAAATTCCCTCTTTTTGTCTATAACCCTTAGCCACCAGACGTGACTTATTTATGATAACCGTACCCTCAGCATCTAACTTGTTTTTCCAAATCCATTAAGGACCAATAACATAGACCCCTATTGGTTTTTCAACCAATTCCCATACTTCAAGACGTTTAAACTGATTTAGTTCTTCTTGCATGGATTCAATCCGATTGTCATAAGTCATTGCTTTTTAATGTTCTTTGGTTCGATTGATAAGCGGTAAGTGCATAAATGCAATGTTCACCGTCGGTCTGAGGCGTTGTCTAGTTCTGATTGGTTGATTCGGGTTTCAATAATGTTCACAAGAGGATGGTCTTTAGTCCAACGATGTGGAGGGTTGATGTTGATATACATTATGCGATTTGGTAGATTCAAATGGTTTGTCGATGATTCCGCAACATCGGGTTGCGTTTCATTAGCGAAAGGGTTAATGAACGATTTGGATCATAATTTGTGGGTGTAGGTACATCATGATTCGAGAAGGCCATCGGTGGTTCATCGTCCATTGGATGCGGTTTGTTTGATCGTTGTTGTAGAATCAATTGGATGTGCTTCTTCAGCAGTTGTTGTTGTTTCGTGTATCGGTTGAGCAATGAAACAGTTGATACATCCGAGCACGTTGATCAATATCATCACTAAACATAGGAGCAAATAGCTGTTCCATTTGACGATGAGTAAGCTGAAAGCTTGGTTTAGCTGATGATGGGGTTTGGGTTTGTTTAGACGGTTATGTCCGGGTTCCAAGATGTTTTGCTCAGAAGCCATTTCAGTAAGCTCATCAAAATTAGCGTGAATCGTTTCCATAATCTCCCTTGTATGACGATTCTAGATTCGGTATCCTTTAGAGTTTTCACAGTATCCAACGAAGACTCCGAAGTCAGATTTATCCTTTAGCTTTCCCAAATCATCACGATCATTATTCGGGTAACAAAGAGAGCCAAATACATGAAATTGTTTGAGATTCGGTTTGCGGTTATGGATAAGCTCATAAGGTGTTTTGTTGTGGCGTTTGGTTATCATAGAACGGTTACGAGTGTAGCATGCGATTGACACGCTTGACCCACAAGTAACTGGAAGTTTTGCATTTATCAACATCGTTCTTGCAGCTTCCACTAACGTCGGTTTGTCTTTCAACAACTCCGTTTTGTTACGGTGATCGTGCAATTGATGTTTGATGCTCAATCCTACTTTCTCATAATATTCACGAAGAGTTTGATTCACAAATTCGGTTCCTTTGTCTGCTACGATTTGTCCGATTGTGGTCCGGGAGTGAACTTGAATTTTCGTGAGAAAGGTGATGATCATTTGAGGAGCTTGATCTTTACTTCAAGAAAATAAATCCAAGTCCATCTTGAGTAGTCATCAAAATTACAAGAATGTAGCATTTGCCATTGATCGCCCCGCACACGCATTGGGCCACAAAATCCATGTGAAGAAGATGAAGCACATGTCGAGAGTCAGGTTCCACCTTTGAAGGAAAGTGAGCACGAGTGCTTTTCCCTTGTTCACAAGCTGAGCATAGATGATATTTAGAATGCCGAAATCTTGGAAGTCCTTCAACGAGTTTTTATCGTGCAAGATTAGTTATGGTTTGAAAGTTCAAGTGTGAAAGACGACGGTGCCACAACCAAGATTTTGTTGATGTTGCCTTAGAAAGTAGATAGATGGGAGAGGAAGCAATCATGTCTTGCATTGATATTGTGTAAAGACTTGATGTGCGGTTTCCAGACATAAGATCGTTTCCTTGTAGATCACGAACGAAACAAGTTTTCTCCCTAAACGCAACTTCCAAATCTCCATCACAATATTGACCGACTGAAAAGAGATTGTGACCGAGACCTTCCACATAATAAACTCTGCTAATTTCGATGTTCCCATTGATGTAATCTCCGTAGCCCATGATGGGCCTTGAGGTATTCCGTTTTCTATTGTTCCGCTTACGAGATAAGATAGCATTAGCAACACATTTATCATGACAACCAAAACACATGCTTTTCGACAACCAACACAAGATGCTTCAAACATAATATGCAAAGTACTTAAGGTTCATCATTCGTTACATCACTTTTTCTATTACATTTGTCTAACGCAATGTCTAAAATGGGTGCAACTTGAGTTTTATTCAAATTCATAAGGTGTTCTTCTACTTTAGAGGTCTTTATTGTTCTTCTCTTACGTTGCAACTTCCTATTATTCTTGGGTTTGCTCTTAAGCTGTGAAGTGCTAACGTTGGGAAAAGAGGCAACTATTCATGTTTCAGTGGAAGGAAGCACATTAGTGTCTTGTGGTTTGTCATTAGGCGTTCTAATGTCAATTTTAAGCATTCCAGGTGCAAGTACATTTGTGTTACTAATCTTATCTTGCTTAAGTTTTACCAACTCTGCTTTCAAGTCATGGATAGTGTGTAACAAATCTTGATTTTCGAGCGAGTGTTTCCATTGTTTCATAAAACTTCTTTGGTATATGCAAGATGATCATCAACATCTTTTGGCGCTTTATACGAGTCTTTTGAGAAAATCAAATATGACACCATATTCTGTTTTGACTTTGGCAATTTCTTGTTCATACTTTCAAATTTGACATTTTAAAGACACGTTTTCATCATCCAGTTGTTCTATTTTTGGATCAAAAGATTTTGAACACAACTGGTTGATTTTGTTTTGCAAAGCAAGTTCTCGATTTTTACAATCGTTTTGACACCATTGAAGACGACGTTTTGCATTCGAAAGCTCATTTAACAACCGCTCATTTTCAATTTTTAAAGGCTCGATCTGTGACACATTATCGGTATTCTGAACATTATCAACATAATCAACAGCGATATAATCAAATGCATATGCAACAGTATGTAATAACATAATATTTATGGTATCAGCACATATAACATCTTCCAAGAGTCGGTCAACATGATTTCTTAACATTTTCTTTTTACATTTAGTATTTGAAATCGATGTTTCTGTTTGCTCAAAAACTGTTTTCATAAGACCAATCTCCTTCTGAAGATCCCGTTCCCAATATATTGCACACATTTTCAAATTTCGGACATGTGGTAAAAGTCTTTTCTGAAAAATATCTCGTTGATTTCTCGCATGTGGCGATTGAAAATGTCAAACTTTTATTTCAGAATGAACTTCAATTTCACGTTCCAAAAGTTTGATGTCAGACATGAATGTATCAAAATATTTAAGAATTTGACATCTGTCGGGTAATGATTTTACTTCACTGAAGGAAGGTAAAGGACCATTAATTTGTGCAACATTTTGTCGGGGACCATCATTGGAAGAGGACTCAGGAGTTGGTGTGATAACCCAAGGTGTGATAGAATTATCATGTTGTGTGACGAAAGTTATGGACTTTGAATAGTTAAATGGTTTGTTATAAACAACATTTTCCAAATTTAACCGACTCTCGTCTTCTGCATCTAATTCCTCAACACGATTATATTCAACAACACTCATAATGAAATCATCAATTCTATGTTCTGCACTATAAACTTGAGGATTTGGTTTGAATGCTCTATGTGAAAAACTTGGTTGGTAATCAGCAAGAAATGGTCCATATCCATCTGGATTTGGTTTAAAAGAAAACTTTTGAATATTTGTGATTGACTCACCATGTTTGTAAACAACATTTCGAAACTCTTTAATTTTGTGTTGTAAGTCGACAATTTCCTCAAGATAGTCATCTATTTGTCTCCTCGAATGCTTTTTGTACTCACAAAACTGTTTTTGACAAGTTAACAACTCAGACTTGGCTTTTTGAGTTTTCAGTGAGGCGTTAAGTTATTGTTTATGATCAAATTTTAATTGTTCTATTTGAGAAAGCAAAGCATTCTTGGATGCAACTAGATCACATATCTGTTTTCCAAAGATTTTTCATTTTGGTATGATTTTGCAAAAGCGACTTCAAACCCTTTTCACGTTTCTCTTTGGTTTCAAAATGTTGAGTTAGAACTCATAGCATTCATTATCCTTAGTCAACGTGCAATTTTATCTTGCGGTTTCTTATTGATGTCATTGCACTTTTCCAGTTGAGATTGGGTGGTCTGAATTAAGTTGGTCATGAGCTCAAGATCTGGATTAGGCAAAGGTTCATCTTGTTCAACTTGAATCTTAACATGATCATTATTTAGATCCTCAAATATGACCACCGAGTCAACTTGATTATCAATATTAACCATGAGTTCATCTTGATCGTCAAATATAACTACGGGATCCATTTGATTATCATCGGACTGAGATGTAGAAGATTCATGTTGAGCACTCTGAGCCTCGTCGGATGCAGATGTTGACAGAGATATGAGATCATTAAGGAGTATATTTTGATCCGGTACCTGAGACAAGCCATAAGTGTCATAAAATGGGTCCGTGTCACTCATGTGGAGCTCTTGCATGTTTGCCATTAACATCACAGCTGCATTAGCTTGCAAGTCCTCCATTTCATCATCAGAATCAACATCAGCCATGAAGCTCTGTTCCTTGTTGGTAAGTGTTCCACCAGCTTCATCCTTGAGAGTCAAGAGTAGAGCTTCTTTGTGATAAGCGTTGCCTCTTGTTCTCGGCTTTGGGCATGCATTAGCCAGATGACCCTTCTCATTGCAGTTGTAGCATCGGAGACCATTAACCCCATTCTGAGAATTTCCCTGATCAACCACTTGAGCCCGTTTGTTAATACAAATAAGCCGTAAAAATGTTTATTTTTCATTTTACGATCTTCTAATGTTTTATCGATAACAAAAGTAAGATCATTTTAATGAAACAAATAAAATACGTAAATGGTTTGAACTAATAGTTTTCTAACACACTTACGCTTTCACATAAAACACTAAAACTAGTATAAGTGATTTTATGCTTTAGATATACATATGTATAACAACTAGTGTTCACATATTGGGATAACATATACTTAACTAAGTATACACTAAAATGGGTAAAAACAAGTATATACTAAATAGGTAAAAACTAGCAAATGGGTTTGACCCATAACTCATGGTTTTATTTATACCACTTAACCAAGTTCATTGTATCCTTAAGATACATTGTATCTAGAAAGAAAACCATGGATCAACCCATAACCCATGACCCATGACACATAACAAAAATACCCATGGGCAAGAGGGCGTTCCACGGATCCACGGCTTTGTGCTAGCGGATCCCAGTGGAAGGATCCGTGGGATCCGGGAAGCGATGAAATTTTCTCTATAAATAGAGAGCCATTTCTTCCTTTCTATTCATCACTTTACACACATACTTTCCCAAGTATTCTAACCCTCTAACCTCGGATCCAAGTGATCTATGTAGTTTGTCTTTTGTTTTGTGTGATCTTCTAGGTTCCTCTTAAAGGAAAGATCACCACTTCTTGAAGACGTGCAAGCTCAAGTCCATGAGTTGTCATGCTTCGTCATCATCAAGACAATGAAGGTTCTCTTGTTGATAAGTTCTTCCTTTCTCCATAGATGTTAGGTTAAAGGTATTAGTGAAGGATGCGAAAGTGTCAAGGGAAAGCATTAGTGAAAGGTGCTTATCGTTCGTGTCAAGAGCATTAGTGAAGAATGCTATAGGTGTCAAGGCGAAGGCATTAGTGAAGGGTGTCAAGCATTGTGTCAAAGGCATTAGTGAAGGATGCCAAAGAATAAAATCAAGTATTTGTTGGAATCACTCCTAAACCATAATCAAGTGTTAGTAATTAATATGTAATAGTTAGCTTTATTATGGCCTTTATGTTTGTTATTAGCCTTAAGCTTATGTAGAAGGCCCATGAGCTTAGGCCCAAGCCCATAAAGGAAAGGATGGGAACTAGGAGTGTTGCCCTAGCTTCCCTCTTATAAATACTCTTGTAAACCCTCATTTGAGAGTTGGTTGTTCAAGTTTTCTTTCTTTCACATACTCCTTACGCCTAACCGTATTATTATTGTTTGTGTGTGTTAGATCTTGTTCAATCGCCTCATCTCCTTTCTATATTACTTGTGTTTGTAAAACTAGTGACCTATCGGTGGTATCAATCGCCTACTAGTTGGGTGAATCGTGTTTGTTTTGAATTGGGTTTGGGTCCTCGCCTAAAAGCACCTTGATACTTTGGTTAAGCTTAAAACTTGTTTTTACACTTTCTAATCCAAGATTCTTGTACTTTCAATGTTTTAAGGTGTTAAAATACTTGTTTTGGCAAAAGTTTCAACATTTACGCGTGGATATCGTTTTAAGCTTGGTTTTAACGAGGGTTTCATTCACGCTTAACTGTTTTAGAGCTTTGGTTCATCAAGTTTCACACTTTTGTGTATTTTGGTGTTATTGAAGCTATTTTATCACACAAAAAGCGGTTTAGAAACACTTTTGGACATAATCAAAATTTTGAGCATTCCTACGCGTAGTAAAACCCTAAAACTACGCGTAAGTGCTTCCTTGGTTTGATCTTCATTTTCTGGTTTATTCCGTGTTTTCTTACTTGGATAAGTCTGAAAATACGTCGACTTTGGATATCCTTTGCCTTTGTGATAGTGTAAAGATCATTTGGGCCAAAACCTAAAATTACGCATAAGCATAAGCTTACGCGTAGATATCCCACGCATAAGATTCACTACGCGTAAACCTAGTTCTACGCATAAGGAAATCCTACGCCTAAGTTTCTCGCCTAACTTGTGTCTCGCATAACTTTAGAGTCTTTTCACCTTCGCGTAAGCTAAATCCCTGGCGTAACTCCTAATTGTTACAGCGTAACTTTGGTGTTTTTACGCATAAGTGCTACTTGGTTCTTGTATTTTCTCGCCTAAGGACAATTCATCAACAAAGGTTCATTCGACTACAAAGATCCATTTTACTACACAAGTTTATCTACATGTCTCAACCACCATACTCTAACTATTTCCTCACACTTATAATCATCAACAACAACAACAATTAACTCCACAACATCAACAATGGAATCGACAACAAGTTATTTATCAACAACAATTTAATCAACAACATAATCCACAAATTGGTGCAATTCCACCACCACAAATGGTTCAAACACCACCAAGCCTTCAAGTTCAACCCTACACAAATGATTTCTATTAACATCCATCAAGGAACACTATGAAGGAACCCACTTGGTTTGCAAAGATGTGTGAAGCTTTAAGCGACCAACAATCAATTCATGAGCGGGATCACTTGATAGACCTCCAATGCTCACTCCAGAAACTACGATCAATGGGTGATAAGGTTCTTTAGGTTTTGTGATCGAAGAAGCCACATGGAAAGTTCTTAAAAAGTTTATCTTGGAAGGTCCATTTGAGATGCCTCTTGTCTTTGTGCCGGAGATCCAGCTTCTTTGTTCCACCAAGAGATGAACAAACAAACATTGCTCTTTATCATGAGACTTGAATCCTCAAGAACTTCTACACTATGAAGCGGATGAACTTGCAATGGAATACATCCTCTTAGGATTACCAAACCCAATTCTTCGTAGTGTTGATGCTCAAAAGACTGCCTGAAAATGTGGGATCATATTCATCTTCTTATGGAAGGATCTGTACTCAATAAGGAGGATTTGGAATCCAAAATCTACTTGGCTTATGAACACTTCATGATTGAACACGGAGAGACACTAGAGTCCTATCATCATCGATTTTCGGACATCATCAATGATTTGGATAAACACAACATCATCATGCCAAGAATTGCGGTAAATACTAAGTTCTGAGTAGTCTTGGTCACTGAATGGAGAAGTATGTCATTTTCTCCGTCAAGCGAAGAATATGCATCATTCTACTTATGGTTGTTGTACAATTACTTGAAGCCTCATGAAAAGGAAGTTGATTGGGAAAGGATTCTCCGTGCTCAAATTGCTACGATCGCATCCGGAAAAACAACAACTTTCCTTGTATGCTCAGCGAATTATCCCTCTCAACCGGCAACTCAACCAGCTGCTTCAACCACACCTTCACGGCAACAACCTCAACAAAATCAATTGGTTCCATACAACAACAACAATACTCAAGCATATGTCGTTGAAGGCGGCGAGAAATCGATCCGTTCGAGCATTGCAACAAGGATTTTTATGATTGCTAATGCTTTTGGCGTTACCAATAAATCCAACAATCGTATTCGTTCCTCATCAAACACACGGACTCAAGCTGTTGTGAACAATGGGCGTGTTGAAGTTGAGAATCGTGATTATGGTCGTCGGATAGGCGGTGGTCAAGGTTTAATCTTGTAGGGAGGAATAACAACGAGCTCAAGTGGTGGAGCAGGAAATGCTCGAGAATCGGTTAAATGGTCTTAGATGCTACAAGCGCAATGAGAAGGGACACAGCTAATGCATGCCCAAAGCCAAGGACTAGGGGCGATGCTTACTTCAAAGAGGCTTTACTTTTGGCTCTTAAGGATGAAGGTGGTGGGTCTCTCACGGACAAAAACGAGCTTTATGGCGGATGCAAACTCGAGATGATGATATGGAGGACTTGCGGGACAATGCATTTATTATGTTGATGGCTAATATGCAAGAGTTACATGAGTGAAAGCAGGCCCGGTGTATGACAACGATGGATTGTCTCAGTGCCGAACAAACCATCATCATATCTGAACTAATATCTCCGCCAATATCCGAATTGACACGGCTCAGTTGTTCAAATGAGTCATCTACATCTCATTCGGCGATTTTCAAATAAACCCGTAGTTACATTTGACGATCTAGATGACCTTATGGTTTCCTTGATAATCAAATTGACTCGTAGTTATACTTGAGGATCTAAATAATGATCATGTTGTGACTCGCGTTGAACTGTTGAACCTTTGCCTCATCAGATCTTGTTAAGTTATAAAGACCAACAATCCCAAATTCTTTGAATGTTTAGAAAGCAGATCGTGATCTAGCCGCCTCGAAGAATGCTTTGTTGTGCGAATTAGAACAAGCTGAAACATGAACATAAAAAGCAAATTAACGCTCTCACCTTGGAAAATCAACAAGCTAAGGTGAGTTGTTAACTTGTCAAAAGCAGTTCTCGCATACAAAAAGCATTCAGCGAATCGGGTCGATGACCTTCTTGAAGAAATTATCGACTTGCAAAACAAACTTAAAGAGTTTAAAGCATTGTTTACAAACATGGTGAATCGATGTGACTATTGAAAAGTTTACCTTAAAACCCAATCAAAAGGATATGGAAAAAATCTAGCGATTACAAACCTAAGCTTTCACTAAAACATTCAAACCTACTCCACGAAGTTTCCGGTCACGAGAATACAAAATTGATAATCTTGTTATGAGTGTTGTTGAATATCATCGTCAAGAGGAATTAGATCGAGAAGGCGAGTCGATCAAAATTGAAAAATGTTGTTTACAACAAACCTTTTAATTATATAAACACGGTCACTTCGTCACACCAGCGGATTCTTCTAACACACCAAGGGTTATCATCAAAACACGAGTCTTCTAATGTTAATCCCAAAGCAGTTATGCACAAACTTATGGTCCTTTACCTTCAATTAGTGAAGTAAACTCAAAGCGTGAAAATCGAAATATTCTTAGATATTTTGACATTTTCATGGTGACCTCAAAATTTTACAACATGAGATAGAATATCGCTCACGAAATCAAAATTGAACATTTTCAATCGCCTCGGCGAGAGAACAAAGAAATTTTCAAAAAATCTTTACCTAATGTTAAAACTTGAAAAGTTGTGCATTAGCACTGGAGCAGGATTTTCATAAGGAACTTGGAACTATGAAGGTCGTTTCGAGAAAGCAGAAACATCCATTTCTAATATTAAGCGAAAAAACTTTTGAGAAAAGATGTTGATCGACTCTTGGAAGACCTTATACATCTTGATGTCCATAATCTTTGTGTTGTTTCATTCTTTGCCATATGCATCGATTATATCTCTGCGATATTGTTGAAAATGTTGTAGCTGTTGAAAACACCGATAATGTGCTTGGATCAGTATTTAAAAGCTGAAAATAACGATTACTCAACGAAATTTACAATGCAAGCGTCGTCTTCATTGGTGTGAAAAAGATATTCACAATCATCAACTTAGTTTTCAAAAGAAAATCGCTCGAGTTGAGTGCAAAATATTCGATCCTAAAATTGAGCAAGCTGGATGATCAAAGCGTGTCTTTGAAAAGTCAAATTTCTAAATATGAACAAGAACTTGTAAAAGTTAAGCAGAATATGGTGTCATATTTGATTTACTCAATAAGACTCGTCATGAAGCATCTAACGAACTTGATCACTATCTTGCTCACACTAGAGAAGTCATGAATTTTCTTTGGTAATATTAGTTACGAAAATCAAGATTTGATTCACACTATCTCTAAGTTAAGGAAATGTTAGGAAAGTATGAACAACTTCCGCCTACCGTGATTAAGAGAATAACACGGTCACACTCGATAATCGTGAACCAAGAATCCCTACGCCAAATCACAAGTTGCTAACGTGTTTCCCTATACTAAAATAGGAATAGTTGCGTCTTTTCCAAGCGTCCGCACTTCACGACCTAGGGCACTCAATCGAAGAATAGGAAGTTGCGACCTAAGAAAAGATCAATAAGGAATGCTAAAGTAGAAGAACACCCTAGGACTACGAATAAGACTCATGTTGCTTCCACTATAGATATTGCGTCGGCAAATGTAATAGAAATAGTGATGTAACGAATGCTAAACCGTTAAGTACCTTTGATATTGGTCTAATGCACCTTGTGTTATTTGTCGGAAGAGTATGAATTCGATTGTCATGACAAATGTGTTGCTAAAGCTATAATCTCTCGTTTACGGAATCCTAAGAATCGAAATACCTCTAGACCCACTAATCATTCTAAGTACGTGCTTGGTAGACCGCTTCTTTAGATTCTAAGGCAAACATTGATATCCTTTGTAGCTCTAGTTTCACCTCCTAAGAATGTAGTACCACCTAGTGCATTCACTAAGACTAAAGCAAGAGTAGTTATAGATGGCGAAATGGATATATAACACACTCGGTTTAAATGGATGCCTAAAATTATGAATGTGTGTATGTCTAATATACACTTGAACCCTCTAACATTTGGGTTCACATCTACTTCTATTCCATCTGTGTAAATGCGTATTGTGTCTGGTGATATAGATCATTCTGGATTGTTGATAGCGGATGTTCCCGACACATGACGCAACCTTAAGCATTATCAAACTTTATTGCAAAGTTCATTGCTTTGTCGGGTTGGGAGCGATCACTTGCGACTATCATGGGCTCTGAAGATTATGTCAATAGAACATCGAAATCATCGGGGTTTACTATGTGGAAGGCCTCGGTCACAATTTGCTTTGATGGGTCAATTTTGTGATGGAGATTTGGAGGTTGCTTTCGGGAGAAAACTTGTTTCATTCGTGATCTACAAGGAAATGACCTTATGTCGGCTCACGTAATTCTAGTCTCTACACTATCTCTATGCAAGACATGGTTGCTTCATCTCCCATCGCTTACTTTCAAAGGCAACATCCACAAAATCACGGCTATGGCACCGTCGTCTCTCACATCTAAACTTTCAAACCATCACCAACCTTGCTCGACACAAACTAGTTGAAGGTCTCCCGATTCCGATATTCAAAGATCACCTTTGCTCGACTGTGAATAAGGGAAAAGCACTCGTGCTCATTTTCCTTCAAAGGTGGAACACAACTCTCGGCATGTGCTACATCTTCTTCACATGGTTTGTGTGGCCCGATCGCGTGCAAGCGATCAATGGCGCTACATCTTAGTAATTGTTGATGACTACTCACGATGGACTTGGGTCTACTTTCTTCGTAGCAAAGACCAAGCTCCACAAATGATCATCACCTTTCTCACAAAAATACGAGTTCGACTCGCAACACCGATGAGGCTTATTCGGACGAGACAAAGGCTGAATTTGTTAACCAAACCCTTCGTGAATTTTATGAGAAAGTGGAATTGACATCAAACATCTATTGTACGTACACGAACAAAGCGGAGTTGTTGAAAGGCGAACCGAGCGTTAGTGGGCGCAAGAACAATGTTAATCAATGCTAAACTTCAAGATTACTTATGGCGGAAGCCGTATCTCTGCATGCTTCACTCAAAACCGTTCTATGATTACAAAGCGCCACAACAAAACACCTTTCGAGCTTGTCCACAACCATAAACCGAATCTCAAACACTTTCACGTATTTGGATCCCTTTGCTATCGAATAATGATCGTGATGATTTTGGAAAGCTCAAAGCCAAAGCCGACATTGAGTCTTTATTGGATATTGTGAGAATTCTAAAGGTTACCGGATCCGGAATCGTCGTACAAAGCGGTGATGGAAGCGATTCATGCTCATTTGATGAACTCACGGAAATGGCTACGAGTATATGACTTAGAACCGGTCACAACCGTTTAAACTTCCCTCTACCCCATCATCGGTGAACAAAGCCCCCACTAACTCGTCAACAAATGGAAGGTTATTTGCTCCTACGTTTGCGGCGATATTGATGAGCGTGCTCGGATGTATCCAGCTGTTTCCATTGCACAACGATAATATTCCTATACGATACACCTGCTACAACAACTCTTGTTGAAGATGCACCGACACCGATTGACTCCAACACAGCGATTGAACACACGCTTCCAACAATGATGAACCGGTGATGATATTACGAATGAAGTACCCCACTGCGATTTTGATCCGTCGTTCTTCAACCCGTTTGCCAATGAGGCTGCGCACGGATGTGGAATCTTCAACAAACCATTTGAATCCTCAAAATCGCACAATGTATACCAACATCAACCCTCACACATAGATGGACTAAAGACCAACCTCGGATAATATTATTGGCAACCCAATCAACCCGATCGTTCGAGACAACGTCTTCGCACGAGATGGTGAACATTGCATTTATGCACTCCTTTGTCTTGTAATCTGAACCTAAAAACATTAAAGCGCAATGACAAAAGATAGCTGGATTAAATCCATGCAAGAAGAACTCAACCAATTCAAGCGTCTTGAAGTATGGGGCGGTTGAAAGACCAACGAGTACGTCATTGGTCTCGAATGGATTTGGAAAAACAAATTGGATCTTGAAGGAATGTAATCCGAAACAAGTCACGTCTAGTTGCTAAGGGTTATCATCGGGAAGAAGGAATAGACTTTGAAGAATCTTTTGCTCCGGTTGCTCGTCTTGAGGTGTTCGGATATTTCTCGCGTTCGCGGCTTATATGATTATAGCGGTCTTTCGGATGGATGTCAAAGCTGCGTTTCTCAGCGGACAAGCGAAAAGCGGTTTATGTCGACCAACGGAAGGATTCGTTGATCAGAGTTCCCGAACCATGTCTACAAAGCGAACAAAGCTCTTTATGGTCTCAAACAAGCCCCTCGGGCATGGTGCGATAAGCTATCATCTTTCCTCATTGCTAATAATTTCACCAAAGGTTCGGTTGACCCAACTCTTTTATACAATATCACGGGGCACATATCTTAATTGTTCAAATTTCGTGGATGACATCATTTTGGGTCTACACATAAAAGTTTTCAATCACTTTTGCAAAACTAATGAAGAAAATTTTGAAATGTCTATGATGGGTGAACTTACATTCTTTCTAGGATTACAAGTTCATCAATCACCCGTGGTATTTTCTTGAGTCGATCAAATATAAACAAATTTGGAATGAAAACACATGATACTTATGCCACACCAATGACTCATACCAAAGTTAGATTCGATTTACATGGGAAATTAGTTGACCCTCAAATCAGAAGTATTATTGGGTCTCTCATGTATCTAACGACTAGCGAGACTGATATAGTCTTTGCCATTTATCTATGCTCCCGTTATCGATCGCGACCAGCTGAAACCCACCTCTACGAGGCTAAAAGAATCTCCGATACATCAAGGAACCATTAACTTGAGGATCACGGTATCAGAAGGATTACGGTTTTGAACTAATCGCTTTTGAGAATGACCACGCAGGATGCTTAGACTCGAGGAAAAGTACTTCATTAGCTCTACAATTTCTTGGTGATAAAGCGGTGTCTTGGCAATCAAAGAAGCGGATTGTACATCATTTGTCATCAACGAGCGAGAATATGTAGCCATGTCCACATGTTGTGCTCAAGTCATCGGATGAGAACACACTCAAAGACTATGGTTACGTATTCGAGAATCGATGTCTTTGCGACAATCGGTGCCATTGCGATCTCGTGCAACTCGATTCGACACTCGAAATCAAAGCACATCGATCTTCGCTATCATTTCATCAAGGACCGCGTGGAGCAGTGCGTTGAATTATACTTTGTGGGTGCGAGAATACTAATTGGCGGATCTTCTCACCAAAGCCTTGCCTCCCGCTAGGTTTAATGAGTTGGTCCACTGGATTGGTATGAGGTGTTTGACTCAAGAGGAATTGGATGACCTCTTAAAACACTCTTAAAAACTTGTCAAACACCAAAACATCTTTTGTAAATAATTTTTCAAAAACAAAATACAAAATTATAAAATCTTATAAAACAACAAAAATATTCTTCTAATCTAAAATCTTTCAACATGGCAAGTACATTTCTTCCTTCAACACTATAATCCTTCAAAATTCAGTATTTTTACGATCAAGTGTTGAGGGAGAAAAATTTCACATAACTTGCTTCAAAACATATGTGTGCTTGCATGTTACCATATCTCAGTTGTTTCATTTAACAATGGTGGTGAATTTTACGGTTAAATGACACTCCTCGGACTAAATTTATAACCTTTCATTATTTCTTAAGTCGAGGGGGAGTGTCGTCAAGTTTCTTTCCTAAAAACTTTGTTTGGTAAACAAAATGGAAGTTAAATGGCTTTGTTTGAAAAAGGAAAAGGTGGAGGGACCAAAACTGTCAAAATGTTAAAGTTATTTTAAATAAAACACCTCCCCACCTAACTTTTACCTCACATTTAATTCTAAACCTAAACACATCTACGCCTAAGAATCATTCTAGCAATCCGTTGTTTTGATCATCACTTTGTAAGTTGTCTTGTGATTAAAACATGTTTTTAAGATAAGGTTTTAATTTCATGTAAATCCAACGGCTAAAAGTGTTTTCAAGTGATTGTGTGTTCTCGGCAAGCATATGAACACAAAATCGGTGTGTATGTTATTGGTTATATGGATAGTGTCAAAACATTGATTATACATCAAGGATACCATTTTAACCATCAAACCCACCGAAACATGTATCAACGATTTTTGAAAATTAGGGTTTATGTGTCGATTTGGGTTTTCCAAATGTGAAGTGTTTTGGTATAAAAGATTGTTGGGATATAGTCTTAAGTTGTTGAATTAATGATTTCCATTGCTATTAACCACCCGAGCTGAGGAATTGGTGAAAAATTTGTATTTAGGGTTTAATGTTCATAATATTGGGTAACTTTTGATTCACACGAGTTAGGTGTTATAACTTGGTATAAAGACTCCTCAACACTCTTAAACTACGAGAAAAAGTCTTGTGCAAATCCCATGGTTAAATTTTGTCACACCCCAAATTACATTTTGCGGTGGAATGGAATTCTGGAGATTGTTGTCATAGCATCACGATTCTGAGATATATTGAGCGACCTAAAGTGTCGTTTGGAAAACACATCGTTTGATTTAATAAAACAATCGAGTTTACAAAGTGTAGGTCCCAAATGAAAATCAACATGCGGAAATAAGTTTGTTATAATTCAAGCGATGTTTTAAAGTGCTTAAATCCATGAGAGAAGCGTCGTCACCACGACTCTACAATAAGTCCACATGCATGCCATGAAGTGAATGCCTTAGATACGAGATAAAACATGCTAAAAGTGTCAACACAAAGGTTGAGTGAGTTCATAGGGTTTGTGTTGAAATGTAAAGCCTTTCAAAATCGTTTATGCAACAAAGGCATTGTAAATCCACTCGGTTCAAGATCCGCCCATACAAAACTTGCAAACTGTGTGTTCACAACCCTCTTGCCGAAATGTGTATAGTTTATGATCAAGCGCATGATGTCAAATGAATTCACAAAATAGTGCATAACTTAATGTATCCATAGTTACTTAATATAACACATAATTAAATGCGGTTTCAAATTGTTCCATGACCATTAGTTCGAGGATTGTACCAAGACCATTAGTTCAATGATTCTACCAAGACCATTAGTTCAGTTATACCAAGACCATTAGCTCAATGAATATACCAAGACCATTAGCTCAATAAATATAGCAAGACAATTAGCTCAATGATAATACTAAGACAATTCTAAGCATGCAAAGCATTGCCATTATGACTAAACATTCAATTCGGATAAACATATAGTTTGCAAATATTCTTGAATGTCATGAAAATAGTTGAGCATGTATCTCCCAAAGAGTTTAATAAAACAATTGAAAGAGTAGGGCTATGACTCACATGGTAAAATGAGGCGATGACAAAAGTGAGTACACCGAAATGATGGTGAAATCTCTAGCTGCGACCTAGTATGAATGATATGATACATATTAAGTCATGTTGTAATGCTATGCATGCAATTCGGATGATATTTGTACCACTTATGAATTTTTGAAAACAATACTTCTCGTCAAAATATAATCTTTTAACGTCTTGACCATTTTAAATTACTTTGCAAGTATTTACGTCAAAATGACATCATACAATAGTTTCTTAATGTTTTATTGCGAAATTATAACTTTTAAGTAAGTAAAATAATGTCGTTGGAAATTTCATGAAAGTGACAAAATGGCCTCGAAAAGCTAGTTAGTAAAATGGTGTCGTCGAGCGTTAGGAAGCGAACTCAGCGGTTTTGGAAAACTTGTATCATAATCTCAAAGTTTTGGCATTTAAGTTTTTATCCTAGAGGTCTCGTTCATAGAGAAAATATAGGTTAAGTATGGTGATTTTGTCCAAAATGTAGTTTAAAAGTGAATTTCGGCAAAGTTTATGCAACCGTAGTTAATTCATTACAACTCCGCTATACAAGCGGTTGGACATTTTGGAAAATATGCTCGATGAACTTACTTTTACTAGAAGACATCTAGTTACAAAAGTTCTCGTCAGCGTTAAAAATAGCCTTCAATATGGTCACTTGTTTATCCGTAACACTTTGTCTAATAAAAATAATATAGTTTTCGTAAATAATAAAGTTACGGCAATGTTGTGGCGTGTATATTTTAGTCGTTACAAATCATTTTCTACGTATTATCGTCCTTAACCCGTATCAAAGTATACTAATATATTTTTGATAAGTCGAAATAATTTATAAAGCTTAAGACTCGTTTTGACTCGTACAAAACAAAAATAGTTTGCTGAAATTTCAGGATATATATATATTAAATCGTCAAACTTGAAAAATTCATAACTTCTTCGTTATAGCTCCGTTTAATCCGTTCAAGCGACCACGGATTCGTTTTAAAGTATATTTTCTAAATATCTAGGCCAAAAATTTATGTCTACAGTCGGATTTTCCAGAATTACAAAATAAGATCAGACCCTTTTTAGACTTGTCGGAAAGAGTTTTCTCGTACTAAACCTATTCCAATCCTTCAAAACAACTCCAAAGCTATTCTAATCCTACCATACACCTTCTTAGGGTGTCATGGGTTCCTAAACATCATCAAGAATAATATATAACAAGGGATAAATTATAGGATGACTTATATATGTATATCTCTAAAAACAAGGTAAAATGGTATAAATATCCATAAGTCTTGCATGCTTTGCTCAAAAATGATGAAATAAATATGAAATGATAATGAAAGATGTAAAATGAAAATGATATGCTTACTAGTTACTTGATGAGGTGACAAGAACAAAGGATTAAACCTAAACACCCTAGGTTTTATTTCAAAACCTTGATTAAGAGTGTAACTAGATTGTTAAATACTTGATTTGGAAAATTTTGATGAAATCTCTTCACCTTCACTTGCAATGGCGGTTTTAGGAGGAAGAAGAAAGAAATGCTTGACTTTTCACTTTGAAATTATTGATTGAATGAGAAAGAACTTGGAGTGTGTAAGTATATAAATGAAAGATCTAAATATAAGAAATCCACCAACAAATTAATGTTTCACCCCCCTTGGTCGGCCAAGGGGGTAAGTATTTGTAAAATACATATATATATTTTTTTTTTATAATGTATGTAATGTAAAAAGTGTAAGTAAAAGAAATTAAGTAAAGGTAACTTGTAAATTGTATATACATTTGTGCATCTAAGGTAGTTTTAGCTCAAAATAAATTTTAATGGATCCAAGTAAAATGTATTGAGGTCATATAAATTGTAAAATACATTTCTTGTAAAATTTGAGTGATATAGTAATTATCATTATAGTTTTTAAGAAAAGCGTCGTAATAATATAATTTTAACGATTTATATACAAAATAAATTTAAAACACTAGGTAAACTCAAAATATGATTTTTATAAACTAAATGTAAGTATAAAAATATGTGGGATAGTTTTGGAAGTATTGGATTAAATGTTCAAAATAATAACTTACGCGATAACGTTTATTTAATATGAAAATTCTGCGTTTAATGTGAAATGCAAAGTCATGAATGAACTAACATGATGAAAATGATGTTAATGAAATGTAGACTAAACTTAGTCTATATGAAATGTCCGTGATGATATGATCATGAATTATGACTAAACCATTAAGGTTCTGCAATTTGAAACTCGTAAACCTAGTTTACGATAAATGATGAAATTATGAAGCATGAATTGTTTTGAGAAATGACACGAAAGTACGAGTTGTCACATTAAGCCCAACCAAAAAGAATTCAGTCCACGAATTGATTCGTGTTAGTCTATCAATTTTTTTTTTTTTTTTGAGTTTGTGATGAATATCGAGGAAAGAAGACATGGAGGGTGTTATTACGGTTATTGGTGATTAGAGTGTACACAACATTATAGTAGAAAACATTGGATGAATATCTCCGATGAGCATCACTTTGACTTTGAAATATGTGAAGATTTTGCTTGCACTAAGATTTATAAATAAGCGCTCCCAACATAACATGATCCTCGAGAATTAGACATAGTTAGCTAGGCTATGTATAATTAAGGAGCGATGATGTGACGTTCGGTTTAGTTGTTATAACTCTCGATGTTTACAACGATTTAATCGTGTCGTTAAAATGATAGTTAAAGTAAAAGGAATTAAAATTCTAAGTAAATGATATCGAATCGAAAGGAAATAAAGTGCGATAGATGAGAATATTTTACAACAGTGGTTTATCAAAAGTAGTACATCGTTAAGTTATAAGGTTCCGGATACGATGGAAGACATAAACTTAGTACGACCTAGTACATAAGGAGAAATAAGGCATTGGTTTCGAACTTCTTTAGTCTTCGCGTTGTTGATACTGACGAGCTTCTCCTCTTCCTAACATGTATGCATTCCATGAGCACCTTCAATTTGTTGACCTTGGTTTTGAGGACATTGGTTCGATTGTGTCCTTGCTCCCCATACGTAACATGTAACCATGGCCTTGCCTCTACAATTCACGGCAAGGTGTCCTAGTTGTTGACACTTGTAGCACTTAGCGGGACAAAGACCCGTGTGATGATATTTACATCGATTACATAGTGGGTAGGTTCGGCATAACCTCCGCCTTCTATTGGTGCGACAACACAAACCATTGCGGTTTCTTGCCCTCTATTTTGTTGTTGATGATGGTTAGTGTTACGGTTTTGGTTGTTGTTGTTATAACCTCCTTGGTCGTTTTCCTATTTCCTTTTGTTGTTGTTGATTTGGTTATAAATCGTTGTTGTTGTTGTTTTGGTTATTGTTGTAGTTGATGCGGTTGTTGGTATTGTTGTTACGGTTGGTGTTGGTGATGTTTCCTCTCTTTACTACTTGTGCCATAAGCTTACGAGTCACTCTAATAGATTCCTCAATCGTTTGTGGATCAAAGAAGTCACATCACCTTGAATAATCTCGGGAAGTCCTTCAATGAAAGCCTCGGTAGCTTCTCATTATCCGAAACCATAGATGGGCATAACACGGCCAATTCTTGAAACCTTGAATGTAAGTATCAATGTCATACCCAATAGTTACCAACTTATAGAATTCGGTCTCCAACTTCTTCACCTCAAATGCGGACAAAACTTCTTTGTTACAAACCTTTGAATTGCTCCCAGTGAGCTTGAAAGCATTTTCCATTCCATCGGTGAGCATAAGAGTTCCACCACGACAATGCTCCATCAAGTAGGGTACTGTAGCAAACTTGACCTTGCTATCATCCGGGCAATTACATAACAAAAACACGGACTCAATTTCTCGAACCATCTAACCATGGCGGTGGCTCCTTGGTACCTCTAAACTTAGTGGGATCTCCACTTTTGAAGTCCTTATCTGACGACTTTTAACTCGGACCCTCCTGCATTTCTGCTGGCGGCAAGCCTAAGCGGCCGGCTTCCCTCACAATTCTAGCGGCTTGCGTGCTTGCTGCCTCCTCAGCAGCGACCACCGTTCCCTTTCAATCCTTAGAGCATCGGCTATGCTATCCTCACCAACTTTTGAATAGCCGCTTGAGTCATTTCAGTGTAGCTTTCTTGATTGCCATATCTTCTTCAAAACAAGAGGAAATGTGAGGCGTGGCGAAATCCCATGTTAAAAATATGCGCTCTAAAGAGGGTGATATGAGATAATAGATTTGAGGTTATCTTTTAAAAAAAAATGAATGATGGATTCCAAGAAGATGGGTTATGAGATGTAGTAAGTGATTCAAATGTATAATGGTTTAGTGACTTAATGTGTTAATAACGTGTAACTCGACATGTTAGTGGTGAAACAAAGGGTGAGAGTGACTTTGCCGTACCAAAGGTTTATCTCGGCATTCGGCGTTATCGGTGATGAGTCAAGCGATATTAAAATTGCGATAGGGAATGACAAAGCATTCACCACATTAGAGTATGAGGAAAGGATAATGGGATGGGTATTTAAGGGCATCTATGTGACAATCGATTTGAAATGAAAGTAAATAACTCGAAAATGTGCGTATAAATCACATGCAAAGTGAACATGCACTTATGATGAAATGATGAGATGCTATGATGATGTAGTTATAGTCTAGGGTCAATGATGCAACCTAGTTCTCTATAATGAAGCTCGATGCCAATCATCACACCCCAAATTACATTTTGCGTGGAATGGAATTCACGGGATTGTTGTCATAGCATCACGATTCTGAGATATATTGAGCGACCTAAATGTCGTTTGGAAAACACATCGTTTGATTTAATAAAACAATCGAGTTTACAAAGTGTAGGTCCCAAATGAAAATCAACTTGTGCGGAAATAAGTTTGTTATAATTCAAGCGATGTTTTTAAAGTGCTTAAATCCATGAGAAGCGTCGTCACCACGACTCTACAATAAGTCCACATGCATGCCATGAAGTGAATGCCTTAGATACGAGATAAAACATGCTAAAAGTGTCAACACAAAGGTTGAGTGAGTTCATAGGGTTTGTGTTGAAATGTAAAGCCTTTCAAAATCGTTTATGCAACAAAGGCATTGTAAATCCACTCGGTT
>CM040245.1:195576791-195621379 GCA_022545495.1 Chrysanthemum lavandulifolium | reverse complement strand
ATTTGGTGTTGGGTTTTTAGTGGTGGTTGGTTATCACCTTCCATGATGAAAAGTGATGGGGTTACGAACAAAGGTCACGAAGAAGGGGATAGACTAAAGGGAGCTAAAAAATGAGAAAAAGTTTACTTGATAGGAATCAAGCAAAGAAACCTAAACAAGGTGGACTACTAACTAGCTATTCTATTCCCGGCGTGGCGCCAAAACTTGATACGCTTACACGGTAGCGTTCGGGGTCAAAGGAACTTCCTTTTAAATCGAGCAAGTTTTCAACACCTAAGCGATGAACCTAATCGTTGTAGTGTAGTATTAGGGTAAGCTGCGGAATTGATATCGTTCTCTAAGGAATAGGAATGCTGGTGAGAGTTACTACGCTAAGGTTGGGGTTGAGGAAGATTATTTTTAATCTTTTTTATGTTTTTTAGAAAAGGAAAAGTACGAATCTCGGGGTTTGGATTTGGGGTTGGTATTTCTCCCAATTACTCTACTATTATCTAATTATCTAAACTAAGGTGGTGGTAGTCTATGTCTAATTATTGTGTGCTCGTATGATAGTTTAAAGATGTGTTTACTTAGGTTTTACTACTCCTTAATTATCTCCTATTGGTGGTTGAATTGTCACGTCCTTATTCCTAGTTGCGTTGTGTGTCTAAAGTTGTAGGGTATCGTTTCTCCTACTCTTTGAAGTTACCAAAGGGTCTCGTCTACAAACCCACTAGGGATGATAAACTCTAACTCTAAGGCCTCTTTGGATAGTTTAGCTTACAACAACTCAAAGTGCTATAACCCAAGGTTCACAAAGATTAATCAAGCATTAAGTACACAACGAATGACCTATCGCATTACTAGATCATTAATCAACTAAGATAAGAAACAACCAATCAATATTCAATAATTAAGTTTCATATTCCTAAGCAAACACACAAGTAAATTAGCGGGACATGGAGAACATGCAAGCATACACACAAATAATTGAAGACATAATTAAATTAATGAAGTAAACAACTTATCTTGGTGTAAGATGGGTTTAGAACCCTAAAATACGACCTTGGTTCGGTTTAGGTTTTACTCAAAAGTTTACCCAAAAGACTACTCTAAAGCGAAAAAATTCGGATTCTATATATAAGATTACATGTGCGCGGCGTCACCTTATGATTTTTGGCGTCGTGTCGCCGTCATTAGGGTTTCGTGTTGGCCAAGTTAATCTTGCGCGGCGTCACCTTATGCTTGTGACACCGTCTCTTTAGCTTCCCGCCGTCAGGATTGAATCTAGGCCGTTTGATTTGCGACGGCCTACTCTTTTAAAGCAAGCGCCGTCCTCCAAAAACAACAATTTCTCTTACGTGTCGTCACAAATTCCTCCGACGGCGTCATGATTAGCGATGGCCCGTCCCCTTGTAATTTAGCGACTTAGTGTCTCGATTCTTGACTTTGGCCATTTTCTTCATATATCCCGCCTTTTAGTCCAAATAAGTGCCATTACAGCGTTTGCCTTCAAGAGACCTAAAAAGTGAAAAGGAACGATATTAAGCAATAACGGATACAAAAGTGATCAAATAAGGGCTTAAACGACCCCTCAAAAAGGTACATTTTAAAACCTTATCAGGTGGAAAAGTTGGGAAATACGGATCAAAGTCCGGAATGTTTGGAAGTGTTGGTGGAGAAGAACCTAGATGTTCTTGTAACACAATGGGAGCTAAAGGTGGTGAGGTTTCAAGGTATTTGAAGATTGTGTTTGGAGATGTGGGAGGTGTTAAAAAGACTAGTTCTTTTGGGTTGGTTTGTTGTGATCTTGTTGGAGTCTTAAGGAGTTCCAATAGAGTGACTTAAGGTAGAGACTTGATGGGTGATGATGTTGGTGTGCTTGTTGGAGACGAGGGAGGTGCTACTATGGAAGCATTTTTTGGTGAATGAGTGGTTGGTGATGAACCATTTGAGGATGGTTTTGCTAAACAACAAGGCCGAATGCTAATCTATGCGGTTTTTCTAGATTTAGGTGGTGGTACTTTGGAAGGTGGTAGGACAAAATTTTGGATTTCTTGAAAAGGATTGTTAGCACTAGGTGATTCATCTATGTTGGAAGATCTTTTGGATGACATGATGATGGTTTTTTGTAAGGTTGAGAGTGATGAATATACAAGCATTTTGGGAATCCTATTTATAGAAAAATAAGGCATTGTAATGAATGCTTGACCCAAAATGTGGACTAAAATCTAATGATTAGATATGAATTTAAGGCATGTGATCATGAGAACACAAGCATTAAGTAACATATTCATAAAAAAATGTTAAAATGATGAAAATATAGAAGTTTTCATCCAAAGTGAGAAAAATAGAAGATAACTTTAGCTTTTGTCTCACGGATCCCAGATCCTTCCTTGAGGGAACCGTCCAGCGTTAATCGGGATCCGTGGTATCGGTGACTCGAGTGACTTAAAATTTTCCTTTTGGAAACATTTGTGCCTAGTGTGTGCCTATATGCAAACCATTTGGAGTTGCGGTTATCTCCACTCCTAAAAATAAAAGGAAGATAAACTAGAAGTGAAAAAGCACACTATTATGTGAGATAACCCGAGTGCTCCTAATTCATTGTTTCTTAAATGAATGTACCCAAAAACACATATTAGTTATGTGTCCTCTTTAGCATTCAAAATACATGAGATGCAATGAAAACGTGTTTTTACTTTGTATTAATAGTAAGACAAATTTGTCCTAGACGTGAGAAATAGCTTTTATGAAAGTGATACGAGAAGAGGTATCCTTTTAGAAAGCATTTCAAAAAAATTTCTTTGTTTGAAGAAAACGTTTAAGAAAAATGAGCTTGTGTGTTCCGTACGAGTTGTGTGTGAAATAAACTTACTTTAAAAAGTAAGGTTTAAAAATATGAAAGTAGACCAAGAGTTGTAGATAAAACTAACGTGGGTTTTGAAAATTCCGAACATTGTTGTTTGTGAGTTGTGTGTGAAATAGAGATCCTAGACTCATAGAAAGAAGAAGGATGTGACAACTCGTATTTTGGTCATATTTCAAAACATTATTCATGCTTCATCATTTATCGTTTATCGTAAAGTAGGTTTACGAGTATCAAATTCACGTAACCGTAATGGTTTAGCTGTGAATTCATGATCATATCATCGAGGTCATTTCATAAAGACTAATTTTAGTCTACATTTCATTAACATCAACGTCATCATATTAGTTCATGCATGGTTTTGCATTTTACATTAAACGTATAATTTTCATATTAAATAAACGTTATCGCGTAATTAATTATTTTGAATAATTGATCCATCACTTCCAAAAATTATCCCGATATATTTTTATACTTATAATAAGATTATAAAAATAATATTATAAGTTTACCCAGTGTTTTAAATTTATTTCGTATATAATTTGTTATATTTAAATAATTACGACGGTTTTCTTAAAACTACTCGATAAATATTTATTTCACTCAACTCATGTAAGAAATGTATTTTATAATTTTATGACCTAAATATATTTTATCTTGACCGTGAAAATTTATTTTTATCCAACGCTACCCTAAATATTCAAAAGTGACTACAACTTATCATTTAACTTCATTTAACCTCACAAAATATTACACTTAAACATTTAAAAAAAAATTACATCAAAGTGGATGACTACACCTCCGCGTCGACAAGGGAGGGTGAGTCATGGAAGATTTTGCAAATATCTCTAAGTATAATGTATAATAATAGATAACTCATTCATTTCACTTCATTTGTATAATACAAGATCAAAATTTCTTTCTCTTTCTCTCTTCCAAAACCGCAGCCAAGGAGACCAAGAAGGAAGCATCAATAAATTTTCAAGACAAGATTTTTAAACACTAGTATCACTCTTTGTAAAGGTTTTGCAATAAAAACCTCAAGTGATTAGGAAAACCCTTTGTCCTTAAACCTCATCATATTTCTTGTAAGCTTTTTATTTTCATCATCTTATTTCATATTCATTCTCATATTCATTTCATCATTATTGAGAAAATATGCAAGTTATGTGATGTTTATACCACTTTTTAAGGTTTTTAAGTGTTATATATATATAATCCATCCTATAATTACTCCTTGTTATATATTAGTTTTGGTGATGTCTAGGAAACCATAACACTCTAAGAAGGTGTTTGGTAGGATTAGAATAACCGGAGTTGTTTTGAATGGGTTAGAATAGGTTTGGCGCGAGAAAAACTCATTTCGACAAGTTTGCAAAGGGTCTGTCCTTATTTTCAAAATCTTGAAAATCCGAAAGTAGGTAAAAATTTTGGCCTAGATATTTAGAAAATATACTTTAAAAGCGAAACCGTGGCCACTTGAGCGGATTAAAGCGGAGCTATAATGAAGAAGTTATGAATTTTTCAAGTTGGCGACGAAAATATAAATTTTCGGAATTTCAGCAAGCAATATTTATTTTATACGAGTCAAAAATGAAGCTTAGGCGTTGTAAATTATGTCGACTTGTCAAAAATATGTTAGTATACTTTGATACAAAGCTAAGGATCTTTAAACGTAGAAAGCAGTTTATAACGACTAAATTATACACGTTTACAAAAGTTGCCGTAACTTTTATTATATAAGAAAAACTATAACACATTTCTAATAGGCAAGTTTTACGGCAAAACTAGTTACCAAGTTAAAAGTTGTTTTAACATTGATTTAGAACTTTTATAAAGTGATGTCTTCTAGTAAAGTGAGATCGCCAAGTATATTTTCCAAAATGTCCATTGTTTGTTTAGCGGAGTTGTAATGAATTAATTACGGTCGCTTAAACTTTGCCGAAAAACCATCCTTAAACTATATTTTGGGACATAAGTACCATAATTAACCTCTATTTTTCTTTATATTCGAGACCTCTAGGATAGAAACTCATGTACTAAAACTTTGAGATAATCATACGAGCTTCCCAAAACCGTTGAGTTTGTTTCCTAACGCTCGACATGCACCATTTTACGACTAGCTTTTCGAGGCCGTTTTAGTCACTTTCATGAAATTTTCAATGACATTATTTTATGACGAAAAGTTATAATTTCACAATAAATCACTAAATGATTATCGTCGGATATCATTTCAACGTAAATACATGTGAAGTAATTTGAAAATGGTCAAGACGTTAAAGATTATATTTTCGACGAAGTATTGTTTTCAAAAATTCATAAGTGGTATAAATATCATCCGAATTGCATGCATAACATTACATCATGACTTATTACATATCATATCATTCATAATAGGTCAGTTTCGAGATTCACGCTACATTTCGGTGTACTCACTTTTGTCATCGCATCATTGTACCAAGTGAGTTCCATAGCCCCATTTTCAATTGTTTTAATGCTTTTATTAAACTCTTTGGGGGAGATACATGCTCAAACACTTTTATGACATTCATGTATATTTGCAAACTATATGTTTATCTGAACTGAATGTTTAGCCATACGAAGTAACAGTATTGCCATACTTAGAATTTTCTATATCAATAATCATTGGACTAATTGTCTTGGTATAATCATTGAGCTAATTGTCGTGGTATAATCATTGAGCTAATTGTCGTGGTATAATCATTGAGCTAATTGTCGTGGTATAATCACTGAGCTAATTGTCGTGGTATAATCATTGAGCTAATTTTCGTGGTATAATCATTGGGCTAATTGTCGTGGTATAATCATTGAACTAATGGCCTTGGAACGATTTGAAACTATATGAATTATGTGTTATATCAAGTAACTATTGATACATTAAGTTATGCACTAATATGTGAATTCATTTGACATCATGCGCTTGATCATAAACTATACACATTTGGCGGTGGGTTGTGAACACACATGTTGCAAGTATTGTATGGTGGAACTTGGGCCGAGTGGATTTACAATGCCTTTCTTTGCATAAACGATTTTGAAAGGCTTTACATTTCAACACAAACTCTATGAACTCACTCAACCTTTGTGTGGACACTTTTAAGCATGTTTTATCTCGGTATCTAAAGCATTCACTTCATGGCATGCATGTGGACTTATCATAGAGTCGTGGTGACGACGCGTTTCACTGGGTTTTATATACTTTAAAACATCGTTTGACTTGTACCAAACTTATTTTCCGCACATAGTAACTTTCATTTGGGACCTATCTTTGTAACTCGATTATTTTATTAAATCAAGCGATATATTTTCCAAACGACACTTTAGGTCGTTCAATATAACTAATGATTGTGATGCTATGACGATCAATCCCTAGGAATTTCATTCATTGCAAAACATGTAATTTGGGGTGTGATGATTGGTATCGAGCTTGATTATAGAGAACTAGGTTGCATCATTGACCTAGACTATAACTACATCATCATAGCATCTCATCATTTCATCATAAGTGCATATTCACTTTACATGCGGTTTATCGTACATTTTTCGAGTTGTTTACTTTCATTCCAAATCGATTGTCACATGGATGCCTTTAAATACCCATCCATTATCCTTTCCTCATACTCTAATGTGGAGAATGCATTGTCATTCTCTATCACAATTTTAACATCAGTTGATTCATTACCGATAACGTCGAATGCCGAGGTAAAACCTTTAAGTAGGGCAAAGTCACTATCACTCCTTTGTTTCACCACTAACATGTCGAGTTACACGTTATTCACACATTAAGTCACTAGACTATCATACATTTGAAGCACTTACAACATCTCATAACTCATCCATTGGGAACCCGTCGATCATTTTGAAAAGTAACCTCAAACTTATCACCTCACATCACATCTCTTTAGAGCGCTTATTCTTAACATCAGACTTTGCTACGTCTCACCTTTCCTCTTATTTTGAAGAGTTATGGCATCGAAGAAAGCTGCACCAGAAATGACACCAGCTTCTATCCAAAGGTATATAGAGGATAGTATAGCCGAGGCACTAAGGAAAGAGCGAGCAACGGTAGCTGCTGCTGCTGAGGGCAAGGCTCTTGAAGTTGCTAGACTTCTTTCTTTGCCACGGGGCTGCAGGAGGATCAGAGTTGAAATTGTACATATAAGGACTTTAGGCGTGATCCTACAAAGTTCAAAGGCACTGAAGGCGCCACTACTATGGTTCGATGGTTTGAGAAGATGGAGTGCATGTTTCTTCTATGCAATTGCCCAGAGACTACAAGGTGAAGTTTGCCACTGGTACACTCTTAGATGGCGCAATGTCATGGTGGAATTCATTATGCACAACCTATTGGCATCGAAAATGCATATAAGCTCACGTGGGATCAATTCAAGAGGTTGTTGACAAAGAAGTATTGTCCACGCACGGAGGTGAAGAAATTAGAAGCGAATTCTATGAGTTAGTGACTATTGGTTATGACATCGAGACTTACATCGGGAGGTTTCAAGAATTGGTGCCTTGTGTCCATCAATGCTTTCGGACAATGAGAAACTCTGGAAAATTTCATTGGAGGACTTCACAATGTATTCAAGGAGATGTAACTTCTTCCGATCCACAAACAATTGAAGAAACTATCGGGATAACTCAAAACTCATGGCTCAAGTTGTGAAGGGAAAACATTATCAACAATAACCGCAACTACAACCACAACAACCAAACTAGCAACAACAAAAGGAAATGGGAAAATGACCGGGGAGGTTATGATAACGACAACGAAACCGTATCACTAATCATCATCAACAACAGAATAGAGGCAAAGCGATTTGGTTTATGTTCTTTGCACCAATAGAAAGAGGGGTTATCTTTGGAACCTACCCACTATGTAATCGATGTAAGTATCATCACATGGGTCTTTGTCTTGCTAAGTGCTTCAAGTGTCAAAAGCGGGACACCTTGCCGAGAATTGTAGAGGCAAGGCCATAGATACATGTTACGGATGCGGGGAGCAAGGACACTATCGGAATCGATGTCCTCAAAACCAAGGTCAACAAGTTGAAGGTGCACATGGGAAACATACATATTAGAGGAGGAGAAGCTCGTCATGGTCACAACAATGCGGAAGACTGAAGAAGTTCGGGAACTAACAGTCTCATTTTACTTATGTACTACGTCATACTAAGTTTATGTCTTCCATCGTATTCGGATCTTATGACTTAAGATGTACTACTTTTTGATAAACCACTCGTTGTAAATATTCTCATTAAGCGTACTTTCTTTTCCTTCAAATTCATTATCACTTACGAGGTTTAGATCTCTGTAAACATTGAGAGTTATAACAACTAAACCGAACGTCACATTATCGTTCCTTAATTATACATAGCCTAGCTAACTATGTCTAATTCTGGAGGGATCATGTTATGTTGGGAACAGTTATTTATAAATCTTAGTGCAAGCAAAATTATCACATATTCCAAAGTCAAAGTGTTACTCATGGGAGATTCATCCAATATTTTCTCTACTATGATGTTTTATACGCTCTCGATCATCGATAACCATAACGACACTTCCTCATGTCTTTTCTCCTCGATATTAATCACAAACTCAAAAATTCGATAGACTAACACGAAGCGAATTCGTGGGGTGAATTCCTTTTGGTTGGGCGAATGTGACAACTCGTATTTTGGTCATATTTCAAAACATTATTCATGCTTCATCATTTATCGTTTATCGTAAACTAGGTTTACAGTATCAAATCACGTAACCGTAATGGTTTAGCTGTGAATTCATGATCATATCATCGAGGTCATTTCATAAAGACTAATTTTAGTCTACATTTCATTAACATCAATGTTATCATATTAGTTCATGCATGGTTTTGCATTTTACATTAAACGTATAATTTTCATATTAAATAAACGTTATCGCGTAATTAATTATTTTGAATAATTGATCCATTACTTCAAAAATTATCCCGATATATTTTATACTTATAATAAGATTATAAAAATAATATTATAAGTTTACCAGTGTTTTAAATTTATTTCAGTATATAAATTGTTATATTTATATAATTACTGACGGTTTTCTTAAAAACTACTCGATAAATATTTATTTCACTCAACTCATGTAAGAAACGTATTTTTATAATTTTATGACCTAAATATATTTTATCTTGACCCGTGAAAATTTATTTTTATCCAACGCTACCCTAAATATTCAAAAGTGACTACAACTTATCATTTAACTTCATTTAACCTCACAAAATATTACACTTAAACATTTAAAAAAAATTACATCAAAGTGGATGACTACACCTCCTTGTCGACAAGGGAGGGTGAGTCATGGAAGATTTTGCAAATATCTCTAAGTATAATGTATAATAATAGATAACTCATTCATTTCACTTCATTTGTATAATACAAGATCAAAAATTCTTTCTCTTTCTCTCTTCCAAAACCGGCAGCCAAGGAGACCAAGAAGGAAGCATCAATAAATTTTCAAGACAAGATTTTTAAACACTAGTATCACTCTTTGTAAAGGTTTTGCAATAAAAACCTCAAGTGATTAGGAAAAACCCTTTGTCCTTAAACCTCATCATATTTCTTGTAAGCTTTTTATTTTCATCATCTTATTTCATATTCATTCTCATATTCATTTCATCATTATTGAGAAAACATGCAAGTTATGTGATGTTTATATCACTTTTTAAGGTTTTTAAGTGTTATATATATATAATCCATCCTATAATTACTCCTTGTTATATATTAGTTTTGGTGATGTCTAGGAAACCATGACACCCTAAGTAGGTGTTTGGTAGGTTAGAATAGCTTCGAAGTTGTTTTGAATGGGTTAGAATAGGTTTGGCGCGAGAAAAACTCATTTCGACAAGTTTGCAAAAGGGTCTGTCCTTATTTTCAAAATATGGAAAATCCGAAAGTAGGTAAAAATGTTTGGCCTAGATATTTAGAAAATATACTTTAAAACGAAACCGTGGCCGCTTGAACGGATTAAAACGGAGCTATAATGAAGAAGTTATGAATTTTTCAAGTTGGCGACGAAAAATATAAATTTTCTGGAATTTCAGCAAGCAATATTTATTTTGTACGAGTCAAAAATGAAGCTTAGGCGTTGTAAATTATGTCGACTTGTCAAAAATATGTTAGTATACTTTGATACAAAGCTAAGGATCTTTAAAAGCGTGAAAGCGGTTTGTAACGACTAAATTATACACGTTTACAAAGTTGCCGTAACTTTTATTATATAAGAAAACTATAACACATTTCTAATAGGCAAGTTTTACGGCAAAACTAGTTACCAAGTTAAAGGTTGTTTTAACATTGATTTAGAACTTTTATAAAGTGATGTCTTCTAGTAAAGTGAGATCGCCAAGTATATTTTCCAAAATGTCCGAGCGTTTGTTTAGCGGAGTTGTAATGAATTAATTACGGTCGCTTAAACTTTGCTGAAAAACCATCCTTAAACTATATTTTGGGACATAAGTACCATAATTAACCTCTATTTTTCTTTATGTTCGAGACATCTAGGATAGAAACTCATGTACTAAAACTTTGAGATAATCATACGAGCTTCCCAAAACCGTTGAGTTTGTTTCCTAACGCTCGACGTGCACCATTTTACGACTAGCTTTTCGAGGCCGTTTTAGTCACTTTCATGAAATTTTCAATGACATTATTTTACGACGAAAAGTTATAATTTCACAATAAATCACTAAATGATTATCGTCGGATATCATTTCAACGTAAATACATGTGAAGTAATTTGAAAATGGTCAAGACGTTAAAAGATTATATTTTCGACGAGAAGTATTGTTTTCAAAAATTCATAAGTGGTATAAATATCATCCGAATTGCATGCATAACATTACATCATGACTTATTACATATCATATCATTCATAATAGGTCGGTTTCGAGATTCACGCTACATTTCGGTGTACTCACTTTTGTCATCGCATCATTGTACCAAGTGAGTTCCATAGCCCCATTTTCAATTGTTTTAATGCTTTTATTAAACTCTTTGGGGGAGATACATGCTCAACAACTTTTATGACATTCATGTCTATTTGCAAACTATATGTTTATCTGAACTGAATGTTTAGCCATATGAAGTAACAATATTGCCATACTTAGAATTTTCTATATCAATAATCATTGGACTAATTGTCGTGGTATAATCATTGAGCTAATTGTCGTGGTATAATCATTGAGCTAATTGTCGTGGTATAATCATTGAGCTAATTGTCGTGGTATAATCATTGAGCAAATTGTCGTGGTATAATCATTGGGCTAATTGTCGTGGTATAATCATTGAACTAATGGCCTTGGAACGATTTGAAACTATACGAATTATGTGTTATATCAAGTAACTATTGATACATTAAGTTATGCACTAATATGTGAATTCATTTGACAACATGCGCTTGATCATAAACTATACACATTTCGACAGTGGGTTGTGAACACACAGGTTGCAAGTTTTGTATGGACGGAACTTGGAACTGAGTAGATTTACAATGCCTTTGCTGCATAAACGATTTTGAAAGGCTTTACATTTCAACACAAACTCTATAAACTCACTCAACCTTTGTGTTGACACTTTTAAGCATGTTTTATCTCAGGTATCTAAAGCATTCACTTCATGGCATGCATGTGGACTTATCATAGAGTCGTGGTGACGACGCGTTTCACTTGGGTTTTATATACTTTAAAACATCGTTTGACTTGTACCAAACTTATTTTCCGCACATAGTAACTTTCATTTGGGACCTATCTTTGTAACTCTGATTATTTTATTAAATCAAATGATGTATTTTCCAAACGACACTTTAGGTCATTCAATATAACTGTAATTGTGATGCTATGATGATCAATCCCAGAATTTCATTCATTGCAAAGCAGTAATTTGGGGTGTGACAACATGCTTTTCGTGAGAGACATATTCGTCTTCGGTTGTTGATATGGCCAATGCCGTTTGCTTCTTTGAGAACCAAGATGTTAAACAACATCCCATGAAAGTACATACACCACTTGTACTCTTTCGATCAACATAATCACCTGCATGATTAGAATCTGCATATACAATTGTTTCTACCCTCGTACCCTTAGGATACCATAATCCTAATTGAGTCGTACCCTTGATGTATCTAAATATTCTTTTGACGGCTTCTAGATGTGATGTTTTAGGATCTTCTTGCAACCTAGCACATAGACAAACACTAAACATGATATCCGACCGACTAGCCGTGAGGTAGAGAAGACTACCAATCATGCCACGTTATTTTGTGTTATCAACGGATTCGCCGCCTTCATCTTTTGTGAGTTTAGTGTGATGAAATTGGGGTTCTTATGGGTTTTGACTCTTCTAAACCAAATTTCTTTAACATCTCCTTTATGTATTTAGATTGATTAAAGAAGATACCTTCTTCTACTTGCTTGATTTTTAGACCAAGAAAGAAACTTAGTTCTCCCATCATACTCATCTCGAACTCGTCATGCATGATTTTAGAGAAATCATCACACATGTCTTGACAAGTAGATCCGAATATTATATCATCTACATATATTTGAACAATGATTATATGTGATTCCTTTTTCTTAGTAAAAAGTATATTATCAACTAACCCCATGGTGTAGTTGTTTTTTATTAAGAATGACTTGGTCTATCATACCAAGCTTTTGGGGCTTGTTTAAGACCGTAAAGAGCTTTCTTTAACTTATACACATGTTTAGGTTTTTCGAAATCGATAAACGGAGGTTGAGCTATATACTTCTTCATTAATAAAAGCATTTAGAAAAGCACTTTTGACATCCATTTGATAAAGCTTAAGATCATTTTTAGTGTTGGAATTCTAACTTGCATTTCAAGTGTTAGTAATTAGTATGTAATAGGTTGCTTAAACTAGGCATTAAGCAAGGCTTATGTAGAAAGCCCATAAGCCTTGGCCCAATAAGGAAGGAAGGACTAGACTTGTTGCCTAGCTCCCTTCCCTATATAAACACTTGTAAACCTTCCTTTGAAGGTTGGTTGTTCACTTTCAATATATTTCTACGCATAACTATTGAATATTCATACGTGTGTGTATTGTATGTGTTCAACCAATCTCTCTTTCATCTTATTTCTTACATATTGATCCTTGTGTTAACTTATGGTGACCTAACAGTGGTATCAATCGCCATCTAGTTGGGTGAAACACTTTTGTTTTTGAAATAACAAACTATATGCGTGGGTTTTGTGGTTTAACTTTTCATACGCCTAAAAGCTTTAGTTTTTACACTTATAAACTCAAGATTCTTGTGGTTTAAGGTTTATTTAGTGTTAAAGTTTAAGTTTTTTGCATCAAGTTTCAAACTTTACGTGTGTAGAATTATTTAAAGCTTGGTTTTGTTAGTGTGGTATTTTCTACGCCTAAGGGTGAAAATTGTTTTGGATCATCAAGTTTAAAACTTTCTTGTTATTTTGGTGATTTAGAAACTATTTCATCATAAAAATCAGGTTACAAAACACTTTTGAGCATAAAAATAAGTTTTGGTGAATTTTGGTACTTTCTACTCGTAGTAAAACCCTAGTTCTACTTGTATACTCCTCAGTCTACGCCTAAGCCTCAGTTTCTACGCCTAAGGAACATCTTCATTTGATCTTGGTTATTGGTTTACTCGGTGTTTTCTTGCTTGGATAAGCACGAAAACACTTGACTTTGGATATCTTTTACACTTGGATAAGTGTAAAGGATTTTTGGGTAAAACCCTAGTTTTACGCCTAAGCTTAAAAGCTTACGAGTAACAAACTTCTTTGCCTAAGCATTTCCTACGCTTAAGCTTGTCTTACGCATAAGGAAATATTACGCATAAGGTTTCTTACTATTAAGCCTTTGGTTTACGCGTAAGCTACGTTTTATCTCAAGTCTACGCTTAAGCTTCTGTCTACGTGTAAAAGGTTTCTACGCGTAAGGTTCTGGTCTTCGCCTAAGCTGGTTTCTACGCCTAAGCACACTTCATCAACAAACTCAAGTTTCATTCGACTACAAAGATCCATCATCAACACAAGTTTCAAGATGTCTCAACCACCATACTCTAGCTACTTTCCTCATGAGTATCCTCAACAACAACAACAATATCAACAATATCCTCCACCATCTCAACAACAATTGCAACAATTTCAACAACAATTTCAACCGCCGTCTCAAATGTACTTCCTCAAGGAGCAAACCCTCTTCCACCATAGATGCTTCAACCAAACCCTCGTCAACAAGTTCAACATTGTAACTACTTCCAATATCGAGATCCCGCCAAGTATGCTATGAATGTTACAATGCAAAGGAAACTTCTTGGTTTGCAAAGATGTGTGAAGCTTTAAGTAGCCAACAATCCATTCATGAAGTGGATCCTTGATAGACCTCCAATGCTCACTCCGGAAACTACGATCAATGGGTGATAAGGTTTTTAGGTTTTGTGATCTCAAGAAGCCACATGGTAAGTTTTTGAACAAGGTCATCCTTGAAGGTCCTTTTCGGATGCCTACTATCACTATACCGGAGATCCGAATGCTAATCCACCAAGAGATGATGTTACCAACATTTTCGATCTTGATCAACTTACTACTAAACAACTTCTTCACTTAGAAGCCGATGAAATTGCAATGCAATATATCCTTTTAGGATTACCCAACCGATATTTCGTAGTGTTGATGCTCAAGACCGCTAAAGCAATGTGGGAGCATATTCATCTTCTAATGGAAGGCCGAACTCAATCAAGAGGACATGGAATCCAAAATCTACTTAGCATATGAACACTTCATGATTAAACCAGGGAGACATTGAGTCATACCATCATCGGTTCTCAGACATCATCAATGACTTGGATAAACATAATATCATTATGCCAAGGATTGCAATCAACACAAAGTTCCTGAGTTGTCTTGGTCCTGATTGGGAGAAGTATGTTACATTCATCCGTCAAGCGAAGAATCTTCATCAAGCTACATACGGATTGTTGTATGACTATTTGAAGCACCATCAAAAGGAAGTAGACAAAGAAAGAATCATCCGTGGAGTCCCTGCTTCGCCATCACTCCCGGATAATCAAACTCTTGCTTTGTACACTCAAGCATGTTATCCTCAATTTCCGAACTTGCCAACTGTCTTCACAAATCCTCCACAACCAACTGCTCAGATAACACCATATGATCCATCACAACAACAATCACAAGAAACTCAATTGGTTCCATACAACAACAACAATGATCAAGCACTCTACAGTGAATCAAATGAGGATGCGAAGCCTTGATGCATTGAATCAAGGATTTGTAATGATTGCAAGAGACTTGATCGATTTACTAACAAATCAAACAACCGCATTCGCACCTCATCAAATACAAGAAATCAAGTTGTTGTTAACAATGGAAGGGTTGAGATTCGTAATCGTGGAAATGGTCGTTAGATGAGTAGTGGTCAAGGGTTTAATGTTAATGGTAGGAATAACATGGGTGCTCCACAACAACGGGTTCAAGTGGTTGATCAAGGAAATGCTCGACCGGGTTAATGGTCTCCGATGCTACAACCGCAATGAGAAGGGTCATCGGCTAATGCATGCCCAAAGCCGAGAACAAGAGGCGCACTTATCACAAAGAAGCTCTACTTTTGGCTCTCAAGGATGAAGCTGGTGGAACACTTACCAACAAGGAACAAAGCTTCATGGCTGATGTTGATTCTGATTATGACATGGAGGAATTGCAAGCTAATGCAGCTGTGATGTTAATGGCAAACATGCAAGAACTCTACATGAGTGACACATGCCCAGTGTATGACACTAATGGCTTGTCTCAGGTACCGGATCAAAATATACTCATTAATGATCTGATATTTCTGCCAACATCTACATCCGACGAGGCTCAGAGTGTTCAACATGAATCTTCTACATCTCATTCCGAAGATAATCAAATGGATCCCGTAGTTATATTTGACGATCAAGATGACCTCATCGTTAATATTGATAATCAAGTTGACTTCGTGGTCATATTTGAGGATCTAAATAGTGATCATGTTGAGATTCAAGTTGAACAAGATGAACCTTTGTCTAATTCAGATCTTGAGCTCATGACCAACTTAATTCAGACCACCCAATCTCAACTGGAAAAGTGCAATGACATCAATAAGAAACTTTAAGATAAAATTGCACTGTTGACTAAGGATAATGAATGCTATAAGTTCCAACTCAACATTTTTGAAACTAAAGAGAAACGTGAAAAAGGTTTTGAAGTCGCTTTTGCAAAATCATACCAAAATGAAAAATCTTTGGAAAAATAGATATGTGATCTAGTTGCCTCCAAGAATGCATTGCTTTCTCAAATAGAACAATTAAAATACGATCATAAACAACAACTTAACGCTCTCACTTCGGAAACTCAAAAAGCCAAGTCTGAGTTGTTAACTTGTCAAAAATAGTTATGTGAGTATAAAAAGCATTCGAGGAGAAAAATAGATGACTATCTTGATGAAATTGTCGACTTACAACACAAAATCAAAGAATTTTGAAATGTTGTTTACAAACATGGTGAGTCAATCACAACAAATTCAAAAGTTTTCTTTTAAACCAAATCCAGATGGATATAGACCAATTCTTGCTGATTACCAACCAAGTTTTTCACATAGAGCATTCAAACCAAATCCTTAAGTTTATAGTGCAGAACATAGAATTGATGATTCCATTATGAGTGTTGTTGAATATAATCGTACTGAGGAATTAGATGCAAAAGACGAGAGTCGGTTAAAATTGGAAAATGTTGTTTATAACAAACCATTTAACTATTCAATAGCCATAACTTTCGTCACACAACATGATAATTCTAACACACCTTGGGTTATCACACCAACTCTGAGTCATCTTCTAATGATGGTCCCCCAAAAATGTTTCACAAATTAATGGTCCTTTACCTTCCTTGATGAAGTAAAATCATTACCGACGGATGTCAAATTCTTAAATATTTTGATACATTCATACGTCGACATCAAACTTTTGGAACGTGAAATTGAAGTTCATTCGAAATAAAAGCTGAACATTTTCAATCGCCACACGCGCGAAATCAATGAGACATTTTTCGAAAAGACTTTTACCACATGTTCGAAATTTGAAAATGTGTGCAATATATTCGAACAGGATCTTGAAGGAGATTGGTCTTATGAAAACAGTTTTGAGCAAGCGAAACATCGATTTCAAATACTAAACGTAAAAGAAAATGTTAAGAAATCATGTTGACCGACTCTTGGAAGATGTTATCTGTTCTGATACCATAAATGTGGTGTTATTACATACTGTTGCATATGCATTTGATTATATCGCTGTTGATTATGTTGATAATGTTGAGAATACTGATAATGTGTCACAAATCGAGTCTTTCAAACTTGAAAATGAGCAATTGTTAAATGAGCTTTCGAATGCAAAACATCGTCTTCAATGGTTTCAAAAAGATTGTCAAAATCGAGAACTTGCTTTGCAAAACAAAATCAACCAGTTGCGTTCAAAATCTTTTGATCCAAAAATAGAACAACTGGATGATGAAAACGTGTCTTTAAAATGTCAAATTTCAAAATATGAACAAGAAATTGCCAAAGTCAAAACATAATATGGTGTCATATTTGATTTGCTCAAAAGACTCGTGATAAGGCATCACAAGAACTTGATAATCATCTTGCATACACTAAAGAAGTCTTAAACGTTAGTGGAAACACTCGCTCGAAAATCAAGAATTGTTGCACACTATTGTTGAGTTAAAAGCAAAATTGGGAAGTATGAACAAAATAAGAGTAGTAAGACAAATCTAATTGCACTGGAATGCTTAAAATTGACACTAGAACGCTTAATGACAAACCACAAGACACTAATGCGCTTCCTTCCACTGATACAGGAATAGTTGCCTCTTTTCCCAACGTTAGCACATCACAGCTTAAGAGCAAAACCAGGAAGAATAGGAAGTTGAAATGTAAGAGAAGAACAATAAAGACCTCTGATGTAGAAGAACACCTTAGGACTTTGAATAAAACTGAAGTTGCACCCACTTTAGACATTGCGTTAGACAAATGTAATAGCAAAAGTGATGTAACGAATGATGAACCTTTAAGTACTTTGAATGTTATGTTTGAAGCATCTTGTGTTGGTTGTCGTAAAAGCATGTTTTCGGTTGTCATGATAAATGTGTTACTAAGTCTATCTTATCTATAAGCGGAATAATAGAAAATGGATTACCCCTAGTCCCACTAATACTTCTAAGTCTATGCTAGGTAAACCGCCTTCTAGTGTTTCTGCAACTTTCCTTGATGTACCCATAGAACCCACTTCACCTCCTAGGAAGAAATTATCACCTAGTGCATTCACTAAGACCAAAGCAAAGACTAGTTAGACTTGGCAGAGATGGTTACAAAACATACCAGGATTTAAATGGATTCCTAAATCATTAACATGTGTGTTTCAACTATAACGGAACCCTCTAACTCTTCAGATTCCACCTCTACTTCTATTCCACCTGTGTCGTCTGTGTGTAATGCAGGTGATACAGATCATCCTCTGGATTGTTAATAGCGGATGTTCTCGGCACATGACATGCAATCTCAAACTGTTATCAAACTTTGTCTCAAAGTTCATCCAGACTGTCAAGTTTAGGAATGATCACTTCGCATCTATCATGGGCTACGGAGATTACATCAATGGGAACATCAAAATTAGCGAGTTTATTATGTGGAAGGTCTCATCACAATCTCTTTTCGATCGGTCAATTTTGTGATGGAGATTTGGAAGTTGCTTTCGGGAGAAAACTTGTTTCATTCGTGATCTACAAGAAAACGATCTTATGTTTGGAAACCGCACATCAAGCCTTTACACAATATCAATGCAAGACATGATTGCTTCATCTCCCATCTGTATACTTTCTAAGGCAACATCAACAAAATCTTGGTTGTGGCACCGTCGACTTTCACACTTGAACTTTCAAACCATAACCAATCTTGCACGATACAAACTCATTGAAGGTCTTACAAGATTTCGGTATTCTAAAGATCATCTATGCTCAGCCTGTGAACAAGGGAAAAGCACTCGTGCTCACTTTCCTTTAAAGGTGGAACACAGCTCTCAGCATGTGCTTCATCTTCTTCACATGGATTTGTGTGGACCGATGCGTGTGCAGACGATCAATGGCAAACATTACATTCTTGTAATTGTCAATGACTACTCAAGATGGACTTGGGTTTATTTTCTTCAAGTAAAGATCAAGCTCCTCAGATGATCATCACCTTTCGACAAAATTCAAGTTCGACTCCGGAACACGGTTAGAATCGATCAAAGCAGACAAAGGAACTGAATTTGTGAATCAAACTCTTCTTGAATACTATGAGAAACTAGGAATTGAGCATCAAACATCAATTGCACGGACACTAGAACAAAATGGAGTTGTTGAAAGACAAAACCGTACGTTAGTGGAAGCGCAAGAACGATGTTGATAAATGCTAAACTTCAGACACTTGTGGTCCAAGTCGTGTCAATCGCATGCTACACTCGTAACCATTTTATGACAACCAAACGCCGTAACAAAACACCTTATGAGCTTATCCATAACCGCAACCCGAATCTCAAACACTTTCATGTATTTGGGCCCTCTGTTATTCGAACAATGATCGTGATGACTTTGGAAAGCTCAAGGCTAAAATTGACATCGAGTCTTCGTAGAATCCGTGAAAATTCTAAAGATATCGGATCCGGAATCGTCGTACAAGGGAGATTATGGAAATGATTCATGCTAATTTCGATGAGCTTACGTAAATGGCTTATGAGCAAAACAACTTGGAACCCGGACATAATCGTCTAAACTTCCCCAAACCCCATCATCACCGAACCAAGATTTCGACTTACTCGTCAGAAATGGAACGACTATTTGCTCCTCATTTAGTGATGATATTGATCAACGTGCTCGGATGTATGAACTGCTTCATTGCTCAACTGATACAAACCAATCCTCGATACACCGCAACAACAACTGTTGAAGAAGCACCTCCAATTGATTCTACAACAACAGCCGAACAAACCGCATCCAATGACGCTGAACCAGTTGATGATCTTCTGAATCAAGATGTACCTACACCCGCAGATTATGATCCAAATGCGTTCTTTAACCCTTTCGCAAATGAAACTGCAACTTCTGATGTTGCGGAATCATCGACAAGCCATTTGAATCCACCTAATCTGCATGATGTATATCAACATCAACCCTTCACACATCGTTGGACTAAAGACCATCCTCTTGTGAACATTATTGGAAACCCGAATCAACCAACAGAATTAGACAACGCCTTGATCGACGGTGAACATTACATTTATGCACTTACCGTTTGTCAATCGAACCAAAGAACATTAAAGAAGCAATGACTTATGACAATGGATTGAATCCTTGCAAGAAGAACTAAATCGGTTTAAACGTCTTGAAGTATGGGAATTGGTTGAAAAACCAACAGGGTCTATGTTATTGGTCTTAAATGGATTTGGAAAATCAAGTTAGATGTCGAGGGTACGGTTATCGTAAATAAGTCACGCCGGTGGCTAAGGGTTATAGACAAGAAGATGGGATTGACTTGAGGAATCATTCGCACCGGTTGCTAGACTTGAGGTCGTAAGGATTTTCGGCATTTCGGCTCACATGAACATCACGGTCTATCAGATGGATGTCAAAACCGCTTTTCTGAATGGTAAACTGAAGGAAATGGTATATGTTAGTAAGCCAGAAGGATTCGTTGATCCAGAGTTCCCTAGTCACGTCTACAAACTGAACAAGGCTCTCTACGGTCTCAAACAACCCCTCGAGCGTGGTATGATGAGTTATCATCCTTTCTTCTATCCCATAGTTTTGTCAAAGGATCGGTCGACCCAACACTGTTTATACAATATCACGGGGCACACATTTTAATCGTTCAAATTTATGTGGATGACATCATCTTTGGGTCAACCCATAAAAAGTACTCAAACGCTTTTTCAAAACTTATGAAAACACATTTTGAAATGTCCATGATGGGTGAACTTACGTTCTGCTTAGGACTACAAGTTCATCAATCACCCCGTGGTATTTTCCTAAGTCAGTCGAAATATGCTCTTGAAATCTTAAACAAACATGGAATGCAAAGCTGTGATACCTATGCCACACCAATGGCACATACCAAAAAACTGGATGCTGATTTGCATGGGAAATTGGTTGACCCTACCAAATACCGAAGTATTATTGGGTCTCTCATGTATCTAATGACCAAGAACCCGACATTGTCTTCTCAGATATCTTTGCTCCCGCTATCGATCGCGACTAACCGAGACACACCTCTCGAGGCTAAAAGAATCCTCCGATACATCAAGGAACCATTCATTTGGGGATTTGGTATCAGAAGGATTCGGTTTTGAACTAATAGCTTTTTGATGACGATCACGCAGGTTGCTTAGATTCTCGAAAAGCACTTCAGAGGTTTGCAATTCCTTGGTGATAAATTGGTGTCATGGCAATCGAAGAAGCAAGATTGTACATCGTTGTCCTCAATCAAGCGTAATATGTAGCCATGTCTGCGTGTTGTGCTCAAGTCATTTGGATGCGAACACAACTCAAAGATTATGGTTACGTATTTGGATGTAATTCCGGTGTCTTGTGACAATCGAAGTGCTATTGCGATCTCGTGCAACACCGCTCAACATTCAAAGTCCAAGTACATCGATCTTGATATCATTTCATCAAAGAACACGTGGAAAAGGTGCCGTTGAATTATATTTTGTGGTAATGAACACCAATCATGGATCTTCTCACCAAAGCCTTAGCTCTCGCTAGGTTCTACCGATTTGATCCATGGATTGGCATGAGGTGTTTGACTCGGAGGAACCGGACAAACTTTTAACACAATCTTAAAACCATCAAACACCAAAACCTCTTTTGTAAATAAAATTTTCAAAAACATAAATAGAAAAATATAAAATCGATAAAATCGATAAAATACAAATATATTCTTCTATCTAAATTCTTTCATGCACCGCAAGTACAAATCTTCCGTCAACACTTTGTTATATCAAAACTTTCATTATTTTCCGAACAAGTGTTGAGGGGAGAATGTAAATATTTTTCAGTTTCATAAAACCTTGTACTTGCATGTTACCCAAATTGGTTGTTTCTTTTATAATGGTGGATACGATTCTTGTTTTAAACTCTCCTCGGACTCAAATTTGTAAAATTTCACTATTTCTAAAGCCGAGGGGGAGTGTCGTCAAGTTTCTTTCCAAAATATCACGTTTTGCTTAACCAAAGAGGAAGTTATGAGTCTTGATTGTAAATGATTGAGGTGGAGGGGCTATACTTGTCAAAAGTGAAAACTTATTTTTAACAAAAACTCCCCACCTAAATTTCTTTACACATTTATTACAAATATTAACTCTTCCAACTACATAATCCACGCCTAAGATTAAACCTCAAATCCGTGCTTCAAACTTGATATTTATCACGAAATGGACGTCATCATGGAAAATGTCAATGCACCAAATGAGCTCAGAATGAATGTGTTAGGTCACCATATTGTAACACAAGCATCAATATGTAAGAAATATAGATAAGGTGATCGGATGAACACTTAACAAACACACACGTATAGAAATGAGAGAAAGTTTATGCGTAGATGATATTGTAAAGTGAACAACCAACCTTCTAAGGAAGGTTTACAAGTCTTTATATAGGGAAAGGAACTAGGGCAACACACAAGTTCCCTTCCTTTCCTTATTGGGCTTGGGTCAAGGCTTATGGGCTTTCTATATAAGCCTTGCCTTTAATACAAACATAAAAGCCTAATTAAGCAACCTATTACATGTTAATTACAAACAATTGAAATATAGTTTAGGAGTGATTCCAACAATCTCCCCCAAAGTTTTGGTAATTAATAACTTAAGTAATCTTTAAACGTTGTTGGTGCTGATGTAATAGTTGCTTTGACGTCTTCTGACATTCTTCTTTCTTGTGAGAAGAAGTGCCTTGATTCTAAAAATCTCCCTAGTGTGAGGATCTTGTTTTGAAGTTTTCAGCTTTGACGTCTTCATTTATCTTTGTTCTTTGTTCGGTGTGGATATGGTGATGTTATGTTGTGTGTCTGCATCGGTCCGCTTCGTTGCTCGTGTGTCTCCACGTCCTTCTCCGACATGCTCACACGCTCTTTGACGTTGAATATCGGGATAAATGTAGTTCTCTTAGTCTTTATACTTTGTAGATTCTTTGGTCGTTGGAATCAATCCTAAACTATGTGTCAAGTGTTTGTAATCAATATGTAATAGGTTTAATTAGGCTTTTATGTTTGTATTTATGACAAGGCTTATGTAGAAAGCCCATAAGCCTTGATCCAAGCCCAATAAGGAAAGGAAGGAACTTGTGTGTTGCCCAGTTCCTTTCCCTATATAAAGACTTGTAAACCTTCCTTAGAAGGTTGGTTGTTCACATAATACACTTCCCTACGCCTAAACCTTTCTCTCATACGTGTGTGTTTATTGTGTGTTCATCCGCCTATCTTATCTATATTTCTTACATATTAATGCTTGTGTTACAATATGGTGACCTAACAATGGTATCATTCGCCATCTAATTGGGTGATATTTTTGTTTGAAGTTTTGTTGTGATACGCGTAAGTTTACTCTTGTTCTAAACCTTTCTCACGCATAAAACTTTGATTTTTACACTTGAAAACTCAAGATTCTTATGGGTTAAGGTTTATATAGTGTTAAGGTTTCTAGTTGCAAAAAGTCTCAAACTTTACGTGTTTTACATTGGTTTTGAACTCGTTTTTATCTTGTGTACTCATCTTACGCATAAGCTAAAATTTCATCTTGGTTCATCAAGTTTAAAACTTTCTTGTTATTTTGGTGATTTTGAAGTTGTTTCTTCATTAAAAACGAGTTTACGCCTAAGAAAACCCTAAGAAAACCCCTTTCTTACATTAAAAACGAGTTTTAGTGCATAAAAATTGTTTTGGTGTATTGTTGAGTTTACGCCTAAGAAAACCCCTTTCTTACGCCTAAGGAAACCTTATTCTTACGCCTAAGGAATTTTCTTCAACGATCTTCAAAGTTAGTGGTAACTCGGTGTTTTCTTGCTTGGATAAGCCTCGAAAACACTTCGACTTTGGATATCTTTTACTTTGGTATAAGTGTAAAGGATTTTGGTAAACCCTATTTTACGCCTAAGCATAAAAGCTACGAGTAAACACTTTACGCCTAAGCATTTTCACGCATAAGCTTGTCTTACGCCTAAGGAAATCTTACGCATAAGGTTCTTACTATTAAGCCTTTGGTTTACGCCTAAGCTAAGTTTTATCTCAAGTCTATGCGTAAGCTTCGCTCACGCGTAAGAAGGATTTACGCGTAAGGTTACGTCTATGCCTAAGCTAGTTCTCTACGCTTAAGGACTTCTTCAACAAACAAAGTTTCATTCGACTACAAAGATCCATCATCTAACACAAGTTTCAAAAAAAAAAAAAAAAAAAAAAAAAAACTTGGCCCGAAAATTTAAGTAAAATTTAATTTTTGTGGACACTAAACATTCAATTTTTACGAGATTCAAATTTTGATTTAATCATGAAAATTTTGGTCAAAAATTCAAATTTTGGGCCCAAATTCAAATTTTTCGGTCAAATTTGGGGTCAAAATTGTCAAAACTCAAAATTTTCTTACAACCTTAGAATTGTATTTTATAGTGAATTTCAAATATTGGAAGACAAAATTTTTCAAACTTATTTTTGGAGGGAAATTGAAATTCACTATATCGACCTTCTGTATGCTATCTCAACTTCGCACCTTTTTTCCTTAATTCTTCTGCAGGGGAGACAAAGTGTATAAATCAATGGCACAAATGATTATATAGAAGTCACAATTATCCACACCTTCCAACTACTGCTTTAAACCTTCATCACTAAACCTTGCTACTAATGATTCTGAAGATGCTGATGCATTTGTGGAATTGAACAAAACAGGGATGTTACTGACTAAGATGATGAACTCAATAATTAAAAATTCCAAGCGTCAGACTTCATCCAATTCCCGAGATCCAGTAGTCGTGCAAGGTGAAAGTGTTGATGTACAAGGAAGGAATACTCAAAGGGTTGTTGGGAATGTTGTGATTACTTCAACCTGTCTTGTCGCGGACAATGAGGTTATAGCATTGAAAAGCATGATGACAAAGCAGCAGATCGTGGGAAGATATCATACCCATCTATGACACAGAGCCCAACTTTGACAAAGAACAAATGGTTGCGGAAGATATCTTACCCACCTATGACACGACACGTAACGGATGGTTGAGGTAAAATCATCGTTGATCATATTATGCCTGCAATGCGAAACAACAAACCGAGCAACCCGATTTTGAAATGAAGGAGAGGTTAACCGATGTGTTGCACAATGTCCGAACAACTATCTCATGTCCGAGCCCTTACTTGTAAACAATACTATCAAACGTCAAACCTAACTCTTGAATCGAAAACATTCTTCTCAAAGACCATTGCTCGGTTTCAAAAGATTTTTCAAAACTTGAGGCTCATTGCATCTCTCTTGAACTTAAAATGCAAAACAAATTTTTAAACTCGAGCCAAATAGTAAATCTTTGAATGAACAAAGTAATCGTGTGGATACATTAGTAAAAGAAAATGAGCATTTAAAGGCTCAAATTCAAGCAAAGGGCTTGCACATGTTGCTTTACAAAACAAACCGAGAAGATTAAGCGGCAAGAATGTGGATACTAAGTTTGCAAAACCAACAATCTTGGGAAATCATCTCTTCAACCAATCGAAACCAATCAAGAGTTAGACAACCAACCGCTTTTAAATCTGAACGTTCAAAATCTTCAAAACCACGGTTTGCCTCCCAAGTTGTTGAGAATAATCATAAGTGTTAAATCATATATGATATGTATATCATATATGATTCAACACTAGTATCACATATGATATTACATATCATATGTGATTTAATACTAATATCACATATGATCTTCAAATTAGTGTTAATAAATATATGATATTTCAAGCAAATTCCAGTTTCAAGAAAACGAAAAAGACGAAAAACGTAAAAAAAAACGATTTTTTTCTTTTTTGAAAGCATATCAAAATGCCCATCTATAAAAGATAATTAAATGCTCGTTGCGATGGTGTAATTATTTTTGCTTAACGATTAACGATTTAAGAGATATTTAAATTATTAAAATAGGTGAAATAATAAAATGCTTTTAATCTCGGTCATTGATCTCTTTTAGATGGATGGTGGAGATGAGTCCCTTGGTATGTAAAAAAAATTTGGTATGTAAAATAACTCTCCTCATAATCTTTTGTCCTCAAATGATTTTAAATCTTAAACAATATATATATATATATATATATATACACACACTAGATGTCGAAGCCCGCCCAATGGGCGGGCATGACTTATGATTATTCTTTAAGTGTATTACTTTTTAAATAGTAAGATATATATGTATACGAAGCTATTAGTAGCGTAAGAAGGGTGAAAATAAATGAACATCAAGATTTATAGAACAATTAAAATATACAAAGTTTTTTTAAACAACATAGTATATGATTTAAACTCAAATGAACGTTATGATTTATAGAACAATTAAAAAATACAAAGTAAATTTACTCATATTACATGCAATTTACTCTGAATAAATATCTACAACTTTTTCTTGTGTTGAAACAGGTCTTCAATATTAGATCTTCTAACTTCAATCATCTTTCTCACCAATTCGCTCTCAAACCATTGCTATCTACACAAATAGGCACCTTGTGAATCTATAGTGTGGATGTAGATGAACTTTCAAGATTAAGGGAAGGTCATAGTAAATGCTGAGATATGGTTAATAAGAAATTAAAACCTAGGTGATAGCAGCATGTAAATATATGGAGTTTGTTTAATTTTTGAGTTATACTTAAGACCTGGAACCTAAAATATATAAAATAACTATAACAAAAACAAAAATCTATTAACCTTCCCTTTTGTCATTGATCTTGTCATACCGAATTCCTTCACTGTATGACATTTTATGAAGCTCGATGAAAGAATAACTATCCTTCCCTCCTTTTGGCTTTTAGTTGCAGTTTTTTTATGGTATCCAACAACAAATTTTTCAAAAATAAATTACCTAAAACAAAAAAAAAACAAAAAAGAAAAGAAAAAAGAAGAGGTTTTCTTATAAGATAAGTTAGTTATGTTAAAAGAGAGGTATTTAAATGGCTCCATAAATGGTTTTTTAGACATGGATTAACTTTTGACATATCATAATTCTCTAATATAAAATAGAGGTATTTAACCATATAAGAGATGTTTCCTTAAGCATTGTCTAAAAACCATGATACTTGAATCGAGTTTTTCAAGCCGCTGAAACAATGCTTTAGCCCGCCGGCCAAATGCATCGACCCATCGGCCGAATGCATCCGCTTTACGGAGATATTCATCACCCACCGCCTAATGCATTGACCCGCCGCAATGTATTAGCCCTTCCCATTTCATCAAGATGTTGTTCCAAATGACTTAGCCCATTTTTATAGTATGAGCCTTGAGGTTCAAGAGTTCGGTCGATCGTTTCATTTCAACTTTCGCTTTCCCAAAACATCACTCGTTGTTTTAAAGTAATAAACCTTTTGTTCGATGCATTCAGCAACCGTCCCAATTCATAATCCTTATATGCCTTAACACCAGCCGAGCTGTATGGAAAGCGTCTAGTGGATGGATGCAGTTATTCGAAAGAAAACATGGGCTTCCTTCCAAGATTTTTAAAAAGAAAATTTTTGTGCACGTGCTTATTTAAGAAAGAAGTAAAGGCTGTTAGCTTTAACAAAAATATTGATCACCTTTTCATCCGCAACATTCTGATCAGCCGAAGCAGCATCAGGAATGTGAAGGCAAGTTGTATAGAGAAGGCCAACATCCTTTAATGTACATGCGATCTTGCATTGAGGGCAATACTGACATCAAATATTAAAGACGAGTAAAACTTAGATATTTGTTTTTGGTACAGATGAAAATTTGAAATAGTTATATTCGACACAACGGATGACAAAACCCACCCTCCCACTCTCAGGGCGACCGGTCTTAAGCCATGTCTCTATGCATGAGAATCCATACATATGCCTACAAGGAAGACAACTGCAATAGTCATCACACAACATAAGAAAGTTATAAGCAGTCTACATTTAAGCAATATAGCCAAATCAAACAAATTCAGGATAGACTAGACTGGTACCAGATATGATGGGTTCCGTTAGTAGTCCAAACGTTGTAACAAATGGGACAACTATCTACTGAAGTTTGATTTCATCAAATTAAAGTCAGAAAAAGAAGTACAAACCACATGAAAAAGAAATAATACTATATGACATACGTAACATGTAAAGTTGTAAATATGACAAAGATATATTACCCCTTCAGTTGCTTTGTAGCACCAATGTTCCAATTCAAATAACCCTGCCTTAAGATATTCTCCATTACTGAAACTGCAGCATTCTCGTCTCAACAAAAGGCTGCAAGCATATATTATAAATTATAATTACTAAGCTTGCGCTTACGTAAGTAAATATGCATATCCTTGAAGCATATATTGAACTTGTTAAATAATTGTACATTGATGAACCAAAAGATATGCATGAAGATTTTGCGAACCAAAAAGGATGGTACCTACAAAGACATACATGTGATGGAGATGTGTAAATATTTTGCATTAAATTTAACCATATCATAAGAACATAATATTTATGAAACTAAAGATATGGATAAATATTTAAGCACCAGATTTCTCACAATGAACAGGTACACTAACTACGGGAATTTTCTTACTTGCAACTGTTAGCCTAAGCACCAGATTTCTCACAATATGAGCAAGATGCTTCACGTCCGTTGGCATACCGATTTGTATTTCCTCTTCTTCTTCTTCTTCATCTGCATTGAAAAGTTACAAATTATTTAACTATCGGATCCCATGTTAATAAAGCTATATTTATAAAGTTCTAACTTTAATATGCTGCAGAAAGATAGGTATGATTTTTGTGGCAAATTTCGTTGATTCTATCATCTGTAGAAAGGCTATAATCCACAATGTAATCTTCCATCATCAATATGCTCAACATCAAGCCCAATAAACCTAGATCCCAAAGAAACGTCCTCATTTGTGTACAATCAACTAAGACATGTCTGAGTTAATTTTGGAGCACAAACTACAAACCAACAATGGCTATAAAAATAAATAAACATACAAAGTTTTGTTCTTAATCAAGTAAGACAAAATTGGTTCAATGAGATATAAGTTGCCTAATATTTTGAAGTTTACTACTATTACATACTAATGTAATCCTTTTCGAATTGCTTCACACTTTTTATATGTTAGTCCAGCTCATTTTAAGACTCCAAGCAAAAAGAAGGTGAAATATATGAAACATATCCCCCGATAACTATACCTATTAAATTTCACATGATTTTAGATCAATATATTCCAATTAGTTTCATGGGTCATAGCTTTGGTCATAAGCTTACCATGAACCATCTTGCCATTGGGTGTTTTCTAGATAACGCACTGTATTTGCCACATATTTGTCTATTTCGCTTTTTTATGCCATGGGTGCAAGCCTCTAAACTCTATTAAAGCTTGCATCACTGAAATTGTGCACTCAACATGCCTAAATAGATCACCCATTAAAAAACATTAATGTTAGAGGTGAATTTACTCTACCATTTGATTGAGGTCTTGTTTCATCTCTAACGACCCAAACAAGTAAAATTAGCTAAAAAGCAATGGCGCTCAACTGGGTCGAAAGTCGCCCAAAGTATTTGTAACGCATAAAATAAATTTATTTACAACTGTAGCATTTCTTAGAACAATATATATCGAATGATGTTTGACATACTAATTGCTTCTAGGTAAGTTTTAGAAAATAGACAATGTGTTTCCGTCAATCAAACATGAGTACCCGACCAAGAAGAAATTTACACAATTTGACCTAAATAAGTTTGGTCCGTTTTTGGTCTGTCACTCAACCGCTGAGTGTGCCACCCTTAACACATATCAAAACAATTTTGCTTAATAAAAGGATTTGTAAGAAACTTTACTTTCTTTCGACAACAAAGCAAAATGTTAGCAACTTTTTTTTGTCTTTACAACATTTTTTTGTTGACTGTATATCCTTATTGCTGATGCTATTGACAGTTAGCATATGCACCTATAGATATGGATGAAGGATCGGTGGTTCCCAAACAGCAAAACCTCCTGTTGTAGGGCTTTTAAATATTGTTTGAATCCACACGAGCATCCGGCTTCAACTAAAGCTTTATACCTGTTATTTAACTAGCACAATAATAGAGAGAACAAATTAATAATTACATGAGCTGAGATTGTATTTAATAATAAGATGATATTGTATATAATGAATATTTGTAGCTAATAGTAACCTGCAGTTATGGAGTGTAATCATGGATCTTTACCTGAACGGAATTGGCAAACTCATTGATAATGTCAGGTATTGCTGCACGTAGTTGCTGTTTGTTAAATGTTTGAAACCCAACAGAAAGGTCATTTTGTTCGATATCCATTGTAATCAAGACCTTTGAGAAGTCAGCAGGCCTCTAGAGCTGGCTTATATCGGCTGATGGATAACGTGAACTCTGTAGATCAATTGTCCTAGCTTTAAACTAAGTGAACTGAATGGTCTGCATATTGAGAGAGAACGGGTTGATGCCAGCCACATATATTGATTCAGTCCTGTTACGAATTTCTGAGCCTCATGTTGAAAAATTGGCACCATGGCGATAGTCTGTGTTGATTGTGTCCAGGTATGCACTTACATAAGGTAGCCCAATGCATGTACTCACCTTCAACAACACCAAAGAGTTCACTCAAGTAAGGTTTTATGCTACATTTTATTTGAATTGCCTATATCTAAAGAGTTTGATAAACATCGAGTTACCCTTATACTCCATTCTTTGGAAGCAATATCAAATTTAAAGAACTTCACGGGTTTCTGCTGCAAGTAAATTCATCTGTCAAACACCAAGAATTTCTAAACGATAAAAGTTATTATTTAACCATGTCACAAATATAATATCCGAGACAAGTTTTTAATGCACTTACACAAATATAATATGCAAGGTTTTAATGCACTTACACAAGTTTCGACCCGTTTAACTTTAGTCCCAGCAATATGTGGTACTAAAACCATAGATACATGAATTTGTATGGCATACATCAAGGCAATGGGCCGCCTCAGTTTCAGAGTCTGTAATCTTATCTTTATCAATAACTTTCTTCTGATAAGATCACTCAAAACGTATTTTCAATGAATACAGCAACTTAAATCATCTTTATTCGAAAAATAAGAATATTAGTGAACTACTTGTTGTTTCAGTGATCATAACTAATGCATAGATTATAATTAAAAATCAGTAGATATAGCACAGGAGAAGGTACCATTTTACATGTGTTGTATCGAGCACCATGAACACTATGAGAACAGTGGTCTTGAACGTCTCTTTTTCTCTATCAACGTGGCATCAAGTTTGATTGTTATAAGGATAATCAATTCAAGTAAATAATAAGGTCATGAAAGCTAAGTATAAGAAGAAGATTGATAAATACATGTATTAGTTAACTTACAAATAGATGTCATTCCAAGGCATCTTATGTTAAACGTACATACGGACGGACCCACTTGGGAGTCGCGTGTGGCAAGGGGTACACCCAATATTGTGTCACAAAGTGTAAATTCTTTGGAAAAATGTCGTTTTTTAATACATGCAACCCCCGATAATCAGTAGTGCTACTTCAGTTGATTCCAAATCTTCTTTATGTTTCAAGTTTTAGTATTTATGATCGAAAAAAAATTGGGTAAAACTTCCCCTAGAAAATTTGTGCAACACCCATCCAAAATTGTATTGCTTATCTGCAGCCATAACCAATACATAACAGAAAATATTCTGTGGTTTACGATCTACGGTTTATTCAAATTCGTCAATATATAGCGCACGAAGGGATAGATGGCTATAAAGAAAGAATTAGTCAAAATTCAGTCCCGTTACTTGAATAAAATTAAAGTGAAATTTGCATTCTTAATTAACCATTAAGTCCAGCATGTGAGTCGTGCGATGATCTCCTATTCATTTACAAATATGCACTTCTTTCTTTAACTACCATTGCCCTCTCTTCTTCTTCTATGTCATTTACAAAAATAACACCCTAAAAATAAGCAGGCATAACAATGGTAAGTACACATAAAGGTTACAACGATAAGTGCGTTTAATAATTTGTAGCACTAAATGCACCTTATTGGGTTAAAATCAATAATAGGTGAGTATGGATATGTCATTAATTTCCTGTAATTTTTTGGAAGTGCATAAGAACTGCATAAATATTCAATTAGAATCGTGATATGGCTAAGAGCTAAGAGTATAAGTATTTTGCAACTATTACCCTGCAGCAGGAAAAATTGTCAACAACTGAGTAAATGGTTTGAACGAATTGAAGAACCTAATTCAAATCTTATCTTTAGTTTTCCAAGATCCTTGAGATCAGAAGCCAATGGAACATAATGGTAAGGATAAATCCTGAAAAAGGAGCCACATCATAAGATAATATTATAAAAAATTAACTTCAACTCAGCTCAACACCACACGAAAACCTGAGGTGATGCTTGATAGTGATAAATGCTTGTTTGTAAATGAAAACACAAAACATGTGGTTGTTAATTAATATGACAAAGAGAATTACCATTGGCATACACCTTCATAACACCGCATCCCCAACATAATTCTTCAGTATATGTTAGAACCTGTGGTATCATATGACTGCAAAACCTCAAATATAAGTACAATGTCTCACAATAGTTAGGACTGGCCCATGAATCATCCACCATGGAAACAATTGCTAGCCATTATCGGACAACCTTTCATGACCTCTTTTACATATGCCGAGACCCACGTGTATTTGGTAGGAACCAAAATACCAGCTCGCACCACAGCCTTATCATTTGAGTTTGTGGGACCCACATGAACTGAGATGGAATATGGCAAAGGACACATGAACTGAGATGGAACGGAGATGAAACTGAGATGAGATGGAACTTATCAGTACTAAATAAGTCGTTTACTATAAAAAAAAATATGGATTTTACAATGTTAATAAAATGAAACGGGAATCCTAATTTGAATTAATAAGGCAGATGAAAACTCTTCCAAGAATAAAAAGACTAAGACAAATAATGAATACAAATACACAAATGCTCGAACCCAACTTCAGGCAATGCTCTATATACAGACATTTATGACTTGGACTTTGTATCTTTATTGGAATGATTATACTTCATGTGACTCTTCACAAGTTGACCAACAGAAATAGTGGACATTAAAGATAACTTACCTTCTAAAACATCACATACAACTACCTTATCCAATTGTCTTGCATTTGAACCTAGTGAATCTTTATTAGCTCCCTTTACACCCAACAAGTTCAAACAGGCAGACTGTGATTCTAACTGAGTCCCACCCACCAACTGTCCCAACTTCAATCGACTTCATAGTCACTGATAAATGAAGGTCTCTTCCTCCGTTTACAATTTCCATCATATTGATACAATGAGAACTTTCAATGTTTTGGGCGGGATCTTGTCCGGTAGCTATGAACATGGCTAAGACTATGTTACTTACATGCGCATTAAAGTCACCTAGTGCACCAGCTATGGCTGACCCGGTTAAGTTCTTGAGCATGTTTAGTTCATCCAATGAAGTTGCATTTGTCTTAAAAACCTTCTTTAATATCTCCTCGTGTATGATCGCTTCACACACAACAAATTTTCCGTTCCCTTCCATCCAGTTAACAGCTGAGCGTTTCTTTTCTGAGCAATAGTTTCCTGAGATGCCAATCATGTCCATGTCTAGGAAATCAGTTTGAATATAATCCAAAATGTTTTGAACACCAAAGGTTACCTAAACTAACAAAAGGTGAGGCTGCACGTTGGACCTACTGAGAATCATCAAGTAACAGAACCTATCGGTTCAACTTGAGGGCCTAGCCATGTAACTTGAGAATTGCTTCATTGTCACACTTTCGTCTTCGACAATGAACATGTCCAGTAAAACACATGTTGAAAGAAATCATTAGTGATTGATCATATTAGTAGAAACAAACTGAATAAAGACTCATATTTTACTTTTTATAAGTAACCCAATGATACTTGAAAATGATCCAAAAGAAACTAAATGAGGCAATGCGTAGTCTGTTGCAATGACTTTTTTTTTACTTAATAAAAAGGTTATGGTGAAGGTTGTCAGAATTAGAGGTAAAATAATACAAGGATCTGCACCAAAAAGTCGGCGGGCGTTAAAATTTACAACAATTTTGAACACATGGTCTTGTTTTTTGATTAATAATTGTATATGTCAACATAGTTATATTGTGAAAAGCTCAGCAACTGAAATGTCAAAAGTGAAGTAAACAAAATATCTTAATGGTGTCATGTAAAAGCATTTAGTGATTCTCATCAGACGATGAAAAAGAGGAGAAAGTATTAAACTTGTGATATGCAATGTTTCTGGTCTTTAACTTACGATATGCAAAGTTTCTGATACACAAAATAGGGCTTGTGCAGAAGAGTGATTGACAATATACTTCACAGCATCCGCGCCTGCAAGATTGGGTGGTTTAACACATTAGCAACATATAGAAACAACAACAACAACAGGGTATGCGGAAGATAATACCCTACCTGGGGTAGCGACACACTTCCAGAAAGACCTCCGACATAGCAACATAAGAAAGTCAAACAAAACAACATGATTGACATACCAAGGGTGTCATATAATGGGACACATGTGTAAGAATACGCAGAGCAAGCATGATCAACAATTAGCCATTCTGGTATGTTGACAAAGTATAGTCCAATACATGATCCCTGTTGCAATATTATTTTCAACAATATAAAATACAGAAATTAAATAGATAAATTAAGTTTCATACCTTTGTTATTCCATGAGCCACTAATCCAGAGCCAATAGCTGACCGAGCTATAATTATTTCTCCATACGTTGTCCACTTGTACCTATAAACATATATGCGCATATATTATAAAGCATCCATACTTTAGCCTCAAAATAAGAGAACTACTTAACATACTCTCCAATAGTTCCATCTGCTCGTATCCTCGTACCCAAATACTTGTGGTCTTTATATGTTTCAGAGGCATGCCTATATTAGATTAAAACAAAAGAAATGCCATATTTGTTAATGTTTTCGCTCCAAGATGTACTTTAATTTTAGTAAAGAAAACAGAACTAAAGTAAACTTACACAAAAACGTCATACAAGGTACCAATGTCAGGATGATTAGGAATTCTACTGACCAACTTCATAGGAGATTTAGCCGATCTGTAACCAAAAGAACGGTAGTACTATAACTATAATACAAGGAACTAATGTAATATTTGATAATGATTAATGAAGTAGGCAGCTAACATACCTGTAAACATTCCATTTCCCTGTATATAGTTTCTCTGGAAGGACAACACTATATCCTTGTTCTGCCATGACATCATATCAGTTGTTTGGAAATATGCACGAAGCAAAAGAAGCAATCTGTCTTAGAGTTATAGTTAATACTATGCTTTCAAACACATATATCTTTCCATCGGTTTATATTGAATCCCTTTACCCAAAAACAAGAAGCAATGTTACCTGAAAAGTACTCGCCCGCTGTCTTGTTCAGCTGCACCAATGACTGAGGCTGGATTACAGCAGAAGTAACGTGCTTTTGAATCGTCTGAAGCCGTTGGCTGGCTTTAGGTTCATGCAGTTGGGACTGAAAAACCATCTAAACCATTAAAAGCAAGTTTAAGAATTCAAGCATACCATTTGTTCTCTACTAATCTCTTGTATATATAAATGGTTAGTTATGGAAATAATATAGTTTTCCCTCAAATGATTACCATATAGGATAAATGGTGTTTCCCTTTGTTATATCTTTGTAATGTGGAGTAGCTTATTAGATACTGAAATACTAAAGTTATTGTGTTAACTAATAGACCTGTAGTCGTGAGACTTAACACATTCTTTGGATGAATGAATGCTTCATAACGTTTTCATAACGTGTCTGCACTGAAACATAAGTCTTTCTTTAGATACCCATAAAATATGATTTGTTCAGGTCTAATAACACAAACTGGTCTTCGTTTTTGGCTTGGGAATTCATTCCATGTGCTGTTTTTTGTTCCAGAAAATGACGTAGTAGTACATATACGATTAATCAGTGATATCAATAAGTTTTACTATATACCAAGCAGATATAAACAATTAACATACAAAAATTAATATATAGAATGATATTAAGAATTACTTCACCTAAATATAAAACTCCCGTTCTCGTTCCACTTTATAAAACTGCGTTTCATTCTCTTTTCATGGGCAAAAAGCATCAAATAGCTGTAGTTGTATCATTGAACTATGGATAACGTATTTAGGGTTTGTAGGGGAAAGAATCGTACCTTTTTTCTATACGTGATTAGTGGGCTATATTGTGAAACTATATTTAAGGAAAAAATATGTATAAAATTGACAATAATTGGTTCCAAGGTTTATAGATTTGGATATGCAAGATATAATCAAAAAAATGTGTTGCTCTAGTGGTTGAGGTGTTGTTTATTTGTGCCTACCATCTCAAGTTCGAATATTGGCAACTACATTTTTTACATTTATTAATCCAAAATTATCAATTAATTTGCTTAGGTGGCATATTGAATGATGACATGGCATAAAATAAAAATAAAACGAAATTTTAATAAATAAATAAAAAATCCGAAAATTCTAATAAATGAAAAAAATATTGCTTATGTGGCATGTTATTGCTTGGGTGACAACTTATGATTACATGACATTAAAAGAATGACATGGCAATGAGGTGGACATTTGTGAAATAATCATATATAATACGCCCGTTATATATATATATATATATATATATATATATATATATATATATATATATATATATATATATATATATATATATATATATATATATATGAGGCGTTTGATATTAACGCCACCTCAACGCCACATAATCAAATTTCATGCCACATAAGCATTTTTGTCCAACTAAGCGTTTTATCCATCTAATTATTAATATTTAATTTTATGATTTAATGTATGAATTTTCGGATTTTTGAAGGTAATATTTATAAAATTCGTTTTTAGTAAAAAATGTGCATGGTGAGATTCGAACTTGGGTTGTTTGTAGGATTAGTATAAATAACTTGTGTGTTTACCACTTAGGCAACAAGTTATTTTGATAATTATGTTGCATACTATAATATATAAATGGCTATAATTTATCTACAAAAATTATATTAAATAATTATCTTTTTTAAAACTTATTATACATATCTTTTCCTTAAATATATTTTCACAATATACGGTATTTTATATATTCATCATACAAAACCCTAATTCTTCTTCTTTCATCTTCCCTAATGAACACGTTTTGATATGGACTTGCATCCGTAAGCTTTGGTATATTTTACAGCATTTGTGGTTAATATGTTTGTGTCTTATTCATATGGCTACTTTTTGAATCTTATTCATTTATTTTTTCGTTACTATGATACACATGTTTTATTTAGCTTAATTGAACTGCACTTGGACTCATTAGTGTAAAGTTGTACATACGTAGATAGGTATGTCAAGTGTTAATGAAGAAGGTATAGATTAGTCTTGAAAACACAAGATTAGTGCTTGCCCTTTGTTTACTGATTCCTTAGAACGATATTAGTTGTGAGCCTTTCGAGACCGATATGTTTATGATTAGTGCTTGCCCTTTGTTTACTGCCATATTATTTTTTAGTTTGGATGATCCTAAGCACTTTAAGTTGCTTATTTGCATCAAGATAATTAGATATGTAGCTAAAATCAGAAAAAAAGAAGCAATCCGAAACACCCTTTTAAAGAATACCCAGTTTTGATAGTATAGTGACCTAATTCTTTTTATATGTGAAGCTATTGAGTTTACATATTTATTAAGTTATGATTGAATGCATGTTTTTCGTGTAGTTCATGTGGTGGGGTTTGCACCTGGAACGGATGTTAGTGATTCCGAATTTGAGTTACAAAGGAATTATGATTTGGAGTTGAGAATGAAAAGGCCGCACGAGCAGGATTTATTGGAGAACTATAATAATGACAATAATAATGCCAACTCACACATATCGTCTATTGATTTCTTGCAACCCCGCTACCACAATCGATTTCGACGGGGTTAGGGTTGTCTCTTGATAATGGTAGGTTGGTGTCGTCGGTGAATCGTCGTTTGTTGGTGGACTTATGGGAGATGAACTTGAACTTGAGTTAAGGAGGCAGGATCTTGAGATTGATAGGTTTATGAAAATTGGTATATTCTGTTTTATTGTAATCCTTTAACCAACCGCTTATCTTATCGGATGAAATCATAAACATGCGAGAAGTTATTTTAAATAGGCTTGGTATGGAATGTTTATGAGAATAATATTCTTCTTTATTATCTCACACATGTAGTTTGATTGTTTGAGTAATCATTAAATGTTTTAATAGTATATGATCCTATAGTATTCGCAAAACATAGTGTGGCTTATAAGATCCAAATTTAAAGATCATGTTACCGGGGACTGTTGTTTGAATACCAACCTTTGGAGGGGTGTGTTGTCATCACGTTTGGTACAACACATATTTGGGCTTGATTGTTAAATGTTAAATACGTTATTACTCAAAGTTTTGCATTATTTAAGAGACAACTAAAAGTCGAGCAATGAGGGTACCACCATATCTCGAAGAAGTCACCACTTATTATTCGGTGGCTCAATTCATTTTTATAATGAAGTTACGTGGAAGCATAAGAATGGTGATAAATAGGTATGTGTTTTTGAACATAAGGTATGTGTAATTCAATTGCTTATTACTTCACTAATATATACTTTTGCCTATTTCGCTTTTTATAGCATTGTGCATGTACGTGAATAAAATCATTATAATTTGTCCGATCATAAGATTATCCGGTTATGCGTTATATAGGAATACTTTAGGTTGCTATTACTTTGGGATATGCTAATTGTTTTCACTAACTACTTAACAAGAGTTGACGTTTGACATATCAAAGTTATGGCCATATGAATTTACGTTGATGCTTTTAAACTTCGTTGAGTAGCATTCTTCATCCTACTAACATGAGCTTGAAAACATTCACAGCATGATTCACAACTGATAGGTGACTTTTGTGAATCTCTTTGCTGAATAACTTTATCTTTCTTTTTTAGAATGAAGTGAACATCTTAGGACGTTTGGCTCATTCCACTATTATTAATCTCGTGGAATCTTGCAATGACGAACAAGAATACTTTTTGTTTATGAGTAATGTAGAACCAAGTCTTGATCACTTTATATACTGAGGTAAAACAAATATAACTCAATCTTTCTAAAACCAATATGTAATTATATTTTCTTCAAAGTTAAATTATTGCAATGAAGTTCTTGATATAACATGAACACTTTTGCGATGCACGTGTTGTTACTTAACCGCTATCATAAAGAAACCGACTTGTGATATCGATAGGAGTAGCACGTGGACTCACTTATTTACATTTGTCAAACGATCGATCATATTCGATGTTCTTCAATGCTCGATATATTGTTGGATCAAGTAAACTTATGGCAATTATATATAGTGGTGAATACATATTGGGTTGGCATGACTTGGTCCATGGTTTTAACTCTTTCTTATTCCGAGATTTTAATGCAAAACGGAGATTTTGGGTTGGCAAGATTTGGTCTGAATCCGGAAAACACATGTTAGTACATGCGTTATGGCAAGACGGAGGTTTTCATCGACCCTAGAATATATCCGCCCGTAAGTTAAACATAGGTTCAATCATGTCTTCTAATGAACAACTATTGGTAATTTAGGACTACAATTATGCCGCTCTTAGATTAATATGGGTAGATTTAATTTCTCATACTGGACGATATATGAACCAACATCTCATTTGATATGTTATATTAGAGGTTCGAGTTTTCGGTTCGCTTATTAGTTAACAATAATTAATGAGGTGTTAAATTTGCGGTGTGGAAAAATTTTAAAAGATCGACTTGAAATCAAAACACAAATCAATGAAAGGTTTTTATTTTTTGGTTAATTCTTACATATTACTATATGTGTTTCTTGGAACTGAATTAGTGTGTGTATCTTTTCCGGTTAAGCAATATCACCTGATGATGATTTTATTTATTTATTTATTTATTTATTTATTTATTTTATTTTTTTTTGTCAATTTAACATGTGCACGTAAGAAGAAAGTCAAGGCGGCAGATGAATCGTTGATTCAGCGGGAATAACGATATAAAGGTTCATGTTAATAGATATGTATTTACAACCTATATCTAATTTATAGTGATCGGTTTATCATTATCGATTTGAAATATTTGTGTTCATGTTTAAAGTGTTTGATGTTATTCTAGATAAACGACTGATTGAGTCTTTCATGGATGGTAACTTGAACACACAAGTTGGGTCGAGTTTAAAAATCTCAATGAGGGATGGTATGCAATAAAACTCATTGATTCATCTATCCTTTATTACTTTTGTTAATCTCTTTGTTGGATAACTTTATCTTTCTTTTTAGAATGAAGTGAACATCTTAGGACGTTTGGCTCATTCCAATATTATTAATCTCGTGGGATCTTGCAATGACGAACAAGAATACTTTTTATTTATGAGTATATGCGAACCAAGTCTTGATCACTTTATATACTGAGGTAAAACAAATATAACTCAATCTTTCAAAACCAATATGTAATTATATTTTCTTCAAACTTAAATTATTGTAATGAAGTTTCGATATAACATGAACACTTTGCGGATGCACGTGTTGTTACTAAATCGGTGTGATCTTGATTGGAGTAGACGTGGACTCACTTATTTACATTTGTCAAAAGATCGATCATATTCCGTGATCTTCAATGCTCAAATATATTGTTGGATCAAGTAAACTTATGGCAATTATATTTAGTGGTGAATACATATTGGGTTGGCATGACTTGGTCCATGGTTTTAACTCTTTCTTATTCCGTGATTTTAATGCAAAATCGGATATTTTGGGTCGGCAAGATTTGGTCTGAATCCGGAAAACACATGTTAGTACATGCGTTAAGGGCAGAATGAGGTTTTCATTAGCCCCAAGACGTATCCGACCGGTAAGTTAAACATAGGTTCAATCATGTCTTCTAATGAACATCTATTGGTAATTTAGGACTACAATTATGCCGCTCTTAAATTAATATGGGTAGATTTAATTTCTCATACTCGGACACGATATATGAACCAACATCTCATTTGATATGTTATATTGGAGGTTCGTGTTTTTCGTTACGCTTATTAGTTAACAATAATTAATGAGGTGTTAAATTTGCGTGGGTGGAAAATTTTAAAAGATCGACTTTAAATCAAAACACAAATCAATGAAAGGTTTTATTTTTGGTTAATTCTTACATATTACTATATGTGTTTCTTGAACCGAATCAATGTGTATCTTTTCCGGTTAGGTGATATCACCTGATGATGTTTTTTTTTTTTTTTTTTCCCTCAATTTAGCTCACATATATTGGTCCCGGTGCATAAGGTTGGTGGCATAATTGGTCGTAAGGGAGAGTACATAAAGAAAACTTGTGAGGAAACAAAGGCTGACATTAAGATTCTCGATGGTCCTCCCGGTACCAATGAAAAGATGTGTAAGTTTTCTATAAAATTTATTTCATTTGAAATTGATAGTAATTGATGGATGTTTCCCGGAGTTCTGTTATGAAATTATTGTGAACTTAAAATTGTTAGTTATATTGCATCTTCGCTCCCTCTCACACACACGTGCGCACACAAAACAGCGACCTCTTACTTTGAACACAATGCACAATTGTGAATTGTCTATGACCTTTTTTGTTTATTGAGTCCCTAATTATCGGTTTGTAAATTGAATTGAGAATCCCCTTACTAAATTCATGGACAGTGCCCTTATCATATACCAATGACCGAAGGACTTTCTGCTCATGTGGCTACAATAAAGTTTTGGTTCGATAAAATTACCAAACAGAATACCACAAATACCAAGATATCAGAATTAACCGGTAAGATACATTTATAGCTTTTGGGCTATAGGTTGCTTGCTTTTTTTATTCAAGCAAGTAATATAGTTTGAATAAGAAAAATACGCTTGTGTCCTTTGGCAAAGGTTGGATGGATCTCTTGGTCAATATATTTATACCACAATTATAAATGGTTAGGCTGGTCAGTGTGGTATGGGCGTGGGTGTAGAGGTGTGAGAGTCATGTAGCTATACAGAATGTAAGCAGTTGGATTCGTATGAAGTCTCATGTAGCGATACTAACATTCTGCTAATGATAGGATTAAAAGGAGCGTCTTCTGAAGTCTAGCCATGTACGCTAAAACCTTAAGACTGTTGCTCTCCTTTATTGTTGAATATTGATAAAAAGAAATGAGCCAATGACTAAAAAATTCCAATGTTTTTTGGTAAATGGACTGCATAGAATTAGTGTCATGTATTGATTTATAAGGTATATTGAAATCAAGTTCTGAGATTAAGATAAGGTTCAAAACAAAGGCAAAGGAAACATATGAAACAAGTATGTTGTATCACAATAACTCGAGATGAGTATGTGCAGTTCTCTAAAATATAAGGCAACATTCCAATTGTGAAAGTGGGTTCGTTAGAAAATCCAAAGATCCGATTTCGGTGTTCGGCATTGGGCATCACAAGTGCTAAAAAGTCATCGAGTAAATTTAGAAGTACTACGGGCAGATGTCGGTACCAACAAGCTCGTGCGTTATCGGTAACCCGAGGCGGTCGGTCGATGTCTTGCCACACGTATTATACAAATAAGTGAAAGAGCTTAAAAAAATGACGCTATCCACGTAAAGTAATAAGAACATAAAGTATTAAGCACATATAAAAATCGAAGAAATGGGACAATATACAAAATCGAAGAACATAAAGTATTGCTACATGTGTAGGTCTCAGCACATTTGACAAAGCATTTGTAACACTTTAATATATAGTATTTCTGGTGTTTCATTTTTCATAATACAACAAGTGCTATTACTCGAAACTACATAAAATGTCACACTTCAGATGATATTTTTTTGCCTTTCCTTATAGGTAATGGTGGATGACTAATGTGTAACTCATTATATAACTTTATTTTTTGGTTAATTTCAGGTCAGCTATTATGTGCGATCACATATTCAAGTTAATGACAATCGAGATCGTGTAATATTTGTGAGTGAAGCCATGTATTGTATCTAACGGAAACCTTTTAAAAGTCTCACTCTTTGAAATAAATTTGTGATAGAAACCACTAGAAACCGTGGCTTGGTTTGGAGCAACTCAAAAAAGATAACGGGCCAAAAAGCATTTATATCTCGAGTATATTTTGTTACTGAGTCCTTAGGTATCAATCGTAAGATGTTTGCTAAACAAATCGCATTAAAGCTCAAATGAAGAAAATGTTAGTATCTGTCATTCAACTTTAACCATGACAAGATTCATTTGTAAAACAGACTTGATCTTCTCTTGATCCATCTGAATCACACCCTTGCTGTCAATTTCCCATTGGGGTTGGTTTAAGGAAAGATCACGATAATCTATTACACTAACACACACTATTCTTACTTTTTTTTTAAAACATCTTTGTCCGATAATTCTTCTCTCTAGAATATATAGAAGATATTTAACATCGCAATTCTGCATATATATACAAATCTATTTAGATTACTTTTTCTATGAAGGTCATACTCACCCATCAATTGATGATCATGAGAGATGAGTTATAATTAAATTTTGCATTTTTTCTTCTCATTGCTCCTTTCGGTACCTTTCGGTATCATTACAAACATCGATATTATTTTGACTTTTCACTACATATGAGAGATAGAGATCTGCGACGATTCCGATGATCGGAAGACCGTTGACATTTATGTTTTGAGTTACTCATTTTGTTTTTCACGATATTTGGAGATTGTTTTACGTTCCTTCACCATTTTATATGACATCAAAGATGAAATCTCTTTACGGAAGATAACGACTATTCCGAGGTTGACATATATAATTTATAGATTCATTATAGGGTGGTTGAAATATTAAATTGAGTTCACTATCTTCTTTAGAGTGTTAAAGTTATTTACTATATCATTATATATACAAAAGTATTGCAAAACTCCAAGAGCTACAAAACTTTATTTAAGCGCGGTCGTACCTTCGCAACTCATCAAAAGCAGATTCATATGGAAACAAATCATTCTTAGTACATGTCAAAACAGGCCGAGGTTGGTTCAACTCGCGAACATCTTTTGTCCTACTCCAAAGAAACAATTCTTTTATAATATTGTTTGACAATTCTAAAAATGTATTTTATTTAACAAAAACAACAAACAAATAATTATAAGTCATGCCCGTCCATTGAATGAGCCAAAACTAGTATATATATATATATATATATATATATATATATATATATATATATATAGAGTTAGGATCAAATAAGAAGAAAATTAAAATAAGAAGGATAAGAAGAAACCACAACCACACATTTGGATGCACCTATTAAAATAGATGCATCTCC